>JAJFAS010000075.1:0-218740 GCA_021223625.1 Fusarium sp. HKF-74
AAATAGCATCAGAGCGTAACTGGTGATCGATGAAATGGCCGCGAAAATGATGAGTGCCTTGTATCGGCCAGTTCTTTTGATGATCAAGCCAGTCGCTATGCCTCCAACTGTATTTCCAATAACTGCAGGGAATAGGTGGGCGCCTGCGACTGTGCTTGACACACGCTGGGTAACTTGAAAGTAGATTGGAACGGTATACATCATCTGGCCGGTTAATCTTCGCACTTCGCGGTACCGGGACACTTACTCCAAGTTGTGCAGCTGCTTGACCAAACGCAATGAGATACGTCTTTGTGACGTCGCCGCTTCTGAGTAAACGAAGAGGGAAGATTGGTTCCTTTGCCCAACGTGACTCGACGAGTACGAAAGCAGCGGATAGAAGCACACCAGCAGCTGCAAGAATTGGCACGAGAGGATGACTCCACGGAATCTTCTGGCCGCCAATCTCAAGGGGAACCATGAAAGCAAGAACAGATCCACCCAACAGGAGAGCTCCAAGTGCGTCGATCCTCTTGATTCGTTCGAGTGTCGCGCCTTCGGTTTGAGTTGTAGAGGGGAGGAGGATTGCGGCAATGATCATGGATACAGCGAATATTGGTGATTGTCCGAGGAATGACCTACTCTGTCAGTATGAGCGGTTGGATAATTGATAGACTCACCATCTCCAGCCAATCGTATCAGCGAGAAAGCCTCCAAGCGGACCACCGATGCTGCGGCCGACGGTGGCGATGACGTTCATGTAGCTTTGCCACGAGGCGACTTCTCGGAGAGGTGCGAGTTCTAATGGTCAGCTTGGAACTGAGGATAAATGGTAGTCGTACCAGTGATGATGACTGATGCCATTGTAGTCATTCCTGCACCTCCGGAGCCAGAGATCACGCGACCTAGGATGACTTGCCACATTGACTGGCCAGCTCCTCTGGAGTTTGTTAGTCGAGGCGATGCGTATGGGCATAGACTTACACGAGGGCACTGAATTTGTTAGCTCGAGTTGATTAGAGCAATGCGTCAGGTGCAGTCTGGACTCACCATCCAACGGCAAATAGTCCATAGCAGAAGATCAATATCGTCTTTCGTCCAAAGATGTCGCTCAATTTTCCGTACTACTAAATTAGCTCAGTTCATCCCGAATATAGTCTCACGTACAATCGTCTGTGATGCCGCACTAGCCAACATGAAGCTGATAAATAGCCAACTTGAATCCTGAAGCTTGCCAAACTCGGATGCAATCACCGGATGAGTCGCCAGTACCAAAGAGCCATCGGCGTTGGAGGTAAAGATGCCTGAACGGTTAGCTTGTACCTCCAATACCTAGTTTACTTACCAATCAGCAACGCGACAACTACTCTTGCGATAAATGCATGGCTATACGTTTTCGGCTCATCAGCGCTGTTCCTTTCAACATCCGAGACCTCGGGAGGAATCTCCGGTATCAAAGGAGTCGTCTCTGTCGCGTTAATTCTGGTCATTTTACGCGCCTCACTTGAGAGAATTATAGTGAAAGAATTACTTTTCATTTTCGATAAATCTCCGATATCGTTGTTATCGTAGACGTGATTTCGGATCAAAGCACATCATCGCTGATCCACTCCGCGGAATTGGATGCACTAACTGGGTGAGGGATATAGACACGGGAACTGGGCAGAGACATATAAAAGGCATAACCCATTCTCTCGCCATTGAACACAAATAGTTGTCCTATTTGTTGCTTCAATTAAGTAGATGACACACCCCCACTGGTTCACGCCGCACCTCCGCATCGACCGCACAGACAAGAACGAGGCTCTTTTGGGACTGATCTCATGAACCCTGCCAGTAGATCTACCGTCTGTTTCTATTTGTCTTGGACCCGGCCAACACTAGCTATTCTATGTGTCAAGACCAACAGGAGTCTCACTATCCCCAATTTGCACATCATGAACTTTGCGTCTCTCACTTCAAATGGGCCAATCCTGACTCATCAATCAAGACTGAAATGTGGATCCGCCCTTTGTGGACATGTCCGAGACTTCGCCGTAAACTCATCGTAACCCCATGACCTCCAAATTCCATCACCACCAACATGGCAGACCCAACAAGTGATCTCTTTATCGACTTTGGAGACTTTCAAAATGCCGCTGAGCCTGAAACCATCTCCCCTGGTATTCTGCAGACGTCAACAGCTCCTCCAAAAATCGGAAATCGCTTTTCATCCGAGTCTGTCAAGATTCTGAGGAATTGGTTTGCCGCGCATGAAAGGCATCCGTATCCTACCATCCAAGATGTCCAGGATCTTCAAGAGCAAACTAGTCTGAATAGACAGCAGGTCACGAATTGGTTCGCGAATGCGAGGAGGAGAGCAAAGGTTCATTCGTCGCGGCCGACATCGCCAATGTTTCGGAATGACGATTCGGGGAACTCTTCGGGACATCACACGCCGATTGATACACCGCGAAGACGAGCTACTCCTGCGCCGTTTGAGCATATGAATCCGCTGCAGCGATGGGCGAATTCACCGCCGGAACATGAGGCTGCGACTGTTGACGATATCTCACGAGCTGTTGCTGCGTTCTCAACGCGACAGGGAAGATCACAAAGTCATGGGTCGTCAATCAGCAGTAGAGGGACCTCAGTATCGAGCCATGATTCTGGGTCGTACAGTTCTGCTCATTCAAAACAATCATCGACGTCATTTGACATTTTCAAACGGCACAGTCGGAGAAGACGAACAAAAATGAGAAAGGAAGTGAGGACAAATCTCCTGCAAGCGCAGAATACGTATCAGTGTACTTTCTGTACAGAAACCTTCAAGACGAAATACGATTGGCAGCGTCATGAAAAGTCTCTTCATTTATCACTTGAGAATTGGGTTTGTTCACCAAATGGGCCGACAGCGATGCATCCAGAAGAGGGGCTTCTTTGTGTCTTTTGTGGCGTCAAGAACCCCGACAAGACGCATCTCGATGGTCATAATCAGAGTGCATGCATTGAAAGACCGATCGAAGAACGGACATATCATAGGAAAGACCATCTACAGCAGCATTTGAGACTGGTCCACATGTCAAAGTTTCTCAAGTGGCCGATGGATGATTGGAAAGTCGTGACGCAAGAGGTTAAATCGAGATGTGGATTCTGCGGTATCAATCTTACGACTTGGGCTAGTAGGGTCGATCATTTGGCGGACCATTTCAAAGCTGGGAGTACTATGGAGCACTGGAAAGGCGATTGGGGGTTTGAGGGAAAGGTCATTGAGAGGATTGACAATGCCATGCCTCCTTGTAGGTGCATGAGACAGATTAACTTGTTCTTGCTGACCTTCTTAGACCTCATTCACTATGAACGAAACTCTCCTCTTCCATTTGCAGCTACAAGAGGCCCAGCAGATACACCAACAAGTGCATACGAACTCATCAAGCTCGAACTAGAGTACTACATGCGGAATCGCCATCAGTTCATAATGCCACCAGATCCCGAGCTTCACTTTGAAGCATGTTCCGTGATCCTCGGCGCAGAAATATCCTCCCCCAACCAAGCATCGTTATCCCCGTCATGGCTATGGGACTTGTTCATGTCAGCTACCGAGATAGCCAACCAAGCCAAACTTCGGCCAACGAAACAGTTAGCAGAGGGGAGGTTGAGTCAGTTGAAGATTAACGGAAAGGGGAATATCTTTGAGAACTGTGAGCTGGAGTCGGCGTTGCAACAGTATATGACTGCTCATACATCCATGGGTCATTTTCCAACGGATTCTGAATTGCAGCAGGAGGCGTGTAATGTTTTGAATCGGACAGAGACGGCATCGTCGCATCCGTCGAGGAGGTTCCTAGACTTTTTGATGAGGCTTGTATGGAGTTCGACGGTTTGGCTGGAGCCGTTTCGACAAAGGGCTGAGACTCTTGTTGCGTTGGCGAATGAGTCTGTTAGCGATTCTTACTTTCTATGGGGTCAGACAGATACAGCTGTGCCGTTGGATGCATCGATGGAGCTGGATATGTTGCAGCCTTGGGTTGAGAATCGATCTCTGTCGCCTGAGGGAGTGCCAGAAATACCAGCGATCTCGATGCACAGCACGCCAGAGTCAAGGGCATTGGTACGGGATAAAGTACGAACACAAACACCATTCTTTATCAACGACAACAACAGCTATCGTCGATTAAAACGAGAACTATCCCGATTCGTCATGACGACAATGTCTCCCAACAACCCCAATCGACATATCCCAAGCGACGACGAATTAAAGTATCAAGCACGATGGATATTATACGATGAGTACGTTTCCTGGTAATTGCAATTCATTTACTAACAGAACAGCGACGACCCTTGGAACCAAACTCCCGTCGACAACGCAGAGTGGCTACAAGAGTTTAAGCGAGACGTTGGACTTCCTACTTAGATACAGGACAAGCACCCATATCTCGAGCAACAGGCTCGCTCTCAATAGAAATATCAAAGTCGAAAATGTCCATCGGTATGCCGAGGGTTGTGCACGCGTTGGGAATGTCGACTATTCCTGCGATGGCACCGCGGATGGGTGCGCAGGAGAGTAAAAGGTAGATTTGTTCTCCCGAGTAGCCTACATCGTCAGTGGTGTTTTGACAGTAATTGAGGTGACTTACCGAATTGTTTGAGGTATTCGATTGCGCGGAGACATGATTGTCTATAAGCGATAGTTGCATCCATGAAATGCTGCTTTCCGTTCTCGTCGACGGAGAAGCCTTCAAAGATGAGGTAGCGTGAGGGACTAAAGGTAGGGCCCATGTCGCCTGGTCTGTAAACTGGACTCTTGAGACCTCGGGACTTCATGCCGCCTTTGATGAGGTCAAACTTGATCGTGATGATGCCAGCCTAGTTTGTTGGTACAGCACTCAATGTTAAAGTGTCGAGACTCACCATTTCAATGGCACCGCAGAAACTAATCTCGCCATCACCCTGACTGAAATGAAGATCTCCAACAGAAAACTTTGCTCCCTCAACATGAACAGGCAGATACGTCGTAGACCCACGTGAGATATTGTTAATGTCACAATTTCCTCCATGCTCAGGTCGTCCAGGTATAGTCCTCGCTCCCTCCCTCGCAATTTTTGCCAAAACATCACCTGTAGCCTTTCCACCATGTGCATTGACCTCATTCGGCGGTTGAGCCACAATCTTTGTAGAATCAGCCATTGAAGTAACGAGCTCTGCCTCTCGACGGTTCCACTCTGCGAGGATCTCGGCAGATGGGGCACAGCCCAAGATTCCGGGGTGGATCAGCCCGGGGAAGCGCACGCCGGGAATATGACGGCTTGAACAGTAGACGCCGTCGAAATCCCAGATTGCTTTTGCGGCGGTGGGGTAGTGCTCGTCGAGAAAACCGCCGCCGTTCTCTTTGGCGAAGATTCCGGTGAAGCCCCAGGGTGAATGGTCAAAGGGTTGGACGTCGGTTATATTGACGACGAGGAGATCTCCTGGTTGACTGCCTTTGATGTCGAATGGACCAGTAAGGTAATGAATCTTTGTGAGGTCAACATCGCGAACATCGTCTGCGCTGTCGTTGTTCCCAATCTGGCCGCCTGTCCAGTCGAGACATTCTATCTTGACTGTCTCACCAGGTTCAACGGTTGCAATACTCGGGACTACAAATTAGCCATGTCAATCAGGTCAATTGAGGACATACCATCTGGATGCCATCTGTTGTGGAGATGGGGCTGCTCAGAGGCGGGTTTGTCAAAAGACACGGATTGAGCTGTACGGATCTTGCCAGGCATTGTATTGATGAGACTTAAACTTTGAGGACCGTTTTCAATTGTCTCAAATGTATCTTCTTATAATAGTGATAACGGTTGTTGATAGATAAGAGACTATCTCGCCGCACACCTCCGCATCTCATCTCCGCACGAGATAAGAATGATAAGCTCGTCTTGTGACATTCCTGATAAAGCAGGTGGCTGCATTGTCACCCAAGGGCGAAACCCCGCGATTAGGATGACGCCGGTACAGTCTAGACACTGTACACCAAGCCCGTATCGAGATTGGGTATATGAGATGGGGGTGTCCTCGGCAGATGAAGAGACAACAAACAACCATGGCCGTCGAGACTTTTTCCCTCGGAGACTTTGAGCTTCAGAATGGCAAGATTTTGCCAAATGCGGTGATTGCGTACAAGACTTTTGGCGAGGCTGGATGCCCTGCTGTTCTTTACCCAAGTTGGTTCTCGGGTGCGATATCCGATAATGAGTGGCTTATTGGAGAGGACAAGGCTCTTGATCCGGGAAAGTACTTTATCATTATAACGGCGCTTTTTGGGAATGGACAGTCTACGAGTCCGTCAAACTCGGATATTAGTCCGTTTCCTGATGTTTCGTTCTACGATAATGTCAAGGCTCAGCATCAATTGATGGGTCATCTTGGGGTGAAGCATCTACGGGCAGTTCTGGGCTGGTCAATGGGTGCGGCGCAGACATTTCAATGGGCGACGCAATATCCTGACTTTATGGACATTTGCGTTCCCTTCTGCGGATCAGCCAAGACGTCTCTTCACAATCAAGTCTTTCTCGAGGGTGTCAAGTCAGCGCTCTTAGCTGCCAAGGGCTGCACATCCGCGGGAAGTTCTCAAGGACGTGTCGAAATCACGGATAGCAATTGGACTAAGAAGGAGAAAGAGGTTGGTCTGAAGGCTTTTGGAAGAGGATACGCAGGCTGGGGTTTTTCTCAGGCATTCTACCGGCATGAATTGTTCAAGAAGCATTACGGCGCAGCTGATCTTGAAGAGTTTATGAAGAATTTCTGGGAGAAGTGGGCGCTTAGCAAAGACCCTGAGAATCTTCTCGTTATGCTCCATACGTGGCAGGCGGGAGATGTAAGTCAGCAGAAGCCGTATGATGGAGACTTTGAGAAGGCGATGAAGGGGATCAAGGCGAGGATCTTGGTTCTGCCGAGCAAGACGGATCTCTACTTCCCGTGAGTAACCGTGGTGTTTTAAATGGTTCTCATTGCTAACTGTTTAGGCCCGAGGATTCAGAGTATGAGGTCCAGTGTATGGGGGACAATGCTAGTCTGGATGTTTATCCATCTATCTGGGGACATTGGGCAGGTGGACCGCCTGGGAACATGGAGGATGTGAAGTGGTTGGATGAGAGATTGAGAAAGATCTTTGATGAGGCCCCTCTTAGAGATGTTAGTTGAGCGTGCGGTCAATTGCAGTTGTATTGTGTCATTCAGTCAGCTTTATTTAGTTTCATGACATTCCAAGTTTTATTTTCCTTCAGTCAATGTCTGTCTCCCGCCATTGCGTGTATACTACGTAGATGAAGGTGCCATAAGATTGACAATCATCCCATAGCGCGTAGATTCGGTCCACTCCTTGAACTGAAGGGGGACCGACCACGAGACCTCACGCCCTGGAGGGATGCAATCAATCCATCCTTTGACATCTCGGGACCTAGCATCAACAAGCCTCCGAATCATCGGCATCCCTCAAGATAACACACCCAATTGACCAATAAACACAATCCCGAAATCGCTTATATCTACATGTCCAACTAAGGCGCACCCTGATAGCCCTCGACACTGTACAGAATGTTATCAATGAAACGTCAATCACTCGTCAATTACTCGTCTATCTCCCGTGTTACCCCAGCTTGTCAGATTAAGGCGCCGACTAGCTTGTCAATCTAGGGCGGATGTCACGACAAGGCGGATCTCCACTCCTCCACCACAATGATTGCCGAGATTTTGGGACAAACTATTTTGATCATATGAACATGTTATACCGATCTCGTGACTTGTTTGAATTCTTTCATGGACGCGTTGGAGTTATTGTTGTGTAAGAGATAGCCAAGTTGCGGTGAACAACGCGTATGACTCGTGAATACTCTTGGGCGAGGGTTCTAGAAGAGATCTAGATATCGCGGGGTATGTGGATTCAAACACGGGCCCAAACTCCGGGCGTACCGTTAGTTCGGAATCCCCACGATACCATTATCAATACTATCTCTTAGATTGGCAGCTATCAAGCCATGGAACTAAAACCGGTCAGGGTATCATCGGATACTTGTCATTGTTCACAAAGGGCGAAGGCCGGAAAGTCTTCCGGCCACGATAGTAATTCCGGCCTCAATGTATATAGACGCGGCGTCTGCCAGGCTTCACTCATATGCCGTCAATTACAATTCGAGTCAAATCGCACAAAATGTCTGCTGCAAACACCCTCTTCCCATACCTCCGAAAGGACCCCTCTGAACTACCAGAGGGCGAGGATCCTTTCACCATCACAACTCGAACAGGATATCTTCCCTTCTCACTTCCTTTGAAGAAACTCCCTTCTCAATTCGATCCTGTTTCAAACCTTCTTGACGAAATCCCTATCCTCAAGGAAGATGGCACTCCAGGATTGTTGGCGACTTTTGCTCTTGGACCTCTGATTGACAGTGGTGCTCTCCCTGACTTGACTTCTGAGATTGATAATCTCGTTGTTCCTGGGACGGACAAGAGAGATATGGCTGCTATTACTGCTGCCTTTAGAGATTATAGCTTTATTGCTTCTTCGTATCTCCTTGAGCCTTGCTGGGAGACTTATAGCAAGAGTGATGATGGCGGTTATGGACTTGGACGTCAGACACTTCCCAAGTGTATCGCTGGACCTCTTGTCAAGTGTGCCGAGATGTAAGTTACTCACTGAATCAATTGACCTCGCTGACATTTTAGTCTCGACATCCCTGCCTTCATGTCTTATGCCGCTTCTTATGCCCTCTACAACTACTGGCTCGTTCATCCCGAGCAAGGGCACGATGACTACGACAACATCCGTCTCGTCCGCGCTTTCGAGAAAGGTCTTGACCCCAAGTCGTCCGAGGCTGGCTTCATCCTCACTCACATCCACATGGTCGCCCAAACCGGTGGCCTAATCGAAGGCGCTGTTAATCTGCTAGCCGCTGTTGAGAAAGACAACAGCACTGCCAAGGTCGCCGAGGCCAAGGCAAGCCTGGAACTCATCCTCAATGCCATGCAGATCATTGAGACAAACATGGAGGGCATGTGGAGTCAATCCCTGCCCAAGGACTACATGACCTACCGAACTTTCATCTACGGCATCACCAAGCAGTCCATGTTCCCTGATGGTGTTGTCTACGAGGGTCAATACGACGACAAGCCTCAATTCTTCCGTGGAGAGTCTGGTGCCAACGATGCCATCATTCCTCTTCTGGATCACATCTGCGAGATCCCCATGCCCAAGAACCCATTGACCGACATCCTCATCGAGTTCAGAGAGTATCGACCCAAGCCTCATCGTGCATTCCTCAAGTATGTCCGCGAAACAGCAAACGAAGTCGGTGTCCGCGATTTCCTCACCAAATCCGGCGATCACGGTCTTGCAGTTCTGTATCTTCGTGTCCTCGATCACATTCGAAGCTTCCGATGGCGACACTGGATGTTTACCCGCGAGTACATCATCAAGCACACTCTTCATCCTACAGCTACAGGTGGAAGCCCGATCATTACTTGGCTTCCTAACCAGCTCACTGCTGTTATGGACCTGATGGAGGAGGTTGCAAAGGGATCTGGTCTCTGGGCTGTTTTGGAGGAGGGGGTTTGGAGTGGTGGGGGATCTTTGACTCATGAGGATTATATCTTGGTCAAGAAGATTATGGATAATGTTGTGACCAAGAAGGCTCAGTTGAAGAAGGAGGTTGACAAGTATTGCCAGGATCGGGGTGTTTAATAGCATACCTAGTTAAAATAATATTTGTTTGCTTCAATCGTGTCATGGTCCCTCTGTGAATTGCATTCAGGTTATCGCCTCATCAGATGGGTGTTCTTGTGACGAACTATTTACAGATTCCATGATATTCTTGAAAAGCCATCTGACTCCGTGTACAGAGTATCGTCAGTCACTTTGTAGCTTGGGACCGAGTCTAGATGACGCCAAGACTCGGCATCAAGGATCTTTCGCCGAGACTTATCTTATCGTGCCATTGACCAATCGAACGATTACATTTGCGCACCAATCACAATTCGTCGCATTTACAGTCTAGATCAAGTGACGTAAACGTCTGACGCTCAGAAAAATTTGATCAACACGATCCAATTCCGGCAACTCCGTGGTCCAATAACTGAGTCATAATATTGCTATTCATAATGTACTATCGCTAAAATATCCATATCCATATCGCTTAAGCAATTGGTTCACAAGTAAAGACACCTCGGACTTCGCCGTGACGGAACTTGAGGATCTGGAAATGTTAGCGAGGTTCAATTGGAGTGACTGGGAGTATCTTACAATATCGTCAATTGAGGCATATGTTCCACCAACGAGAACAATCATGCCGATAATGAAAATAAGTCCATTGGCAATGGAGAGGAGAAGGTTCTCCTTTGAGTGCCAAGGTCCCTTTCGGATGAGCATGAACCACATAATAGAGGGAAAGTAAAATGTGAAGCCCGAAATGAACAGAGACGAAGAAATGGACAAGAGATCATTGAAGAAGGGAATGGCCTCGGCAATGATGAAAGCCACAACAGTGATGACAGTGACGAGGGCCAACCAAGTGATCCATCCCATCTTGGTGTTGATGTAGCGGATGATGGAGTTCTTGAACACACGTCCGTGGATATAACGAGCGACGACTGTGGTGTTGATAGATCCAGAGATGAAGATGACGGGAAGAGCGACACCAAAGGCGATCTTGGAGATGGTAGGACCAGCAGACAGAAGAGCAGGCGACTTGACCTCTGAACCGACAAAGGCATAAATGAGAGCGCCAGTAAGGGTATAGATACCAATCTCAATCAGACCAAGAGCCCAGATCGACTTGACATAATCACGAGGAGTATGCATCTCATCCATGAAGCTGAACTGGCAGACAGCAAAGGAGTAGGCGAAAACGATGTTGGTGATGGCGATGAAAGCGTCGGTGAAGCTGAGGTTGTCCTTGGGCCAAGCAGACCAGTCGACAGAAGACATGCCGCCTACTGAGTCACCAGCCTGGATACCAGTTGCGATGATTGTGATGGCGACAGCGATGGCAATAGAGACAAAGTCGATGTAACCAAGGATAGCAACCTCTGCGAAGGAGGGAGGAATGGCGACGATGAGGAGGATAATGGCAGAGACGACACCAAAGACGACAGAGCAAGCTCCATTGTTGGTGAGGTTGAGGAAGGCGATTGTTCCAGTGAGACAGTGAGATCCAACGAGGAAGATGAGCTGAAGAGCAAACATGGCACCAACCAGCTGTTGGAGTCAGTACATCAATTACATCAATCAGGCAGTGGAAAGTGACTAACCTCGTAACCAAACTTGCCAAACATGAGTCTACCAGCATCGGCATAGTGAGAAACCTCTGGGAAAGCAAGCTTGACCTGTCCAACGACGTGCGACGTGTAAATAGCGACGAAACCAAGACCGACGGTGAGGATAACACCAGCGACCATACCGAGGGTGGCAAAGGCGGAGGGCAGAGACAGACAGCCGAGGGCAATGGCCTCGACGATCAAGACAACGGTCAATCGCTTCCAGCCGAGACGGTGGAAGTGTGCGTTGCCCTCGGCGGCCTTTTGCTTCTCCATGTCGTTGATCTCGGCGACTTCGCCGGTTCGTGTGTCAAACATGTCTGGTACTGATTCTCGACGGGACTTTTTTGAGTCTGTTGGAGCCGTTTGGGCTGTGTTGATTTGGTCCATTGCGTGTGTATGCAGTGGTGATGCAGTATATGTGTATGGGTATAAGTGTATGAGTATAAGTATAAGTGTATGTATGAGTATAAGTGTAGATGTCTAGTGAAGATGGTATAAAGAGAGGCAGACAGGAACAGAGTGAAGAGGGAACCACGTCTATTATAAAGCCAGATAAGCAGAGACCGAGAATGAGGCCGATCTCTATATCCGTACATAGTTTACCAGTGGGTCGAGACAGTCCCACCATTCTTCGGAGGCGACCTACGAATCTGAACCTTCAAGCGCCCAACGAACCCTGTTTCTCTTACATGTCGAATTCCCTCACCAGAAACCTAATACCCCAGACCCCAGACTTGTCTACTCATCACTGTAAAAAGCCCACGGTGCCGAAACTCCGTGTCATGAGGCTCGAGCTCGTGTGCAGTCAGTCAGTGTCGCGCCTACAGTGGATCGCCAAAACCTTTCGATTACCTAAAGTGGATCGCAACAGAGCCTCTTGCTTGGCTGCAGCCATGTTTGCATTAGTCAATAAAACTCTCCGTCCCTTCTACGTATTACCAAATCCTCAATCATCACAGACCCGTGTTTGTCCCCAGAGATTTACTCCGCAAAGGGGAGAGATTAGGTTGAGGAGAGGATGGGTTTTGTTACGTACGAGAATTGTTCAGAATGCGGAGCAGTCGGTAGACGACGAAAGCAAGCAAGCAAACACGTTCGGGAGTCGTGGCGGGAATAGACGCGGGCTTGTGACCGGCATTTCTCTGCCAAGTCGGATCCGTGGCTGTTTATCGCACGAGTGTCATACAGATCGCATCCGAAAAACTTTGCAAAAACGGCTTGGCTTGGTCTGCCTGAGGTGAGCGGGAAAAAATCTGCCGCCCGTCGAAATGTTCTCGAAGGTGTACTAGTCAGGGGTGGCGATTGGGGGTATGGGGAATGATAAAAGCGTGCAGGGGGCCCGCCAAGCATTGACCATTGAGTCTTTTTTCTTTCGTGGCCTCGAGATAGCGTATTTTGATGTGATTTGAAGGAGCGTTAATGCATGGCAAGTATATGGTTCGATTACTCCGTCCTGAGTGGGATATTTCTGGCTTGAGCGTCATGTTTCGGGGCATCTGAGGTATTTGGTGATCGAGGCGCGGTTAAGTCACTTGACCTAGGGGGGTGATCTAGCCGCTAATACGATAAACACGCGCTGTAGTGCCTGATTAAAATAGGCGACTATAGGCACCATCACGCTGTAGTCAGCCATTTACTCTCAATCACTCTGTCTCTGCAAATGTCTTCATCTCCGCGAAACACTGGCCTCGGTATTCGGGGTTCCAAGTGATCAATGCATTCGCATCGCCTATCTAACAGGCCTATCTTGATAACCTCCAACACCAGATTAAAATCCGTCATTGAAACAGAACCAATTGGTCATGTCGGAGAGCGCATTGGTCGATAGAGTATTTTCTCTCGTAATGCTGTGGAGTTGCTGGCCCACTGAAACCAGCGATCTGTGATGTGATTCTCATTTCTAATGGAATCCCCGAGTCAAGGCATCCGTAAACGGCCGACCCCGAGTGCACGGAAGCTGACGAGTATCGTGAGAGAGTTCTAGACTTGGAGATGGTGTTTATTTGTACGTGAGAGATTGGGGTTTCGAGTTGGAGAGGCGGAGAGGCTAGAGAGGCTAGAGAAGCTAGAGAGAGTATTCCGTAAGGGCCGGTAGTTAACGGGTGAAATTGGGCTAAAAAGTTAGGTTATGCATGATTGACTAGAATAGTAATGGGAGTGCCGATCACCTGACGGTGACGCAGGGGGTGTAGGGTAGTCCAGCCTGTTTAATTGTGCTGTCACGATGTAGACAGTCGCGTAGTAGATGGAGTAATTCCTACGAGTCTGACCTTGGTGTTCCCTCCGGGGGCTCCTAGCGGAGGGCTGTTCCTCGCTGCGCTCGTGTGTTATTGATGTTATCAATGTTACGCTCCAATCCCCTTTGTCGAGTTGGCCTCAAACACTTAGAAATAGCTGGCTTACGCAAAGATGTGAAGTTTGTCTTGTTGGTGCTGACTCGTATTAAATCGCTGTCTTACCCTACATTACACCATAAACTCCAATGGTTCACAATGACTGTAACCCTAGTGCCTCAACAGCTCTTAAGTCCGGGGTTAAATCTCCTAACGATTTCGTCATTCCCGCTGAGGTAAGATCCAACGGCCGCTATCGGCAGCGACGGCTACGATGCGGCTCATTCACATAACAGTCTGACTGGCCTTCTCCAATTGTGCGCTCTTGGTGTCATTTGATTGGTTGCATCGCACTGACGTTGAATTGCGACGCGAATCGTGAGCTGCCAACGCGTCGCGTTACATGCATCCACCATGCTTACAAGGAATCATGACTCCAGCTATAAGCTCACTCATCCGCAGTCGACAATCTTACCCCAGACGACTCAACAGTCTGCGTCTAATCTTGGCATGACATACAGAATCATCTGTTCGGATATCTGTGGACCTACAGACATGCTGTCACGGCACATTCCAAGCTTTCAGCTACACAGTGGATCTGGGGAAACCGGATCATGACAAACAATTACTATTAATAAAACTAACTCTACCGGATAATGCTCGCCTGGATATCTTTTCATCTCTCGTCAAACTGGAGCATCCCGAAAAACGCCAAACTAGCCCAAAAGCAACACTAACGAAGGTTTCCTAGACATCGGGTGTTCCCATCACCACTTGCACTGGAACTGTCAGGTCCATCTTGACATCGCCCTCCATAACGACCTTGACGGCGTATGCTCGTGAAATAATGCACGAGTGAAATGTTGGCACAAACATCTTGTCGGCTGTAGGTAGTTTGAAGGGAATTTCGACGGTGGCTGTGTGAAAGATGGGTGAATCCTTGGTGCTTGTCATGTCGACGTTCTGAGTCCACTGAACCTTGGGAGAGGCTTTTGGGAGAGACACTGCGAATGGATAGCCAAAGTTTGCAATTGAAGATCCTTGTGTTGGTAGGGTCGTCATCGGTTGCTCGCGGAACCAAGTATGCGATTGGATCTTGAGCGATGCAGATGTGAATTGCGGGGGAATCACATCAGCGGCAGAAGGCTCAAAAGTAAAGCTGATGGGAATCGAAGAGCCGCTAGCTTCATAACCCTCTTTGGTGAGATGGATTGCAGCTGGTTGAGCCGCCACTGCAGAGATTCGACCCTGTGAAGCAGAAAAGATGTTCTTCTTGACCTTCTTTGACCTCTCAATCTTGTATAAATCGTCTCGCTCGGTGATGTTCATAGGAGGCTCTTCGAAGGATGTCGGCATGACGTTGATAGTATGGGAATTGCCGAGAGTAATGTTTAGACCTTGCTTAGCTCGAGTGAGAACATAGGCTTTGATGCTATATGTCACTCGTGCCATGTCCGGTGCCATGTCGTCTTTTTCCCAGCCGCCGAGTGTTGGAGGCAGTGCCATGTGTCGTTCCCAGACATCTTCGGAAGTCGTTCTGTGGGTGCACGCTTTGGAGGAGAGATGAGCAGGGATGTTGAATATGAAGGGGAATGTATAAGTGGCGCCAGCTTCGAGGACTTTGTTAGGATACTCGTCGATCGGCATCTCGAGTCGAAGGAATCGATGAGATGTGATGTGTGTCATGTCAGGACCATCTCTTCGCGTCTCGCTAGAGCCATCGAGAGAAATGTCAATTCGATCGTAGCGAGTGTTTCTAGCAGGTGTGATGTTGACGACGCCAGAGACTTCAGAGTTGGTGGTGTACACCTTTGAGTTGAAGTGACCATTGATGAGGATCTGGACTTCTGGTTTCTTTGCCATTTTACCTTTCAGCGTTGAGGCCAGTGCATATGCTGGGCCCAAAGGATGAAAGTTTCCGCTTTTCTGAATGCCGAGATGTTCATACTCTGGGGGAGCAGCAGGCAGTTTAGTGACTTGAACGTCAACAAAGGATGGAAGCTTGGCTGTCATTGTAGCTGATGCAGAGTTCATAGTTGAAAGCAATCAAATGAAGCTCAGTGAAGCTGATGAGGATTACTGACCAAAATCCAACTCAGCTGACTCCCCAGGATTTATATCTCTGCCTCTGCTCCTCTGCGCCCTGTTGTGATTGACCCATTGACTGATCCATCCATCCATACCAAGCCTAGCTCGTTGACATGTTGTAGGGCGCATGTAAAAAAAAAAGGTGCCATCCGAGCCGACCCCGGCCTGGAAATAGATCATGGCGTAGTCATTTTTAAGCGGAATTTAAGCCGTGTCAAGCTAAGCTTATTTTTCGTCATTTCGAGGACGTGCTTACACCCGTTTATCCGATTGATAAGTTTTGTGATCTTGGGCTTCAGATTTTGGGGATTTGGAGATGGACCCACTGGAGATGTTGTGTAGATGTCCACTGGGGAATTACAGCGGGGTCTTGTACGTAAAAATCGAGTGATGAAAGATTTTTATGACTTTCATTCAGTCTCTTGTCTCTACTGTCGCCAAACTCTTGGTTCTGATTCATAGTTTGCACTTATTTCTCATCTTACATTTGTCAGATTCATCATCATCTGTTCCCCGTCTTACGGCTGAATCCGACGTCGGCAGAAATAGCCCGTCTCGATGATTCGAGTCACAGCCAGCAAAAAAAGCCACAGATTTACGCGAGGCCAGACTATTTTTCCTCGGGTGACCCTCCGAGACCATGACGGTAAATTTCGACGGCATTCTCCATTATTAATCCACCAACTTGTCATGTCGACCGCGCCCTGTGAAGAGTCACTGTCGAGACAAGGTGCAACGCCCTTCGTGTCAACTATGGCGATAGGTATGGCGCAATATGAGTGTTGGTTCCATAGCAACAGTTAAATAGCGGTATCAATTCAAGAGCAACAGGAAATGTCAATGGCGACATCAGTTCGATAGCAACAATTAATAATGCACGTTAGGCACAGCCTCGATGGATTTAACCTTGCGTGCCCATGCACTAACATCGGCCGATGACTTTATGCAGGCCTTCATGTGCATAGCAAAATGCTTATCTTATCTTATCTTTTATCTCTCCAAAAATTCCTGTAAACGCCTTAGCCAGCTGTAAAGCAACCAGACATAGCCAGTTAATTTGGCAAAGGTGATGAACCCGATTGACTCAGACTCCTCAGAGACCAGATCCTATTGTTACAGCCATTTCCCTGGAAAGAGCCCTAATCTTTTGATGGCGCCCGATAATCTTCACAGCTTCGTCAGTAGAATCTAGTTCACTACTTGGGCATTCTCAAACCAAGACTATCTGATGCACAGATTTCTTACTCTTGACCGAATACATAATCTGACCTTTGCAGATACCAACTCTTTCATATACATGAGTCACGTCAGGCGTGTCTCAAACTCTGCACCTCTTGAATGCCGTCTCAAGACAAGAGAAGTTTCTGAGAAGGGCCAGTATCCATCCATACCAATAACAAGCATGTAGTAGAGCGTCTCCGATGGCGGGATGTACAAACCACCAAGACTCTTGTCGGTGAAGTCATAGTCTGGAAGAAACGAAAAGCGAAAGCGTACGAAGGCAAGTCGGGGAACAAGTCGAAACTAAAGGTCAGATCATGGCCAATCAGGCGCTGTTGCTGCATTCACATGGCTCTCTGTTGGCCACGGTCGTCCTTGACGACCACCTTTTCCACCCTCAAGAACGGTTCGGGATTGTAGCGATCGGAGTAAAGGCCGCCATTACCATCTTTCGCATGAACGGCGAACAATCCGATAAAGGCATTTGCATATATGTCCGCCGTATGGGTAGACTCCTCTAACCAATCTTGCGGATCATCTTGCACGATGCACAGAGAGTCAATCCAAATATACTGAATTCCGAGCCTCTTGCAGACATCTGCAGCGTCTCGAAAGGTTAATGAAAGGCCACCAAGTGCTAGCCATTTTGAGTAAAATTGCTAGAGTTGCTCTTGAGTAGCTTGATGCTAGCTGAGCTCGGGGTTCCCCAACAATGACTCAGCGTTGCGTACTTTTCTTTGAGGATGTTGCTTCGAAGGATGAGTTTGTCGTCGTTTATCTCGAGAAGACGCTTTGGTGTTTTCAAGTCTGAGGAATCC
This sequence comes from Fusarium sp. HKF-74, assembly GCA_021223625.1. Taxonomy (NCBI): domain Eukaryota; kingdom Fungi; phylum Ascomycota; class Sordariomycetes; order Hypocreales; family Nectriaceae; genus Fusarium; species Fusarium sp. HKF-74. Next base: position 17,714 of record JAJFAS010000075.1, read on the forward strand.
CAGCAATCATACGCGCTTGCACATTCGCGCAACCGCTCCTTAATCCACAGAAAGCACTCATCAGACTTTGAGGAAACCGGAATGTCAATACCGGGCGCCAACTTCGGCTCGGCGCTTGGAGTGTCCCGGACAGTCACCCGGTAGACAATGATATCGATGTGAGGGAGGTATTTCCTCACAAAAGAGTCATCTGGGACATGTTGTGAGAATATCCCAAGGCTTTTTTGATTGCTGTAGGAGATATAGTACTTCTTGTTTCCCTTTTCCTTGAAGAATTGGACGAGGGCAGCGCAGTGCCAGCAACCCGCATCTGCGCCCACTACGTAAGCCTCGACTGGTCTGACGATTGCACGACGGAACTTGTATGAGCGGTGCTCATCCTGAGAAATGTCGAAATATGAGTCACAGTATTTGCACGCCTCGCTCATGTTGGTGTTTGTGAAAAGACGAGTAGCTTATTCACGCGAGCTTGGTATCAAGTCAGCCTTGCTGCCTCTTGGGTCAGCCGCCTGAAAGATTCCTAGGGTTCATTGACTAGGTACTTGGCCCAGCCAGACTTGTTATTTTGGCGGTCAATTATAGTCAATCGAATATGAATAGGTCTTTACATTTGACAAAAACATAGCTTGGAAACCACTTCACGGTAATGATGAGTATTTCTCCTTGTTAAAGAGTCGGGAGGAATGGTAAGGCGGAAGCCTCATGATGAATTTAAGCAGATTCACGTGCAATGACAAAACGCTTATCTTATCTCTTATCTTATCTCCCAAAAATTCCAAAGTTTGCCCCGCGATGAACACCACAGAAATTATCGCCAATCTTAAACCCCAAACACTGAGTAACCATCATCATGTCTTCAGACGCAGCGGCTCACAAGCCTATTCACAGCCTTGTACTTGATACAGGCCCTCTCATCAAGAACGACCCCCCCGCGAATACCCTCCGCGCGAAAGCCGAACAACTCTACACCCTACCCTGCATTATTTCCGAAATTCGAGATGCCGCCACCCGAGCACGAGTAGAGACGACTCTTCTGCCCTTCATCACACTTCGATCGCCCAACCCCGAGAGCGTAAAAGTTATTCGAGACTTTGCGAGAAGAACAGGAGATCTGGCGGTTCTGAGCAAGCCTGATATTGACGTCTTGGCGCTGGGGTACGAGTTGGAGTGTGAGCGAAATGGAGGCGATTGGAGATTGAGAAAGACGCCTGGTCAGAAGGGTTTGAATGGGAAGCCAAACAAGCCCGCTGAGGGTGAGAAGACTGGGACGGAGACAGAGAATGTCGAGGAGACTCTGGAGAAGGCTGTTGACAATCTGACAATCGAGAACCCTGTTGAGCAGGCTACGGTCGCAGAGTCCAGTCAGTCTACAGAGGCAAAGGACGCTGTCGCAGAGACTGTCGCTGAGCCAGAGTCCAAGGATGAGTCCACAGAGATCACCGCAACAAACGCGATTGAAGAGATTGCGACCGCGACTGCACAGGCTGGCGAAAAGGCCGACGAAACAATCGAAGCCGTTGAAGAAGCGTCCGACGGCGACGCCTCCGACGACGAAGGCGGTTGGATCACACCCTCAAACCTCAAGAAGCACCAAGCAGCAGACACCGGAGCGACACCCTCAGCGCCCGTCCAAAAGACCCTCCAAGCCGCAGTCCTCACATCCGACTACGCCATGCAAAACGTTGCCCTCCGAATGAACCTCAACCTCGTCGCACCATCCCTCGCACGAATCACACATCTCAAGAACTGGGTTCTACGCTGCCACGGCTGCTTCAAGATCACAAAGGAGATGAACAAGCAGTTCTGCCCCTCGTGCGGTCAACCTACTCTCAACAGAGTGAGCTGCTCGACCGATGAGCACGGCAACTTCAAGATCCATCTCAAGAAGAACTTTCAGTGGAATAATCGCGGCAATGTCTACAGTGTTCCCAAGCCCGTTCACGGCTCTGCGAATGGTCGTCTTCCCAAGAATGCGGGTGGCAAGAATGGATGGGGAAATAATCTCATTCTTGCGGAGGATCAGAAGGAGTTTACGCGGGCGGGAGAGGAGCAGAGACGTCAGAGGAAGAAGGACATCATGGATCAGGATTATCTGCCCGACTTATTAACGGGGCATCGAGCAGGAGGCGGTCAAAAGATTCGCGTGGGAGCGGGACGAAATGTAAACTCGAAGAAGAAGCACTAGTAGTTGTATTGAGACTTTTAGTCTAACGCCCAAACTGAACCGTAACGCCCGTCATGTGTGATTTATTCGTCCTCTAGACATTTGTTAATCAAGACCATCAATTGAGAGAGTGTGTGGACATACTCTGTTGAGTCAAGAGAAGCTCAAATCGTCGCTTGAGAGTAACGCGCTGGCGCGACCACTTGTCATCGGGGGAGAAGCGCGCGGGGTGAGCGGACTTGGTGACTTGGCCTTGAGCGACCTTCTTGAGGGTGTACAGGCGGTTGCCTTGGGCGTCGAGGGTGTACATGAGATGCATTTTGGCGGTTGATGTGATTGATTGTGAGGTTTTGGTGATGCTGGAGCTTTGCACTACAAAGATTGAGCAAAGAATTTTTTGACGGAGCTGGTATCACGTGCAGGCTTATCGTTATCGATAACTGGGGGGATGAGTTTGGGTGAGTAAAAAGTGAATTTGGTGGATAAAATTGTGACACAAGCGTGCACTGTCAACAGAGTTTACTTCTCGCATAGACTTTTGTCACCTATGGCACCTGGTACAGGCTTGATTTAGCGTGCATGCACTAATTTTAGGTTCTGATTGTCGTTACAGGGCATCGCTCAGTGGGTGTCGCAAAAGTTGTCGCAAAATGATCAATTCAAAATACATGTTCAAAACGGTCTCAAAGAGCGAACTATCTCAAGAACAACAAAGTACATAATGCTAGGCCAGAAATGACTGGGTCATCCATTGTATCCTCCAATTGACAAAATGAGAGTCCAATGTCAATAACCAAAATGACAGTCAAGTCAATGACATTACTTGGTAGGACTGACGGGCTCTCCAACACGAGCGCTCTTAGTTCCAGCCCATCCCTCACGTTCGTAAAAGCGAAAGACAAGATCGTAGTCCTCAAAATCGTGAACAATACGATCAATGCGTCTGTATCCTCGGACAGGATCAACAAGACGCTTAGCAGCCCAATTGTTGGAGTCATCATCACCCATGCAGTATGGGTTCTGGGCAGCACCCTTTGCTTCGAAAAGAGTGACGCTGAAACGACCAGGCTTGAAGATGTCGACAACATGCTCAATAATCTCAGTCGTGGTGCGTCCACTCTGACCACCAGGGACGTTGGTCTCGAATGAAGCAAAGGAACACTGAGGCTCCGGGGTGACATGAACCGTAAAGTAATGCTCACCCTTGCCAGCCTCAGGAGGGACGACACCATTGGCAGAAAAGCCGCAGGGACTGAACAGGTATGCGTCGACTCGCGCGTCGGGATACTTGCTGGTTGGGTAGACGCTGGAGAGGCCGCAACTCTCCGAGACGACGGTTCCCAGTGCGTGACCCTCAGTGGTCAGAGCCTCGATTGAGTCGAGCATGGTGTCGTCGTCGCCGTTTGAGAAAACATCAACCTCGTCAACAGTCTCGGCAAGCCCTCCAAGGCTGTTGATGGCCTCCTTGCGTGCATCCTTGGCCTCGGCAGCCATCTTGTCGCTGGCGACCGCACTCGCGTGCGACAGATAGAACTGCTTGGCGTTTTCGGGATCGAGATCCGTCATGAGGATTTCGAGCGTCTCGTCGTGGTAACTGCTGGGCAGTCCATTGAAGGACGTCCCGACGGGGATCTTGGTGCCTTCGACCTCGCCGGGGGTGCGAGGGGGCGTGAGGGCTTGCTGGTTGGGTGAGGTGAGGTACAGATACCAGTGGTCGCCGTTCATCTTGCCTACCATATAGGCACTACCTCCGTCGAACATGTCGTCGAGATACTTGACCTCTTGCTTCCAGCTGCGGTGGGGGCCCTGCTGCTTCTCGGGGAAGAGAAAGTTTTTGCGACTGTAGAATACTCGGTATGGAGTCGCGGCTGCTTGGATGTCGTCGGCAGAGTTGGCATTGTGGAATGGGAATCCGTGTTTGGCAGCAATGTGAAGCATTCGCTGGAGACCAAGAAGAAGGGTAGTGGTTCCGCAAGTCTTGAGAATGATCTTGTGAGGAAAGACAAACATGCTCGACTCGGAGAGGAGATACGCATCCATCATGTCACTCTCAAGAACAGACAAAACCTTGCAATTGACCATGTCAAGCATGGGAACCCAGGTATCAGCCGGAACAGCCTTGAGGCCATTGACAGGAGCAGTAGGAGGCAGAGTCGTCGGACTAGGAGCGAACCAAACCTCGAGAAGCTTCTCGGGACCTTCAAAAGCGTTGGTCGAGTCGAGGTCGGCGGCTACATCGTGGTTGATGGTGAGATGAGGAGTAGCCGAGGCGGGCGAAAAGGTGCAGTTGTACGGGACGGAGGTCATGATGGCGGTGGCGGCGGTTGGTTCACAGTGTTCTTTGCCCGGTGGCAGAGTCCGCGGAGCACTAGCTGCCGCTCAAACAGACTATGCGGCGTCTGTTTGAGAGAGTAGGCCCACAGGTACGGGGACTTGTTCAGATGCTGGCGGAGCCAGCAGCAATCGATCGGTCGGGGGACAACGTCTCGGGGACGTTAGGGAGGTCGCGAGCGGATGAAGTGGTAGAGCTCTTTTGACGGAATTGTGGCAGAAGGGGTTACTTGGGAGAAGTGAATCGGTGGATGTTCGTTGAAGGGGTGCTATCGGGGCCTGAAAAGGTCAGTCTCTGATGCTGTGACAGTCTTTGGCTGTGATGCTGAAGCTGATGTACTCACTTGGAAGGTCGAGAGAAGAGGAAGCGCAGAAGATCCGTCGGCCGCATAGAAGCCCAGTAAAGGAACCAAGAAAGGTCAGTGACGGTATCGAGAGGAACCGTCGATTGTTTGAGAGATTAGACACGTTTATTCGACATTGAACTTGTAGCCAAGTTTGCGGTCGCGTGAGCAGTGTGAGGATAAAAAGCAGTGAGGAGATGGAAATACAGGACAGCAAAAACAGATGAAATGCCAAAGAATAAAGTGACTGATGCTTGTTTTGTTTATGCTTGCTACTCTGTCGGTGAGAGAATTTTGGGTCTCGTCGACAAGAAGTGGGAGGGGTTGGGGTTTATTTTTTTCTGCGAGCAGACGAACGAACAAAATTTCTCTCTTTGCATTGGATCCCGATCCAATGTGCTAAGGTCTCAATAAGGCGGTGCTAACTATTCCTCTCAGTCTCTCCCCAGGTGGCCCAGCCCAACCTAAACAGAGCTGTAAGGTACAGTTTAGTGGGAGCTACGTAGTACGACTCGTCAAATCCTGCCCAATACCAGGTCATTGTTACATGGCTGCGACGCACGGGGAAGTAGAGCGTGTCCCCGGCTTCTGGGCCGAGAAACTGCAAGTTTTTTTTTACGAAAAAATTCCACACCCGGGCTGAGCTTTTTTGGGAGGTCGAGACACCATTTTTACTGGGTTAGCGGGCTAGGTTTGGTGGGGCAGGGCTTGGGAGATCCTTGTAATGGCCACACGAGTTTCGTCATTGTAACTTTTCTTGGAAGAGAGCAAGATGCAGTGAGCCAATTATGGTTGGGTTCGTAAATGCATGTGCCTGAGTGAGTCAATGCCGATGAAGATGCTTGTGAGACACACACACTCCAAGACATACAGAGAACACAGACTTTTATATCTTGTGCTTTTGTTGTTCCCTCCGGGGGCTCCTAGCGGAGGGCTCTTCCTCGCTGCGCTCGCGTGAAACGGTCATATTGAAGATTAACTGCCTGATGTCGACGTCGGTGAGTGGATCAATTGGCCACGTTTGTCAGGACCTTTTCTGTAATATCTCCAAATACATGAAACAGTGAACAATCCCGGTACTTATCAACCAAACCCTCCCCCTCACCGTTTGTCCCCGAAATATCCTTCCCATTCACCGTCGTACCAGACGGGTATGTCGGTCGTCTACCTTCCTCAACCAGAGAAATGAACTGCGCATCCATAGGAACACTCCCCAGGAACGGCACATTAAACTCCTCCGCCATGCTCTTCCCTCCCCCAGACCCGAATATGTCAGTGCACTCGCTGCAGTGCGGACACACGTAGCCGCTCATGTTTTCCACGACTCCCAGTACCCGTATGTTGGTCTTGGTGCAGAAGTTGAGCTCTTTTCGTACATCCGCTGTCGCTACGGCTTGGGGTGTCGTGACCACCACTGCGCCCGCGACTTGGCCGGGTAATGCGTCCTTTTGCAGCGTTTCGGCGAGGGATATATGTTCGTCGCTTGTTCCGGGTGGTGTGTCGATGAGTAGAAAGTCGGTCTCGTCCCAGAGTACGTCCTTGAGGAATTGTCGGATCATCGCTGTTTTCTTTGGTCCTCGCCAAACAACGGCATCGCCTCGCTTGGGGAGGAGGAAGCCTAGACTCATCGCGTGTAGAGATCCGAGGCCTTTGGATGAGTCTCCTTCATGGACTAACACGGGCGCCCATCCTCCAGGTACTTGTGTAACTTTTGACTCTTCGATTGAGAGCATGCGGGGGATTGAAGGGCCGGTTAAATCGACGTCGAGAATACCGACTGAGTGACCGGCTGAAGCGAGCGACAGTGCTAATTGTGTTGTGACTGATGATTTGCCTACTCCTCCTTTGCCTGAGAGGACCTGTTTTGTGAGTAACAGCTTGAAGCGAGCGGCGTAGGGTAACATACCAGGATGATGTGTTTGACCTTTGTGAGGCCCATCGCGAAAGATGTGAATGAACGTGATTGAGTGTGCGTTAGATGAGTCGTAGAAAATGTGTCGCTGATGAAGAAATCAGTGGTAAATGAGCTGTGCGCGTGGTCATGAGAATAAAGCGTCTGTTGTAAATCTTCACATTGATCGCCTCTGATTTGAAAGCTATTTACTAAGCCGATCAAAAACATTGGCCGAACCGGCGATGAGGGGCATCCACCCCGCTATCGATAAGAGAAAACTCCGTCATCGGTCAAACTCAAAAAATTAGATCAAAGATCATCGCTGACATCACAGATCTCGATGACACAGTCTATGCAAAGTTTATGCCACTTTATGAAATGAGTTATGAAAGCAAAACATCTATTATCTTATCGCTAGGGTATCTTATCTTCAGTATCATGAAGCCACTTTTCCGACCATGACACCAAACCATGCCCATCCCATTCCTCCTTTTCCGTTTGAATGTCCACCGCCATTATCCCGTATCTATAGCAAAACTCCCAAGCAAACCCAAGCAAACCAAACACATATAATCCCAGATAATGCCTGCTAGTTCAGGCGACAACAACGCATAAAGTCAAAGCGCATATCCCTTGTCTTGGCGTGCTTTGACGCTCAGATTTCTTATCTCTGTCCCCCTGTCGGCCGTTGGATGCCTCATCAGCTTTGCAAGGTGCGAAACAGATTGTCTCAGTTACCCTTGCGGAAAGCCGGCGATGCTGATGGTGGTACTTGCGCGGGTGAGTCCATCAGAAATTGAACAGCCTCGCGTTTGCACATGACGATGGGCTTCTTCTGTGCACAATATCCCAAGAGTTCAGCGTGCTGAGGTAAGGTTTCGGGTACAGCATCTGTATATCGAATGATGGGACCACCGTCGAATGTAAGCCCGATGACTTGTGCTTTGTATTCAATATCTTCCTCTTCATCGGGGTTGGCCGCAATTGTGTTACTGTTTGTATTAGTCCAACATTCTGAGTAACGATGATGGTACTCACGCTTGACTCATTGGAGGTCCAAATTCAAAGTCCTTCTTCTGGCGACGGCTTCGAATTCGCTTCTTTGTGCAGTCGTGGAATAGATGAAGAAATCCAGCAATCACAAGAACGGGTGTACCTAATGCAAGTGCCCATGGTCTGAACCGTCAGCGGCTGAGTGTAACATAGTAGACGAGAACTTACGGATGCTGTCGTCCACGAAGGGTATGTGCCATTGCAAGAATGATACCAATCATGGCGATCAATGAACCAACTTGGATCATGGTCCAGGTAGACCAGTAGAGTGAGATGAGATCTTCACCGTCACAAAACTGAAGCGCTAGAATGGAATACGCTTCCATGACGACAATGACTGTTGAGACAGAAACACATCCAAGACACATGGCAAGCGACTGCCGTATTCGCTTCGTTCGTGCTTTGGGGTTATGAGCTAGCTTCTCCATAGCTGCTTGGCCACTGTTCTCGTTAGATCAAGTCATTCATCTGAAGATCACTAAACTCACCGGATATATGTCCACGAAGCAATAAACAAGACCAACAAGTTGGACACAAACATGGTCCAGTAGATAATCTTGAACTGCCATCGCACCATATGAGAAGCAAAGTGAGCATACTTGACACACAGCTCAGGGTCAGGATCCTGTCGTCGAAATAATGAAGCCATTTTTGTTGGTTGTAGAGATGAAATCTTATGAAAACCCAGAGGTGGGAGACATCCTTATACTTGTGCACAGCCCTGAATCACCCCCAAGCCAGTGCCTCTGTGATATGGAGTACAAGACCCGCTATCTCTGAATCTATTCAAAAGGTGACGCGCAATTCCCTTCTTGGTGTTCCTTGCCAAGCTATCCTAAGAGCGGCGATCCCCTTGTTGAGCCTCTGTCAGTGAGATCCCCGTCTTGGCCTGAATAGGGGAAGTTGGGAAAAACATTTGGGCTTAGACACGAGGCCGATTAGAGTGTCTGATTGGACTATTGAGATCTGGGTTTGTGAGATCGGGCACCTATCTACAAGGTACTCCCTGCTGAGCTTAGCTTGCGACATTCTTTTTTGCTTTGTGCTGGGCTTGTTGCCAAGGACGAGACGATATTACAACGGGTCATTGAGGCTGTGAGCATGCTTATTGAGTGGATCACTCGTCCCGTGCCAAGTCGGGGCTTGTCCCCCGTCATGACTCCGGAGCCGTAATCTTGAGGGGAGGCCCTTCGGAAGATGTCTGTGTCCCAAGTCTGGGGTTTTAGATCCCTGCCATATAACAGCCTGATAACAACCCAACCGTTCGGTTGAGCCTAGTAATTAAACTATCTATTACCCTTGCGTATGTATTGCTTTTTTGCAGAATTTTCATGTGAAGGAGGAATCGTCTGTGAAACATTGTGCAATCTTTGTCATGTTTTGTGTCACAGACATTTCCTTGATTTACCCTTCTGACCAAGTAAGCCTTTCCCGCCCGCAAGTGTGGATCACGGCACTTGACCGCCACAGGGGAATCTACATTTCAGCTATCTAGATCTAGCCTTGGAATGAAATTCCGTGAGTGGTTGACTAAATGATCGGCACTATCGATCTACACTCTTCGAGCCTCCTCACTCGGCTCGCTGCTTGGCACCATATTCTGTTAACCTCGTTCTCTTCATATTTTGGCACCATTCTGTCGCAATTATCGCCAAGGTTCAACGGATATCCAGGCTGCCTACGTGTACAACGTGCCGCGTAATCGGAGTCCGAAATGGAAACATGAGGCTTCCTGCAGTTTCATGTCCTCGTGGATAATAAGCGTAAACCCAACCTTATCAATTGTGTAACTAACGGCCGTGACACGGTATGTGAATGCTAGACTTGGCGTGCTTATCAGGATCGTCGTTACTGTGACGAGCCAGCAATGTCGATCCTTTTGAGTGACCGTGGCGGAGTGGGAGAGCTGCTTGACTCATTGACGCGTATGAGACATTGATAAAGGGAATGGTTAAGCTTATCTGAGCTATCGACGCACGTCATGAGACAAAAAGTTCCGATCCGCGATGGTTACAGATCTACACTGTGGAGGTTAGCTCCGTTTGCGTGGAGGCTACAGCCTAATTACGGAGCGGTTACAAGCCGTAGTGATGCTGACGTATGATTGGACAAATTCGGCGCAGCTATGAATTCGCGTATCTGTAACGATAAGCAGGATCTCGACGTGATACAACGCGTGAGCCAGCGTCACTGTGATTCCCATAGCTACGCAGGGATTACTGAATTGGGAAACATGTCCAGATCTGGATGTAACCAATTGATCATTGGCCAGCCTTGCTCTAAGCTTAAATCAGGGAAACATCGAGGAAGGAGCACCTGCCAAGAGCGTACCCGCGGGTACTCAACTGAACCATGATCTTCGCTGTTTGATGGATGAAGCAATTTGAGGGTCCAGCGTGGCTTGGCTGTGGGGATAGGACTGGAATACCCCAGTGATCTGCCAACAAGGTTGGGGAATTTCATCTGAGTGATTCAGACAAGATCGAGCCAAGGAATACTGACAAAAGGTCTTTACTAAGAGCTGTTGTTGAGTGATTGTCAAGACTGCTTGATCGGATTACTGTCCGAATGTCGGATAAGAGTTCGGAAATACGATTGGTGGCCGATTGGTGACTACGAGATATTCTTGAAGGAGATGGACTATCGTTTCAAGCCTCTGACGGCAGTCAATCGGCAGTGACATCGATAACGACCCTCCGCGCGCCAGTGCCGGAAGCTTGAATGGAGATTTGAGTTTGAATTGCCGTTGGGACTTCGGAGGTATCTGTATCCGGAACTCTGTCTGAGGACTGCCGTTCCATCCCGCTCTGACGACGAGAAATGACGTTGATAAAGACCCCATTGATCTTCATACAATTGGTAGAAAAGCGTGGGGAGAAACAGTAAAATTGGACCCATAGAGCTCGTATATCTGCCACTCACGCTCACATCCCAATGGGGATAATCTACAGCTGTCTCTGCCTAGGAAAACCTCAGAAGCTAAATTTTATAATAATTGATTGATGTCCGGACTTGAGAAAGTCCGGTAGATCAGTTCCGATAATGGCAAACAGCTTCAAAACTGTTGAGACGTTGAATGATGTCAACGTGGAGGCTGAGTTTTGTGGCTGAAGCTTATCTATAAGCTCGAGGTTGATCAGCATAATCCAGATGTTGAGACTCTGTTACAAGATCACTGCACAGAGAAGTTAAATAAGGATCGCTAGTATTGACTTACTATCGACAGTAGGATTCTCTGCTGATTTCTGCACAAGTTCCTGAAGCATGACGAAGTTCGAATGTCAACAATAATCACAATCACTACATTTTGCATGTTCGATGTGACTTGTTCTTGAGAGAACCAATGAACCTTTCAGTTTCTAGCAAACTGTCTTGCCCGCCCTTATCAGTCATGTCCCTCCGGGGGCTCCTAGCGGAGGGCTCTTCCTCGCTGCGCTCGTAGGTTGCACAGGATTACTCTGCCCTGGGCAATTTACCTCCAGACGCATCGTTTGACCATAACTGATGTCACGGGTAACAAAGCCAGCTCAGTTCTCCTCTCGCAGCCTCTCAAAAATCAGAATTCACGAGGACGAGGTCGTGGAATTGGATAGTAAGATTGGGGGCAGCTCTCGCTCCGAGATCTGGGATCTTATACCTATGGACTACTCAATAACACGCGAGCATGAGATTCTTTTTGCTTGTTGGGCTGAATTTCGGAGATGCCACTCAGCTACACCTGTCCATGCTCATTTCGACACTCGATCGCGGCTTTGAAACATGATTCGAGCCTCGAGGGCTTGACCAGACCATTGAAAAGTTCTCTTCTATATTGAGCAAGCACTTCGTTACCAGGAGCGATTGAGAAGTCCTTGAATTTGAAACCATTATTATCGCTGCCATCACAGCGCCATGAATGAACCGTAGCCATCACCAATGGAGGTCGATTGAAGTCACAAGCTGACAACAACCCAGCGTGTACATTTCGTATGCAGCGTCACATGCTCAAAGTGAGTCTGAAAACAAAGTCCTTGTCATTGGCTTCGATATCAGCCGCCAATTCTAGAAACAATCCCGATTATTCAAGGATGACGTGTAAGCTAGAACAATTCGAGGCTGGTCGCCGGTAGTTCGAGTTTCCGACGGTAAACGATTCTCCCGTTTCAAAATTCGGATGAATTCAGCTTCCGGCCACCATCTGATTGGCCAGATTTTCATGCGACAAGCATTGAAACTTTGGCGGCCGACTTGACGTCGTAGCGAGTTTGACCCAGTGAGACGGGGCTGTGTTGAAACGCAATTGAAGCATGTGATGAGACGAGGGTTTTGGTATTTATATAAGGGAAGACACTCAAGAAGAGGTGGTAGATAATTGCAACTCAAAATGGAACCGATTTCAAAGACTCAGAGAACTATTCATGATGACTCCAAGTCAATGGGCAGACGCTTCGTTGACCTGGCCAAGGTATGATGAGCCCAATCAACAGCCACGATTATCGCTAACAGTTTTAGTTTTTATCATCATTAAAAAGCGATTTGGATCTCGCAAATGTCACAGCTCCACCGTTCTTTTTAGCACCATCTTCAGTCGTCGAGAATCCCGGAAGTTGGGCGAAGAAGCCTTTACTTTTCACAGCACCTACGAAGGAACTGGACCCAGCGAAACGAAGTCTTTTAGTCCTGCAATTATTCTTGGCTGGCCTCCGAAGTCAATTGTATGTTGCCGGTGCCCCAAATGTCAGCATCAAGAAACCTCTCAATGCTTTTCTTGGTGAACTCTTCCTTGCTTCTTGGAGTGAGGGAGACAGTGATACCAAGTTGGTAGTTGAGCAGGTTAGCCATCATCCTCCGATCACTGCGATGCATATTTCTGCAGATGGAATCAGAGCCGATGGTTATGGGCGGGTCGAGATGACATTTAATGGAAACATCAACATTCGGCAAATGGGACACGCTATTATACACCTTGACAAGTTTGATGAGGACTACCTGGTTCCTCTAACAGACGTCACTGTACGCGGCTTTCTGTCGGCATGCCTTTACCCAGAGATTATTGGCACATACACAATTGTCTCCAGCTCTGGATATGTCTCGGAAATTGACTTTTCTGGCGCTGGTATCTTTCGAGGCAAGAGAAATTGCTTCGAGGCGAGAGTGTATCACAAAGATGAGCCTAAGAAGCATTGCTACAAGCTATCAGGAGTCTGGAGCGAGGGATGGAAGATTACAGACAGCAAAGGAAAGCTGTTGGAAACACATACCGTCGACCCAGAGACATCTGCCGACATGCATATCGATCCAGTGGAAGAGCAAGATCCCCGAGAGTCAAGAAGGGCATGGGGAGAAGTTATATCCGCTCTAGAGCATGGTAATTATCGGGATGCATCTCACGCGAAGCATGAGGTCGAAGAGGCGCAACGGCAAAAGAGGAGAGATGAGAAGCTACATGGAAAGACGTGGGAGCCGTTACTTTTCCGCAGTTCGCCAGGTGATGAACATAAAGCCTTTCATCAATTGGCTCAAGGGACGAAATGGAAGCTTCATGATCATGAGACGAAGGGAGTTTGGAGAGTTGATGATGAAGCTCTGCGGAGGATGCGAAAGGAGGATGGGCAGATTACGATTTAATGACATGAGCAGCTTATAAATAATTCCAGAAGCGTAAATAGACTTGAAAATGTATTTGATCTTGATACAAAAATGATTAAACAAATGGGTTGCGTTCCATCCAGTCTTGGAGCAGGTACTGGAACAGAGTGAATCTTGAGAGGTTTACTCCGTTGTAACCAGGGTAACGAGAATCAACGGGTGAAGGAGATAAGCACCTTGACCTCCTCCGTACGGTTGAACCGCTCGTAATATTCAGGCCCATCTTCAATGTTAATCAATGCCGTCGTTATAAAACTCGTATTTGCGACGCCACTTGAGATTAGGTTGATGAGCTGCGGTGCGATCCGATACGGCTGCACAATCTCAGCCTGAAGTCGACGCGCCCTCAGAAGTTCGTGGCAGAAAAGGAAATGTCAGCGCTGAGCTGTGGATGGCTGGAACGGTTGCATGCCCAGTTTTTGAAATGACACTTCTTTAAACTAAGGTACCAGAGATAAATCTTAGGCAGCTACCATCTATAAAGCACCGGTTATAGCCCTCTGACTTAGAACTTCAACATTCCTTGTCAAATTCTCCGCCATATTGTACTGCTCACCATCAGTGATGCGCACAATATCCTCCGCTGCACTGTCGCACCAGTCCCTAAACTCCTCCTTTCCGCGCTCAAAGTCACCATCATTCATAGCCGCCAGCGCCTCCATCTTATTGATCCCCGGCCGGATGTACTTGTTAGACACAAGGACATACATGCTAGCCACGTCCGCAGTAGCCGAGAAGCGTCCCTGAAGTTCGAATGCGTTTCTGAGTAAATTCTGCTTACTCCTCTCACGAATCTTGTCGACGCTGTCTCCCTTGTCCAGCGCACGTTGGATCGGGTTCAGGAAACTTTGCAGGTTCTCGTTTACGGTCGTCGTGATGACGGTTTGAACGCGACTGAAGAATAGTGCCATCTCCTCGACTTCTTTCTTGAGCTCTGTTAGGCGGCGCATAGACTCTTCGAGAATCTTCATGATCTGCTCCTGTTTCTTGTTAGCATGCGCGTTGGTAGAGGTGATGAGACATACTAGTTCAATCTTTTCAGAGCATAGACGCTGAAGCTCGGCATGGGTCTTTGCGAGATCCTGCTTGGCTTTCGTGAGGCTGTGATGACTGATGGAGAGCTTTTCTTTCTGTTTGTTTAGCTCTTCCCAGAGCTTCGTCTCGTTTCCTCTGGCCTCGTCCAATTGAGCCTGCGCCACTCGTCTCTGCATCTCACGCTGCTCTGCTGCTTTGGCTATGTAGGCTTGTCTTTCATTCGCGATACTCTCCGCATGTTCTTTACGGTGCCTGTTCTCTGCTGCGACCTCGCTGTCCCTTGAGCCAAAGACATATTCCAATCCTTTGGTGAATACGCCTTTTTGTCCTGCAAAGAGTCAGCATATGAGTGATGCAGTTGTATATGATTTCTTACCACGACTTGGTGCTGGTCGATCTGGAACCAACTCCCGCGCGTGCATCATATCGGACCAGGCGGGTGGCTCCTCAATTGGTGGCCGATCAAGTAGCACATTCAACCTTCGCTGGGCTTCTTCAACCTCTCTACGGGCCATCTGAAGCAACTTCTGTTGCTCTTGGATGGCTCGTTTGGCATCTTCTTCCTCTCTCTCTCTGGTTTGTCTCTCTGCATCTGCCATGACAGCGTCGACAGTATTTTGAGATCGTTTCTCTTCAGTCATCGCTGATACTCGTTAGCAATTGAAGACCATGGGACACTGTTCTGGACGCACACCCCGCATCTTGCGAGTTCTTGAGAAGATGCATAATCACTCTCTCCCAATACTCAAACTTCTTTGTGATAGCTTCAGCATCGGCTTTGAAGTTCTCAGCGTTAGTTTCCAGTCGCTTCATAGCTCCCGGGAGGTTATCCTCAGCGTCCTCCAAATCGCTGAGTAGATCGATGATGTAGGCGATGGTGCCCTCAGGCGCAATCATGCTGCGAGCGACACTTTGGAGGTTGTTCATGCGTTTCTGTGCATCAAGGAAAGCAAGTCTACCGATGTCCGCACAGTGCTGTAGATTTGTACGGAAATATTCCGACCTTGACTTCCATTAGTCACTCATCTCAGTGCGGACGCGATACTTACGGGAGTAGACCGATGATCTTGCCAGTCTCATCCGTGATCTCCTTATCTCTCACCTTGATGTTGGCAGCCTCACGCACAGCCGCCGTCTTGAGACACAGAGCCATGATGGAGATGGCATTCGGGGCATGCGTGAGGGGCTTTGCCCATTCATTGCTCATGAGCAGGTCACTTGCCTTGATGGTCTGAACGACGTCTCGACATGATATTTGGAGGGCGAGAGCATAGTTGGCTCGCTGCTGGGCTTTGTGGTCATAGTCGGATTGGCCAACACCATGGGTTGACGGCTGACGAAAGTCCTCCGGATTAGACGGATAGTCAGTGCCGCTGGTTGCCGTTCGGCGTTGATCAAAAGTCATGATTTGTTAAGAAACAGGGAATGTCTTCAATGAATTGAAAGCTCTGTGGATTGATGGGGTCAATAATTCCAAGAGATGATACTCCCTTTTATCACGACGTGGTCTTGGATATGCGGCTCTTGAACGGTGATCTGCCTCGTTCACGGTTCGCATACGCTCAGGCCTCCATCTTATCAGCCTGGCGCGGAGTCTAGGCCATGAAGTCAGCCCATCCATGCAAGCCGTGAGAGACATGCGCGCGCTTGAAATGCTTGACAAGGTCATCAGTACCTCAAGGTTGATTCACTGACACGAACGATAACAAGTATACTGCAACTTTGAATTGGCTCCGGCCGAAAGGTTAAGGTCTAGCTAACTTTGAGCTGGCAGACGCAGCTGAACCAGGAACAAGGATATTACAGTGCCCGCGTAGTAACGGACTGTACAGGCGGTTCAATTCAGAGGCGTTTGCTTGAGCGCTCGCTTCAGATTGACAGACGCAAGGGGTTTAGTATTGGTTGATTGGTTACAGAACGCCTGTGCAGTAGTTCATCCAGCATCGCTGACGTTGCTGCATGGGCGTTTTGTCTAGCCAATCAGCTACACGCACGTCAAACCGAATCATTACCCCTCTATGAAACTGTGAAGCTATCCACTGCCACGATGTTGTCTGCCTTACATCGAGGCTTAACTCTAAACGCCAAATTCAGCCGCATAATGCAAGGCAGTCAATAATTCGTACACCCGTATCTATATAGCCAATAAAAACTTCGATCACCTACCGAAATCACGCGCGTCCGTGCCACAACTGAAGCCTGCAATGTTGTAGCGGTCTTGAACATGTGAGGAGGTCGCTGGTGGTGGTCTAAAGTAGCCAGTTGGAGTACCGACCTAGCTGAAATTGAAGCTTATCAAGTAGTGAGTCCTCGAAACAGTATATATCTCTGTTCTAATACAGGCCGATTGTCCAAGTCAAGCACTTTGCAGGCCCTTCCAGTCAATTTCCCTCATCTGCATGCCCATTTGTACCTTGATTTGACCAGCATCAACCCTTTTTCAATGATGGATAGCCTTTCCAATAACGTCTCCAATATTCAGGACTCACTTCGATCTGCCAGGGAGCGACTAAATTCCTTTGATACCACTTCAAAGAACATTGTCGCTACAGAAGTCGCCTCTGTTCGGTCCTCTCTTCAGAACAGTCTGAGAAAAGCTCAGCATGCCAAATTGCAGCTGAGCTCATTCCTATTATTACTTGAAAATGTCGAAGATCCAACGGCAGTCAGCATGGCCCCTCAGATCTCTTGGTTGGCTCGTTCTCTCGATGATATTACTGCTTCTATCACCCAAGCTGAGGCATCGGCAGATAGCGCGCTACAGTCCACCATGGACTGCAGCTACCAAGTGATGGATGTCGGACGAGATGTTGAGACTCAGGACGATTTGCTAGATCAATGCCAGTCGCGAGCAAAGGACCTCGCCAGCCAGGCTGAGAGCTCTCTTGCCTCTAGCGAAGCAATCCTGGCGCAGACACAACGGGATGCCAGCGCCAAAGAAGAGGAAATCCGTATCAAGACTCGCCAGGTGAACGAAAAAAAGACTAGGAAAGTAGAGCTTGATCGTGAGATAACGCAAAAGAATGGACAAATTGCAGAGACACACAGACGTCGTGAGAGTAAGAAGGAATCGGCAGGCGTAGGACTGGTATGCACTCGCATTTGCACGTCTAAGAGATTTGACTAATTAGAAGATAGATGCTGACCGGAATTGGCCTCATAGCTGCACCTTTCACCGCAGGGGCATCATTGGGACTGGCAGCAGCCGGAGCAGGATTTGCTGGGTGAGCAACATGCGCAGATTATCGGAGAAAAAGCTAACACATCATAGTTACAAGGGCATTCGCGTATCGGATCTAAAGGACGAGATTGTCGCCCTTCAATCCAGGGTGTCCACTTTGAATAGAGAAATATCCCAAGACCAGCAAGTAATCTCGAACCTCGAGATTGAGCAGCGCAACCTACAAAACCTAGTCTCGCAGTGCCAGCGTGACATTTCATCCCGTCGATCGACGCATCAACTCTACCAAAAGCAGATCGCAGAGGCTAACCGGGTAGAGAACGATATCGCAGCGCTAAAGGGTGTTGCAGAAGCCACCATCTCCAACATCAACGACGTCAACTCCGAACTGCAGGATGTAAAAGAGTGTCTGGACGAATGTAGCTCTCTCTTGCAGGCCAAGTCAGTTGATCTGTCGACCTCGGCGACCTCTGTTGATTGGATCATTGGTGTGGTTGGTAGATGCACTAGGAAATTCCGTGTAAAGGAGTTTGAGAGGCAGATGACGCTCATGGAGCAGGTTGCTGAGGTGCTTGACAAGATTGAACAGGAAGGCCAACTACTGTTGTCAAGCCAGGATATGGCTTTCCTGGATACAATGGCTTGGGATGTCAAGAGACCAATCGTGGAGGAAAGTGAGACAATCCCTGAGTTAGTGATGGTTTAGTGTTTATATCTTTACATGCGCAGTCTCCTGACTGAGGTACACGACCTCAATTAAATGGCGGCCGCACCGACCGCACTAGAAGTTGACTAGGAACCCTGTTTCACCGTTGGGAATTTTGACCACTCGGACTTATCGATGAATGCAAAGAGGGAAATTGGCCTCATAGTCAAAGCAGCTTAGCTCAATTCGAATTGCAGTAACCCTACGCTACCTGAAGTAATCCCATCGCAAGCGTCAATAGAGCTGCAAAAAGGAAACTGGGAATAAAAGCATTCTGTAGGTCTGTCGGATTTATGAAGACCAGCCAGATAACCACAAAGATTCCACCCAAAATAATGCAAAAAAGCAACCACGCAAGGAACCTCCGCTGAGAAAATCCCATCTTGGCATGCAAACCCCAGCCAGGTTCTGATATTCTCTTCGAGAAAGGTGGAGGGTTTCTCTTCTTGGGAAGCATATCGATAATGGTTGTTTCTCCTCTACCCTTCTTTGGATCACGCAATCCAAATACCATCTGCAACCCAGCTGCTCTCATGTGAACGTCGTGAGGCAAAGGAACGGAATGGTTGTAGAATGGAGTTGCAGGAGGAGGAAGTTCTTTCTGGATGGGATTGACTTGGTCTTTGTTCTCCCAGATCACAAGGAACTGCCAAATCAGTACAAATCGCGGCATGAGGGCATTTTCTAATCATACCTGAACAAAGTCGATGGCGGTGCAACGCTTCCACGAGAAGAGTCGGCGAATCCAGCCCTCTGTGCTGCGAATGGCTTTGTTGACTTGACGAAACAGTTGTTCGTCGTCTAGCGCCTGTGCATTATGGATGGGGGAGAGGTATATCTCTGCTGGCTCTGTAAAGTTCCTTTCAATGCACCAGTAAATGTCTTTCGTATGTACAGATACTTGTACTGCTGGGGGAAAGTTGGCTGTCAAGACATTGGCGCCCAGAGAGGATTGAGATGGTTGCCCAAGATTGGGCTGTTGCATGGAAGAACCTGGCACGGCAGCTTGCTGTACCTGGAAACCTTGTTGTGTAAGAGGGAGAAGGGGAACATTGTTGGTGATCACAGGGAAGCATGTTACTCTATAGCGATCAAACTCATCCCGAGAAAGAGCTAGAGCGAGTTCAACTTCATGCCACTAGGAAGTATTATTATGAGACAACTTGTTAGCAAACTATACAGAACTTACCTTCCAAGTTGCCATGTAGCCGCCAGCATCCAGCCTGGGTAGTGGTTGACGGAACGGGGCCCAATCTACTGGCCGACCAGTCCATTCCTCAACTTTGAGTCTGAATGAATCGATACGTGAGCGTACCAACCGATCCGCTGGAGCGAACCGAACCACTCTTACTCCGTCATTGTAGCTGATGTTCGGGAAATTATTCTGCAACGGATTAGCTATGAAGCAACGATTGGCATCAAACACACCTCTGCCAAACTCTCACAAACGTCAGCTATAGTAGGTCTCAACGCCGATTTGGCGAGCATGGCACTGATGACAGGTTGCAACATCTGGGCTCGATAATCTTTGTGTGCCAAGCGGTCAATAAACTCGAGAACCTGAGACTTGACCTTTTCGCCATCATCAAAGCGAGTGTCGTTAAACACGTCAGAAGAAATTTTATCTTCTGTAATAGTAATATGGTTGCGAAACGCTTCTACACCAGAGGAACCCCCTCCGACTAGATATGCAAGCATCTCTGTAAAGACACACCCCAGCTTCCATATATCATTAGCCGTCAAATCTGATGCAGAAGGGATACTGATTCTCGCGCTTGGTTCCGTAAAACCTGCCATTGGAGAGGCTTTTCGGACTTCTGGGGAGTCATAGAGCCAAGCTGATTGACGAGCTCGACTCCCTTGCTCAAAGGTTCTGGCTCTAGACAGGTCTACAGATAAACCAAAGTCCGTAAGCTTCAGCAAAAGTCCTGTACCAGAAGGCTCTTCGTAGATCAAGATATTGGACGGTTTGATGTCGCGATGAGCCATGTGGGCGGAGTCATGAAGGTAAGCAACGGCACTTGAGAGTCCAGAGAACTGCTCCCAGAGGGAATTAAGGTTTCGGTTTCGAAGGGGAACCGCAACAACAGAATCGCGAAAAAGACGCTTCAAGTTTGAGAGAGCCAGTGGAAACACAAAGCAGAAACACTGCTTTGCACCATCCTCCTCTCTCAAGACAGAGAGTGTCTCTATCAGATGAGGGTGATTCAAGCTCTTTAGACGCTTCAAGGACAAGTATTCGGCCCAGAATTCCTCTGCACTTGTGGATTCGTGTAGGCGTTTAATCGCACACTAGAGCGTTAGATACAGCGATCTTGAACAATGGTAGGCATACCTTTCTAACGACGCCTTTTGAATGGTAAAGATGATAGTTCAACGATAGGCGAGTCTTTATTCCGAATACCTTGGACGTCTCGCCGCTTCCGACTGGTCTTCCATGCAAGCCTTCCAAGATTCTTCCTACCCCGTCCGTTGTTTCATTTCCAACGAATGCCAACAGTTGTTCCGGTGTCGTGTCCGATTTGGGCTCTAGCAAAGGAACCACCTGTGTTAATGGATCAAATAACGGAATCTGACTTGTATCGGGGATATCAGGATCTTCTGTTGAAGGTTTGGGCGAAGAGTGGCCAGGAAATGAATTTTCTTTTCCAAACCTTCTGACCAATCTGTTCTCCTCAACGATGCGCCGATATTGACTAGCTTTGCGGATTTTCTCCAACTCCACTGGGTCAAGAGCTCGGGGAGTGAAGACGACATATCCTCCGCCACTGCGATCGAACTAAAAGGTGATCAGCTGGGACAGTCTAGGTTGAGGAATGGCATACCTGCACTTCGTAGTTCTCATCAAAAAGGTCGTCTAAAACATCCCGTAATTTTGAAAGCTCAAGATACGGGTCATTTATCCGGAACTCACTCCACTCCTTTTGATCCATTTATGCAATAAACTCGTCGTCGAGTGTCGTGGTTTTAGGGTTGTAGAAATCGTTGTCAAAGATTGCGTTGCAGTATATTGTATTCAAGGAAACTTGGAACCCCGCAGCTGTAAGATTACTCGGAAGAACACATCCCGTGGCTGAGACATACTGCAGCTTGGAATCACGACGAGGGATTATGACTGGATAATCTCCCCGCACGAAAAAGGACGGTAAGAGTCGGGCGCTTGCTGATACGCGTGGCGTTCAAAGGACCACCGAGACTTGCCCTGAATGCGTCACCAATATGATGTATATTGTATACCTATAAATATTTTACTGAAAGGTGTCGGTTCTATGGACGGGTAGAAGAGAAGCTGAGAGCAGTCTGGACTTTGATACATAACGAATTGAATGCTTAATACCAGTTGCTGAGAAGGCAATGGAAGTTTATCCAGGAGGAGAGTACTGGACCCCGAGAAAGGGAAGTGCAATGGAACATTCACAGCCTCGATTACGTGATAGCAGAATCTGATTTGATAGCCAAATGCAATTTACTAACTCATATCCAGCACAGTCTGACGGACCCTTGACCTTTAGACTCTCAAACAAGCTTGAGGTTTCCAACAGAGTAGCCGCACATCTGATCAGGAGACTTGCTACGAACTCCTCCAGGTCCAGTCCCTTCAATCTTGGACCAGTCAATCTTGAGCCAAGGCTTCTCCCCAAAGTCCATAGCGTTAGGCTCCCAGTTAAGAAGGGGGTTGGTTCCAGAGTCTTTTTCAACTTGGAGAGCCTGCTTCCAGGGCTGAACCTTGGTAGGCTGGGGGCAGATGAGGTCGCATTCGCCGACAGAGCTTTCGCGGGTCATGGGCTCATCCTCGTACCGTTTCTTGTCTGCGTCAGTAGGACGACCGCGAGAGTGTGAACGAGTTCTCTCCATTGCTGCGTCTGTGTGTTGTCAGTGGAAGTTCTTGGGGGATAGTTTAGTCAGTACTCTTTGAGTTGTAGTTTTGTAGCTTGTGAAAGAGATTGGATTGATTGTTGACTGAGTGAACAATCAGTTCGAACGTCGCCGAACTCGTTCTTTTATCATTGAAGCAGAGCCTCAGATCTGAGCCTCCAATCAAAGGCGAATAAGATATCACAGTCTTTGGGGAATCTAATCAGCAACTGATTGGCTACCTGAAGAGTAGTTCCTCCATTCCATTGTGAGGGTGCTCATGTTGTCCAACCAGATTCGAGTCCCACGCCGAGATAATCAACCGGTTTGCCTGTGCAGTAGCCTCTGCATGTAATTGATCATGAGGTCTTTTTGCACCAATGATCAACTTCTACCCCGCTTCAGATGAGGCTCTGTGAGGATGATCGGTTAGAAGCTGCCAATCAATTGCAGAACAGCACAGCCTGATTCGTGACTCGAAGACTTCGGTCCCGAGATTTTCATCGGAGCGATTGTCTCACATTCCGATGCAACTCAGCATTCCATTCGGAGTAGAGATTGCAGCATACATTATGAGAGGCGCAGATAAGGGTGGCTTCACTTGGTAATTATCAACACTGAGATCGGTCAATTCACACAGGTATTGACAAACAATTTAAGAAAGTGCTCATATAGACTTCCCAAACAGTCATTCTACAGGAGCAAAGCCTATCCGATCACATACACCCTAAGTTCAATGCTCTCACGTATCTCCTCCGCGACAGCAGGATCCTCATCAAAGAACGAAGTATGCGGCGTATCTACAATCATCAGTGCACATCTCAAACGAGGCTCGGCACTTACACATTGCAACATCCTCACTCCTCGCCAAAGAATCCATCGTCTTGATCAGCCAAACCTCCTCATCAGATTGGTCACTAACGTAGTACCACTTCTGATCTGGTGAGTAAGAGAAAAGGATATTCTCACTCACAACGTGGGGGTAGACCAAATCACTGCGATGCCCGTCTTTTTCATCACATGTGCGGTAATCACAGAGCGTGAGGGGGTATTGGCGGACAGGCTTAAGGGGTTTCCAGACACTGTGCTGTCAGAGGGGTTTGTCTTTGGAGGGGGACTTACTTTATTATTCTGAAGCGTTGAGAGAGAATTGAGGGGGCTTGGGAGCCAAAGTCGTGTTTGATCTTGGCGATTGTCCCTTCGTATGTTTGGTCTGTACATAAGATGAGGTTGTCAAATGTCAAGATGTTTGTAACATACCATTGTGAGCGACCTTGCTGGGTCTGCCGATGTACCCTTTCTCATCTTCAGGTGCAGAGCCTCGCGGTTGACTCTGACGGACCTAATTCGATTAGCACTGTCCAGATACGCCACGGAGACATACAATGTGATCAAACACGCAAACCTTGACATGACTCCCCAGAACATGCTTCATGAACTTGACCACAGCAGGATATCCTTCTTCTTGAAATGAGGGCCCGACGTCAGAGAATTGGTGCTTCCATCCAACTAATTGAAAGCCGTTTTTGTCAAGTGTAAAGTCAGATTCATGGCCTCTAATGTCAGAGATCTGAACCCGTGCACTCGTGTTGACGACGTTTGTGTTAGCAATTTTGGTCTGGGTGAAAGGTATGTTGGAATAAAACGGCTTCTCGGTCGCCCACTTTGGATCTGAGGCGTCGAAGAATTGGAGGGTCGCCGATTTGGATGGCAGTGAGTTCAACTCATCAGGCCCTTCGTTTGGTTTGTGCTCTGAAATTACTTCAGCCATGGTAACTTGTTCTCAATTACAACATAGATTACACTCAGATTGAACAAATTGCTGATGGATTTATTGTCAAAAACTCGCTTCAGAATGACAAAGTCAAGAGCCTCACGGATTGTCCCCGCACATGGAAATGCAAGTAAGCAGCCAGCCTGCTTGAGCCATCCACTACAACCCTGCAACTTGGTCTCATACCATTTTATTCACGCATCTCTAGCTAATGAGAGCAATGCCCAGAGCACCATTATGAAATGAGGCCCGAAAGCCATGTGTGACTCGCGCACTGTCTTCCTCACACGATTGTGTCTTCATCACACAGTTGAGACACTGACCCTCCACCCAACAATCACTGAAGCAGTGGCGGAGCTTTTCTCGGACCGAAAGTACCCTCCCATGCATTCATGAACTTGAGAATCTTGGCTTCCTGGTTCTTGGCTGCGAGAACGGCGAGTCCGAAAGGGCGACCGTTGAAGTCCAAGTATCCGAGTGGAACATTTCCAACGGGGTACCCTGGAATTGTCAGCGTTGCTCAATAAATACTGGAGTAAACATACCACTTCCACTCGCATACGCCTTGATAGCAGTGTCGCTTGATCCGACAATTACATCGACACCGTATTCCTTGAAGATGTGATCCAAGCCATCATCGCGCGCAACCTTTCGGAGATGAGAGAGGTTCTTTTCGTAGTCTTCGGGTGATAAGTCTGATTCTTCGGCGTCGATCAAGAGGCCCTGGCCATCGTAGCCTGAGAGGTTAGCTGGGTCGTCAGTTGAGATGAGGACATACCAGGAGGCATTTCGAGATCGGGATGGGCCTTGTTGAACTCGATAAGATCCTTGAGGGAATGGATCTTGGTGTTTTCCGCTGACTCAAGATATTTGTTGAGGTCGTACTTGAAATCGGCCACTTCTTTGTCAGTAAAAGTGTCATTTGGCGGAGATTGACTTACTCATGATGACTCCCTCACTGTCCTTCCCGTCAAGCATGAAACTCTCAGACGGAGGCGGAAGAGGAGCGTCGCCGACATACTTCTTGGACAGCTCTTTCATCTTGTCGTACGCCGCCTGGATCTCGGCGTGCTACAAAGTCAGCTAGCTCATAGATTCAATGGGTTGCTCACCATCTGCTTTGTCGCACTCTCAACCGGCTTGAGGTAATCCTCCCCAGGCCACCACTTCTTGAAGTCGATCGTCGCAATCGACAGCTCATCCCAGGATCCTCCCAGAGTCGCAAACTCATCAGTACCAGAGATGACATCGAGCAAAGCGGCGAGGTCGGATGGTGTCTTGGCCATAGGCCCAGCTGAGTCCATGGTATGGCTGATAGGGATGATCCCAGACTGAGAAACGCGTCCGATGGACGGTTTGATCGTGTAAAGAGCTGCGCGAGACGCGGGAGATACGAGGGACCCGTCTGTTTCGGTGCCGATGGAGAGGGGAGCGTAGCCTGCTGAGACGGCGACTGCTGAGCCTGTTGAGGAGCCGGACGGGTTCTGAACTGTTAGTTGGGGATGCGGTGAGTGAAGAAAGACTCACGCTGTGGCCGTTGTTGCTGTCATCAAGATCGATGCCGCCGCGAACGTAGGCGGATTGGCATTGGCCACCTTTGCCGGACCAACCACTCGGTAGGTCGTTGCTTCTGAGAGGAGTGAGTCGCGCTTCATTCGAGATGGCTTTAGATGACGTACCGATAATATGCCCATTCCTGCTGAGGAGTCAGTAAACATGGCCAAACTCAGAGACTGGGGCACTCACACTCAGATTCGCTTTGCCGATGATGATGAGCCCAGCTTGGATGAGCTTATCGACGAGATCGGCATTCGAGGTTGGGGTCATGCCATGCAGCGCCCAAGAACCGCAGGTCGTCTCCATACCTAGCGCAGGAATCGTCGCGATGTTGTCCTGGAAATGTCAGTTTCGCTCACCACAGCGACACCAACAACACAGTCATACCTTGATCACAATCGGGATCCCATGTAAACACCCCCGAACCTTGCCATCCTTTCGCTCCTTATCAAGCGCCTCCGCTCTCTGTCGCAGCTGATCCTTCGGTACCAGACTCAGCATCGCATGAAGATACTTGTCATGCTTCTGAATCATCTCCAGGCTCTTCTCCACCAAGTCAACACTGGTGAAGTGCCCATTCGTCAATCCGGAGGCGAGGGCTTTGGCGTCAACAGTGAGGAGATCGGGCAGAGTGCGACTCTGCGAAAGAAAGGGCGCCATCTGACGGAGATTTGCCCAAGTGAACATGATGTAGAGTGTAAAAGTGAAGAGAGAAATGAAGGCGATGAAATGGAACTGTTGTTGAGCCATGCCGCGCATTCTCGTGAAGGTGAGGAGAAGCCTTATAAAGGTGAATGCGGGAGGCTGATGCAATTAACCGATTCCACGTGATTGTCGGTGCAACATTCGCAGTGGCAGACAGTGAAATGATCAAATCGCTTACTGTTCAAATGGTCCTTTGGAAATCAATATCTCTAGATCTGCTGGGCACTGCAGGCTCATGAAAAAATCCAAATCTTCGATTGAAATGGTTTGGGGGTCATTGTTTGAGTTGTCCAGTAATCGCTCTTGGACTGGTCTGTCACGAAAATCTGACAGATATCGATCTAAGCAGAATGCCTCGACTGAACAATGCTCAGAGGGAGATTTTTCTCTAAATGAGCTGAATGAACCAGCTTGTGCTTTTTCTGATGACATAATGTTCTAAGCCGTCAGTATGTTCTTATCCTTTTAGCGACTCTCATACTCACGTATTCGGCTGTAATATTGTACATGAGTTTATGAACAGATCAATACGTCAATATACATCACCAGTCTCACCTGAACAGACCCCAACTTTAATAATTTTCACAAAAACGCTCAGTCACAGGAATCGAGGTCTGCCGATTTCCCAATTCAGAAACGTAGCCTTACATTCCACTCATCAATATGTTTGGCTCTCATCTCAGCTTGTTTTTTTCTCATGACACTTCACCAGGCTGGCCCATGCAACAACTGATATTATCCATCTACTGAATCGTGTCACCGATTTCCCAAAAGGGAAGACAACAAGCAGCTGAAGACGATGACGAGAGTAAGCATCGCCTGTTTCACTTTTGCAGTCTTGACGCCCGATGAGACTCTTGTCAATTACTAATTACCCCAAACTAATGCAGTCGTAGTTAAGCCCTCCTCATCACCAGGCATGATCATAGGTTCAGCCCCAATTACTTTGAACCCGACGGACGTATACAGCTTGATCCCCATTGGACTCCCAAAAACCGTAGCGACAAATCCCTCGCGCTCTGCCTTTTCCATTCCGTATTTACAGAGAGCAGCTCCGCAACCTCGTCTTCGATAATCGCGATGCGTCGCGAGATTAACAAGATGGAGTTGCTTGCTGCCGAATTGACTGAAATGCATGTCATAAACTTCTTCTACACGCGACGCGAAATATCGCATGCGAGGGAGATTTGCATCGCGACGTTCGTTGTCGCCCAGAACACCAGGTTTGGCTGGGCTGTTAGCTAGGATGTGAAAATTGAGGCTGACATACCTGGTTTGGCACCAGTAAGACCAGAGACATCCCAGATGCCCAGAGCGACAATCCTTTGCCCAGCCTCTATGACGAGAATGTCATAGCTTTCAGGCTGTCTCAAAAACCCCTCATACTCAGCTCTGGTCCACTTCCACTGATCTTCGGGGTATTCATGGCGATATGGGAATCGGTAATCTCGTTCTGGATCATCAGGAAAGGCTTCAATAGCAAGCTTTGTGATTCCATCCAGGTCGTCAATCGTAGCTTGTCGCATACGGAGTTCTTGGTCGATTGCTCGCTCCATGGTTGTTGTATGTAATTCCCACTGTGGCTGATTGATTCGTCTTTAATGGTGGTTGTCACCAAATGTTTACCGTCTGAAAAGAGTAATCGGTAGGTGAGACTGCAGATCTTTGCTCCTTATGGTAGTCGGTAGAAACAACGGCTGACAAGTCACGCCAACTCGGGATCCATGCCTGATGTGGAAGTCGGTAGAGGCGCTGAATATTTAGCTCCCGAACCCCACAACTTTATTGCGTGGATCTTTTGTACCGATTACTGAATTAAGCAAAATGATTGAGAACGGTAGGTCCTTTTGTCTGTGTTGTGTTTGACTCTGCTGATGGTGATAGTGGACTGGTTTGAAGTGATTGACAATCTGGAGGAGGATTTGTTTGATGGTGACGACTGGCTCTCGGAGCTTTTGCGAGAGGAGCCGAAGGATGGTGTCAACGTTGACGTGGAATCTGTTGAAGGTGTTCCGGTCACCGAATCTGCCGTGGCTGAAGAGTTGACTTTGGATCCATCACTGTTGATTCTTTCGACTCACACGAACTATCCCCGCAGTTACACTCAAACTTTTGAGCCCCATGATCTTCCGATGGATCATGTGTTCCCGAATTTGACCCTGCAACAAAGTGTCTCTACGGAGGATGAGATACAATTCACGCCGAGCACAAACTCCATCTTGACTCCGTCTGGGTCAAGTGCGCATTCTCAGAGTCCTCCAAGGGCAGCGAAAACTCAAAAGCGCAAACCACGATCGGAGCGTAAACCGGACCGGTCGGATGTTTTGACTACAGATCTTGTAAGATGACTGAATCAGTGTTGTTCCCGCTAACCTTTCAGGCCCCCAAAACAGAGTATAAACACGATCAGGGCGGTAACCTTCAGGGCGTATTCACTGTGTCCGGACTGAGCACTAGGGTTAGAGGTCCATTTACTGAAGAAGCTCGGAAGGCTACTGCGAATGCAAGAAAGAGAGGCGTTTGCGAAAAGTGTCGCGGCATGAAAGTCCGAGTAAGTTTCCCGGCATTTGTTTGAGTCATACTGATTGGTTAGTGTATCATGCCAGAGAATCCATACGAGCCATGTGCCAGATGCTCGAGACTGACGATTCTGAAACGGCCATGCATCAGAGTCAATCTTCACGAACTTCCACTTCACAGACTGGGTATGTTTCTCTATCGGTCATTGACCAAGCTGACCTTTTAGGCTCTACACGCGACAACAAGCTCTACGAGTGGCTATCCATCAAGGATATCATGAACGCAAAGCTGAACATCGACCTCGATCGACACACAATCAAGTTGACTCAAGGATTCGAGTGCGAGGTCGAAGTCACTGTGTCCAAGTTTCAACCCCTACCTGGCGACAAGACTTCATATCCATGGAGAGACTCTGCAGGGAACCAAAGAATGCTTGAGTTGCCGCACTACTACATCGCCGACATGGACAGTCATCAGAGGGTCATTGATGAGTACAACCAAAAGTCGTACAAGGTGTACATCCAGAGACTCCTCAAAGGAAAGAGTTCATTGATGGTTTGGACGCTCCAAGAGGCTATACGCTTCTCGGAACAACACAACAGCTCCCTTGTCAAAGATAGTCTGCGGCTTTGGGCTGGAAGTCGACTGACTGAGCTCCCATGGATGATCTGCGGCGAGCATACACTTGGCCAGATTCCAGTCCAAGATCTCGAATGTCCGCGCAGTGGTACAATACCGATTCCACCGATCATGGACACGCAGATGGACCATCTCGTCATCAAGAACATCATGACTCCGCTTCGTCAAAAGATCCTCGCAGGTCTACAGAAAAAGATCATGGAGAACAAACGCGAAAATTGGTACGAGATATATCTCACAACTTTCGTGCTCCTCAGCAACATGGAGCGCCAATTCGCGCAGGTCTTGTACATCATCGACTGGTACGGAATGGAGAGTCGCTTCGGCACAAGAGGAAACTCTTCAGTTAGCGAGTCATTCATCCATTCCTGCAAAACTCTGCTGGCGTTCTTTCACTACGCTGGTGGAAGCCATAAGCCACTTGCTTTAGACTGGAAAGGTTCGAAGGCGCCTCTGGGGATTATGACGCAGCAGCAGGCAGAGTATCTGGATAAGACTCAGAAACAAATTGATCGCGAAGGTGAGAACTTAACGGGATTAAAGACGGAGTCAATTTACAAGAGGGATATGTATTGGTGTCACCAATTGTTGCTGGGGGATTGCAAGGTTGATGAGCAGAATGACAGGGAGATTGATGAACTTAAGGAGGAGGACTACATCTTTCACTGAGACAGTTGTGTATCTTTTGGATGTGGTAAATGCGTTATGGATTAACGATGATCTATATGGAATTGTTACTGGGCGACTAGTATTGCGACACCCTCACGACTGCACTCGCGTGACCTCGTGCTTATGGACAGATCCGCAGTAATTCCAACGACAACCAAGGGCTCACATGATATTTTGGCTACTTGATAATTATGTAAAGGTGCATTCTAAGTCTTGCTTGAGCTTGGAACTGATAAGCACGGTAGCTAGCCACGAGAGGCTCTGACAAACCCAAGGGGAGGGCCGAGTTGACCAATTCTGGCTGCGTCTTGTCTGCATTCTGTGTCAAATCGCCAAAGCTCTTATAACATCAAATTAACTGTACATTACTCTCCAAAATCCACTTGATCCGCCTCATTCAAATTCGCTGTCAATCCGTAGACTGACCTGATACGAGGTGGAGGCGCACCTTCCCGGTCCTGCCAAGCACGTGGAAAGTCCACATGGCGGTTAAGCTTAAACATCCATGGCCAATAACAGAGAGTGTATTGCCCGAAAAGGGATATATACCAGTGCTGAAAGAATTCCGGGTTTTGGGAGATGTTGGCAAAAGCCTCTTACCTCTCCTACTGACGGACTGATTCACTGGCCGGGGACGTGAGCTAACGGATTGGATACAGCTGCTGTGAGGGGCTCATCTTATGTCTTTTTAGGTGGACGGCCGTAACGCGATCAATGTAAGGAATATGAGAAAGCGGTGGTAAGTTTGGAACAAAACGTAGTTTTCTGTAATTATTCCTTGAATTTGGGGGATGATAATATCCAGCTAAGTATCTGCTGTATTGGGGTCAAAGCCATCGCAAGGCACGCAACAAGCTATAATTCACAATCTGGAATGAAGATTTAAATGTATAAATTTTATCCCTCAATTAATAATTCCACACGCAACATTCTTTCCAAACCCTATCTCATTTGCAAGCCTATATGAATACTGTCATTTAAATTCTCCTCTGTCGCTCGCGACAACCGCAAGCCCTCTCCTTCAGATCTTGACACAAGGTAAATGGGCCACTAAATATTGCAGCGTGTCATCGAACAGACCATCATCAACCTTCCTCTACGAGTTGGGTAATGAGGTCAAATAACACCAACTCATGCAGTACAGCATGTGCATCATCTCCGAGGCCGAAAGAAAGCCAATTCTGACCCGCCAAAAACTCTGCTATCACGTCTGTTCCCTGCATTCTCCAAAAGTCTCGCGCCATCGACACAGCCAGTCCAACTCCACTATCAAGATATGGTGAGGGACAACTTTCAGCGCTTGGGAAGATGGTCTTGTAAATACGCTCCCAGCGCCGTTTGTCGGATAGCTGAGGATTGTCTTTCTTAGCGAGTCTATCTCTCTGGTAGAAGTTGATGCCGTCTGGTATCTTGAGAGACTGGGTTCTGCATCTTTTCTCCAGGATGTGTCTGTCGCACTTCGACACGCTGCCAAAAGTCTTGGAGCACCTGGGACAGTAGGGTGGCCTAGCGTGGTGCCTCTTCACATGCCGTTTTACACTCTTAATTGAGTGGAGCTCGTGATCAATCAGACAGGCAGCATATTTCTTGGGATTTGAACCGTGAAAGGGACATCGGTACCTGTTGCGACCTCCTACTTGCTGTATAATAACAAAGGAGTCGTCAATCGCGCAGCCCTCGTTATCGCAACTTATATTGACGTTCATTGGAGGCTCCCACGCGTTTTCATTCCGCCATTCATGTTGTGTTTGTTCGTGGTGAGGTTGTGAGGTGTATGCTTGGGAGAGGAATTCATCAAGCTGCCCACGAGCTACTGGTAGTAAATGCTGTCTTGCAATTTGAATCCTGGAGTCACATAGCAATGTGCTATTTTTCCATTCCGTAGACTTGTCCTCGCAACAAGATTCATCACCTGAGCTTTCACTGGCGCTGTCGTAGGTATTTTCTGTGTACCCGACGTCGCAATCGCGAGAGCCGTGTCGGTGGTGTTGAAGCCGAGATATTCTCACCCCAGCTGCACTGTGTGTTGGAGGCTGTGAAGGCCTTAGTGGAATCGTCTGCGTTAATGCGGCTCGTCGGGGGCGAAGACGAAGAATGCCCATGACGATTATCAGTGGTTGTGGAGAGGGGAAATAACATAAAATGTATGTGACAACTGAATATTCAGTGCACTATGATTGGGAGGTGAATGAGGCTCAGTGCGGGTTGCGGTCTGAAATGGTGACTTCATATTAACCCCTCTTATACATTGAGCCTCATACAATGGTTGAGCCGCATGGCCGTCTCAAATCACAACTGTGTAGGTGCGCAGAGCCGCAGTGTTTTGCGGCAACGAATGGTAATCTGCGACGTAAGCGGAGCCTGAATTTTACTGGGGAATCCGGCAAGAGTTATAAGTCACAAGTGTGACAAATCAGCCACTAGCCCGCTGCCCTTGCACTGACAGAGCCTTATTGCCGCCGTGCTTATTTCGAGGTGCTGATACATTTTATTTGTCCTTATGTCACTTTTCTGGGTCACCTGGCATTATGCATCAATGGAAATGTTTCTATATTTCATATTCAGCTGATGCGTCATTGTCTTAGGTAGCGTTGGGCGCCTTGAGTCATATCGCTCGTCAATAAGGTAGTAATTTCAGGCCTCAGTAGCTTAAAGTTGCTTATTTAGAAGCGCACTTTGTCACAAATGACGCCTCAAGACTTCAGAGTAACAAGATTTGGAATCGCCGTCTTGACTAACCTTGTAGTCATTATGTGCTATATGTGGTATATCATGCTATTTCGAAACTAGCTTATAAATAAACAGAATACTTATGATTCAGACATTTAATTATGCGAACCTGGAATTTCAAAATTGCATAAAAACAGCGACAGCCTGCACAGGCAATGTTATTCATTCTAGTGTTCGCCCATTGTTGTCAAGCTCTTCAAAATACCGCCCCCCCTCTGGGGAATTTATCCACTGATCGACATTTCCATCCTCATCATAGAGCATAGCACCAGACCCTGAAATGTCTCTCGAGAGCTCGGGCCAGAATAGTGCATCGGATACTGCCTGTGATACAAAAGGGCCAGTTGAAAGATCTAGTTGATTATATGAATCGCCAGTAATGTCCAAAAAAGACTCGATTGTATCAGGCCAAGGCTCTGGATCAAGGCTGGGTGGCATATCTTCGACCCGCGGTATTTGTGCCAGAGTCGAAGGGACCAACACAGCCTGGGGTTCTCCGCGTACATGAGAATTGGGGGTAGGGATGGGATGGAACAGCCTGAATACAGCATCGATAGCAGCGGGGGTAGTATCAACTTCCGGCTCAGCTAATGTATCGCGGCGGTATGACTGGAAAATAATCGGAAGTTCTCTCGCCATAGTGCTGAGTAGCCTTTCAAGCCTGCAGTCCATTGTTCCAAAAAATGGCGAATAGGGAGCTGGATAATCCCCAAATAGCTTCTCCCATGCTTTGAGCCACTTTTCTTCGGGAGTACCATGTAGACCGTTAAGGTCATCATACTCATTCTGAAGAAGAAGTCCAGTGTCTAGAGCAGTTCTCTCGATACAAGAGTCTCTGCGGATATGTTCGTCTTTGTAGGTTTCAGCAAAATGGCCCTCAAATTCTTCCCGACATTTGGGGCAATGGTCTCCTTCTATGAGGTGCTTTCGCTTGAGGTGTTGCAAGACATCACTCCATCTTGAGAACTTGTATCCAATGCAGCATTGGAACTTTTGAGGATCAAGCTTGAAGAACAGACAAGCGAGCTTCCTAGTAAAAGGCTGGTCGGGGCCAAAGTCTCTTTTCTTTTTGCCTGCGCCTTGTCCATTTCTCTTGTTGCCTTTGCCGTTGTTCCGGTCATTTATCTCCTGGTCAGAGCGCTTTTTCCTGCCATCAGATTGATTGCCAGAGCCTGGCGAGCCAGCTCGCTTGTCGCCGATGCTCGGCGTTTCAGACCCATACGATTCCACTGTTGGGCAGTGAAGAATCCACCAGTGGCGGTGTCTGTGGTTACCCAGGAATAGTAGTATGACATCCGTGGGGCCATTGGCTCCTTTGTTAGAGTGCCGGGTAGCTGCACTAATTCCGCCAGTGGAGGACAAGGGTAAATTTTCGTCTTCAACCTTGGTAGCTACCTGTTGGTTCTTATTCTTGCTGGGCCCCTTTGACTTGCAGAAATCGGCAAGAAGACTCAGAATGCAGAGATGCTGGATCAAAAGCCACACTTTTATTGACAGCTTTCTCTGCTTTGGCGCAATTGAGTAGTAACTGGAATCATGAAGCATCAGACTAACACCAAATTCTTGGTGGGTCTGGAGCCCATTTGATGTAATGGTAATGGTGCTCATTGTGAAAACAAGGCTGTGGGCAAATCAATGACAAAAGAGGGATTGCTCAAACAAGTAATTATTCTCGTTGTGAAACTCTGTTCAATAATAGGTTTGAAGAGTTGAAGCTATCATAAGTGAGAATGAATTGTTTGTCAAACATTCCAAGCCAATTGTCTTAGTTGGGGTCGAACGAGTCCACCACCAATATCTCCCGACACCGTTGTGTCGGTAAGGCGGACAAGGCAGCCAGAATAAAATCTAGCATAGCAGTAATTACTCTTCATTTTCAGCAGTCTTTCAGCAGTGTCAACGCAGAGCAACGTGTCTGGTGCGATGGAGGGGGAGGGGTGAATATTGTACTGCATTATAATTGGCTATATCCGAGAAAGCTGCAGTAGCGGCTTCGACACAGATGTGTAAAGGAGGGTCGGAGCAACACATTTGTGTTCACAATAAAGCCACAGCACTTGAGATTGGTCAATCTGCCTGGTAATGATAGAGGCTCTCGAGAAGGTCTAGCATGGACTGGAGCGCACGAGGTCATTATGAAACTGTCATTTTCCTGGATACTGCAAATAAGTCTAAGCTGTAGCTATGCATCATTGGAGATTCTATCCGGTGATTTTGTTAAACACAATTGTGTTAGGATTTTGCAGTCCATACGTCTACTAGCAGCATCGCCAGGACTTTCAGGTCACCAATCTTGATTTATAGACATAATTAGGTAGGTTTATGCAAGTTTAGCATAATTCAGTATAAGTTTTGCCAAGTCTTGAAATGCCTGCATATTACATACTCAGTAAAGTGTCTTGTGAATCTGCCAACGCTAAAGCCACTCCCCACAGCAGCGCTGAAACCCTTCTCCATTGGTGCGAACTGCCAGCAAGCGTGCCTCAACGAAGGACGTCACTTATGTTCAACCTTTTTTTCCCCCCATCGTCCAGGCCGTACAGAGGCATTAACCTGATCAGTATTCCTATTCGTAATCTTCAGGAAGGCCTTATGGAGTTACCGGCTATGTGAGAATGCTTTACCAGACTACTATGAAGACATCCGCATCAATACATCGGCTGTCTTTCGCAGTAATCATTGTCGACTCGACGGGGCTAGAGTTCATGGCAAACTCATATCCATGGCTCCAGCTAACCCAGCCACTGGAGGGGGGCGAAGGGTCAGAGAGTGACATGTCTTTTGCGACCTCGGCAGTAAGCCCAGAACTCTCAACGGAACATTATCTTATGACCTCTTCATTTGACCTAGAATTTGAACCAGCTTTCTCAACGCCTATACCGCCATTTCAAAAGTACGACACAAACTCACACACACTCAGCTTCGCAGAAGCACTCCATCTTACGCAAATAGTGGATCATGGGAAAGAAGCTGCCAATAACTTTGATGCCGAAACGCAACCACAATACTGCTCTCTTGATATGCTTTCGAATAAGACGCTGCCACCGTGGCAGGGGCTTGTTGATGAAGCTAAGGATTTCACGTCTGTTCATGCATCAGAGGCTTGCAGGTATTACGGGATGGATTTGACGGACAGTGTATCAAGTGGAAACACGTTTGAACCTTCTTCCGCTCTGCTGTTAACATACGGGAAGGGTAAGATAACTGGCTCTTAAGTATCTATCGATCTGCTGACCATGTAACAGACAACCATTGCGAACCACCGCAGGCAATCAGAGGAGGTCTGCCGCCCTCGAGAGCACAAGCAATAACTCTGGGCCCGACTGAAACGTACATGGGCGAAGAAGATGGGAGCCCTTGCCCCTCGATGATTGACAGTGACGACTCCAGTGTGGAGGATATTGAAGTAAGAAAAGCTTTTGCTTGCCCTTATTTCCGCCGCGATCCGGTTCGCCACATCGAATGCTTGAGCCGCAAGCTCTACCGCATACAAGACGTCAAGCAGCATCTATATCGGCGCCATTACATGACGCGAGACAAGTCTTCAGACGCTTCGGATAACACAAGAGGCGTGAATACAAGAACACAGAGCATTTTGAAACTTCGCTTAGATAGAAGACTATCGCCAGAAAGGCAATGGCACAAGATCTGGGAGACTCTTTTTAATCTGAAATTACCAAGAGAAGGTCCTTATCTCGGTGACTCTAAGGAAGAAATTGTTGGAAGTATGATTGCAGTATGTAAGCAGGGAAGCAGTCGAGTTGTCCCGGGGATATTGAGAAGCCTAGGCCTTTCCAGCGAGAAAAGGAAATCTGTTCAACAATTGATGGAACAGCTTCTTAGCGGCTTTCAAGCATTATCAGATGAACGATCAAACGAAATGGAGACGGAGGAGACGGAGAATGCTTCGGCATGCGGTGGCATTGATTCGATACCAATGACACCACAAGATATGAAGTTTGACTTTGACTTCAACATACCATTGGATCGATCACCCTCGCCAGAGATTCAGAATTCTTACCCTAGCAAAGACATGACGCAGATACAGGAATCCAGCTCGGTGACACCGACAGAGTTGTCAGACTATTCCACTCTTAAGATAAACAAGGGGGATATCTTAGTGGGGCATCAGTCTACAAAACACATGAACCAAAGCGTCCAGGTGAAGCATTCTTGGTCACCAAATGCTGCAGTTTGCACACCAAAGACATTTGAAAGCTCGGAGATGACTTGTGCTACGAGTAACATCGAGTCGGCCGGGAAGTCACTGACTTGTTTGACTCATGTCCTCGAGGATAGGGAGGAACCCGACCCATATGAGTATGTCGACGCATGGGAATGTCATTACTGCGGATTTGAATACATCTTCAGACCTAGCGGAGGGAGCAGCGACAGGTTGTGCTTTAACTACCCATGCTTAGGGCGGCTTCCCAGCTACTACGATTCAGTTTACAAGGCACGGGTCATCAGAGGAGGTTAAAGGCTTTGTGTTTGTCCAATTATCGCAGCCCGATACTGAAGGCCCAATTCCACCTGTATTAAGAAGAAAGTACTAAGTAAAGAAGAGCAATCTCTTGTGATAATCCTGATGACTCTGCCAATTTCCAGTAACCCATAATGATACTTAAGGAAAGTTAAGTATAAGTAGAAAGAATATTTTTAACTCTAAGTATTCCCCTGTATTACTAGGAAGGTATAAGTGTTATTCCTGTATCATTTCGTAGAGCATTTTGGGAAGTTGTACTGGGCTAGATGAGAAGGTGCCGCTCAGCATCCCAGAATGATTGTGCCCATTTCCATTGGTCAGGCGTAATTTCGAAAACGCCATCACAACCTACCCATGGATTCCAGCTGTGCTTCTCTACTGTCCCAATCCTGGATAGCCCAATACCTTGAACCATGAGAATGTTGGGGTGTGGACTGTCCAGAACGCTTTCAAATGTCCACAGTACAAACCGTACCTGATCTTGAAGCGCCATGCTCTGGAGGTGGAGGAGCATGCCCAGCCCTTGCGTTGTGAGGTAGTGTACGTACTTGTTCACCTCGATCTGTTTGCAGTTTTGGAGTCGTG
Source organism: Fusarium sp. HKF-74 (assembly GCA_021223625.1). NCBI lineage: Eukaryota > Fungi > Ascomycota > Sordariomycetes > Hypocreales > Nectriaceae > Fusarium > Fusarium sp. HKF-74. The sequence continues at coordinate 55,570 of JAJFAS010000075.1, forward strand.
ATTTTCGCCGGTCTTGAGACCTGCCACTAACAAGGCATGTTTCGCTTGCCTTCAGAGAGCTCATTATGTTTTGCATCATGGTGCAATGTTGATCGTAAATGTAGTAGGCAATTGAGTAGAAAGTTTCCGTGGCCCAGCACACACCTTTGTCATCACAAACACCCGGAGAAAAGAGATGGTAACGAATATCTAGGTCCCTCGGAAATAGGGGTTGCCCAACGTGGAAGAAGGCTTGGACGTAGCTCTCGAACCGACAGGCGGTGTTGACAAACCTTAGGCGCTCTTCGGCAGAAACGACGGGCCAGTCTTCTGGGCGTCTATGATGTCCAAATAATTCCTCCCGCGCCTGGGAGATATAGCTCGTCGTTAGCCATCCAACATCGGTGGCTAGAGTCGACAGTGCGCAGATGGCCGCCAGCGAGACGCGATGGGACACGTGATGATGAGTATTGCTGCTGTTGATACAAGACCACAGAATCCACTTAATGATGAATTCACGATGCGGTGGCCTGGGATCATTAAACCCAGGGTCCTGCTTGGCATGGCGGAGTCGAGCAGCGAGCAAGTAGGCAGTCGAGACAGGACCCCCACAAAATTCCAAGATCTTAGTCGTATGCGGCGTCATCACTTGCTTCCTGTTGCCGAGAAAGCAGTGTAACAACCAAGGATGGGCGCGAGTCATGGCGTAAATATCCTGTGGTGTATCGACATATTTCATGATCGCCACTGCGAGCTCGACGGGTAGATCCTGGAAGCCAACCATGGTGGGCGTTGTTGAGGAAAGGAATGGCTGAGGTTGGAGATGAGGGGCAGACTTCGGGTGCTTATATAGTTGGATAATAAGCTTTCAAAAGTTGTCACGCTGCGGGTTATGGATAACCTTTTTGCAACCAAAACTGTGTTGTTTTTACCGAGCGCCGAGTTTTATCTGGCCGAGTGGCAGAGGTCGATGACATCATCAATAAACCAAAACCTTGACATCGTGGATTGTTTAATCTCATGTAGGCAACTATAGGTTCCTAGTATTCTTAAAGTATGAGAGTAAAATTACCTGTACCTTCAGAATACCATAGGGGAGCACTTCGAGTCAAAGATATTCCTTCTACACATACTCAACTCTCCTCAAGCATGATCATCACGACCGACATCATCGCTGCAATTATCAGTACAGCAAGACGCGGCGTTCCTTTGATCGCATACCAATTACTACACAAAAATTAATCAACATGTCCGATCCGACCATGGCCTTTCAGCCCAAGGTTTGACATTACTGCCAGAAATCATCCGACGGGCGTCGAGAAACCCTGGAACTCTATCCTAAGGGATGATAAAATTTAGGTGAATTTAGCATAACTTAGTATAGACTTAGGATAACTTAGACTAGGTGGGTCAGCCAGAATTCAATCCGGGCGCTTTCATCACAAAGGATTTCATTTGCCTTACTCCGTAGCGCGGGCAGAGATAGACCTTCTGAACACTTGGCATTAGACGACCAAGGATCTAGCGTCCCCTGCAGTTCGTAGAATTGTCGCCGGTACCGTTCCAGTATATTGACGTAGTTGCTGTATAGCTTGTACGTTCGGTAGGCTGTGACTGCATCTGTCGTGGGGCAATCGTCGCTGATATCGGGTTCCGAGCCGTATGTTGCCATGCGGCGAAAGTCGTACTCCTAGGTACTCAAATGACAAGACGGCAAACACATACAGTCATTCATAGGTGTCTAAGTTCTCTCTGCTGATTTAAGTTCTCAGCCACTGGTCTCAAATGCAAATACCAACACGTCTAGCTCTCGAACACTATTGTTACAGACGCCACTATCCTTTAGCCTTTCGCGGCTCTTGTATTCAGCGAAGCCTTCCTTACTCAATGTAGCTCAGTATCAGGACTCAAGAGGCTGTTTGGCGATCGACCTCCTCCTCACGATATCGCATTTCTCTCGTCGTTAACCTAATAAAGTGCTAGCCTCACCCAATTCCGATTTCTTGTTATCGAGACATTCTCCTCTCATAGGTTCTTTCCCCTTTTCAGTTTCGGGCTCTTTGTTGACGTCATCTGACTTCCCAACACTCGTACTACATTTACTCGCATGTCCTAGCGCGGGTTCGGCATCGAGCTCTGAAATAGGGTCCTGGTTTGGCTGAATGGTTTTGAATATAGGCTTTGAAGGATTCTCTACCTAATCATCTGTTAGCTCGAGTCTCTTCTTATTCTCCTCAAGATGACTGGACGGTTCTGCTACATCTCTTCGCCTATGATCAGTATTCGGTTGATGCTCTGCTCATAACTTACACTTTCTCCGAGTTTCCATCCAAATTTGAGTGCTGCTCCTTCGTAGTTCTTTGTCGTAGAAACTAACTGGAAAGCCTCTCTCTGCTGGGTGCTGTTACTCTATTGATGCGTCAGCTTCGGTCTTCTTTTCGAATCGGGTTTCGCCTTTCATTTCGTAAGTCAGGGACCCATTCTCTATCGTTTATATTAGTCTGCTCTCTGCTTATGACTTACTTTTCCATCAGATTTCTCATCAAAGTTGAAAATCGGCGCTTTTGCAGACTTTGCGCCTGTTGCCAATTGAACCGTCTCGTTCGTCTGCCGCAAAGCTAAAATAGATTGATTGTTTGGTTCCAAATATTTATCAATACTTTCCACATGACTCGTCGAGAATATGCTCTTCCTAAACTTTTTTAATAGCATTATCCGAATTTCTGGCTGGTCTTGAAGGAGTGTATCCCAATCTGAGGATGTACCTAGCAATTTGGCCGGACTGCCAAAGTGTTCCACAACAAAGTGCATATAGAAGCTTCTTAACTTTGAGCCGGGAGAAGTGTTACTACACACGTACTCCACGTCATCGCAGGTCATAGGTCGTCCGAAGATTGGTCTTGTGTGTTGTTCATGAAGACGACGCATAGCGCAGTTTTGGAATTCGATAGATCGAAGCTTGTCCCCAAGAACCCAACATTTGGCATCAGCACTATAAATCGATACTGATGAGGGAGACTCATAGCTTCCATAATACATCCATTCCACAAAAAGGCCAAATACTTCAGGTGGATAGCCGTGAAGTCTGATTCGCCTATCGGATTGCTCAAGACTCGAGGAGAAGGTTTCTTTCAGGTAGGGCGAGTAATGTGAGACCAAATCTATGGGAAGACACCATGTCTTGAAAGACTCTGTTTCATCACAGTTTGAGAATGGTGTTGTTGTTCCAACTTGGATCTCCACTCCAATGCCTTGAAGTCTGATTGAATTAGCCTTGTCTCAGTTCGTGTAGTAATGAACATACAGTTGCATTTTGCCTTTGTCGACCAAGGTCTTTTTGATCAAAAGTTTTGAGTCGGTCGCGAAAAGATTCTGAGCATTCGGATTGGCAGTGTGTGCAGCATTACGGCCCTTGCCATGCTTATAGTCCTCAAACCTATGCTCTTCGAGGCTGAAACTTCTATAATCCGGATAAAAAGAAAACGTTTTGTATTCCGCCACAAGTCCATCGTCCATGCGCTCTCGTATGGGGTCGGTAGGTAATAGCTTGTCCCATGTACCAAGTTTGGCGGTTTTAGCGCCTTTCATTGTCTGTTAGTACATACCATTTACATGTATGGATCGTTCAAATTCATACCCTTCTGGCTAGGAACAGAGCCAAAAACAAAGCTGTTCATTGTCAAAGATCATTAGTGAGACAAAACATTACTGTCGAAAGAGGCTTACCTCATTTTTTATTCTGCTGGCTGCGACGTTACGTAGCAAGGTATTGAGTGAGTGTGAGGAGTATGAGAGATTTTTATGGTCTAATACGTGGCACTTGGAAAAAAAGACACTGCCTTTATCTCTCCGCCTTGAGGTCAGAGCGCTATGGCTGAAACACGTGAAACGCTCTCAATAACCGCCAAGCAACCCAATCAAAAGATAAAGGCTAATTTAGGATGGTGGCATCTAAAGTGTTATCCGGAACCCCTCTTTTAGCAAGTAAAATTTCAACGGTCTAGCTCTGTTATCTCCTACCGCTTTGTTTTTCCTGTTGGTTCTTCCCCAGCTAATTATGCAGATTCCATAACCCCACCTTTAGCAGGCCTCTTGTTGGTCCTGTTATGGTTTTCTCTGCATCTAAGCGCCCCCAATACCTGTCTACCCTTGAGGTGAAGGCGTTAAAATGTGACAGGAATGCCGAGGTAAAGATTCACAAATGGGTAATTTATAATACCGCGACAAGAGATCTCAGCAGACATGCTACGCTTCTGAATCAATGCCCAGTCGGTACTGCTTAATAATATATTCTGAGGCTACTAGTATAACACGGCGCAAATCCGAGTCACGCCTTCTTTTCATAGCCTTTTTTATAGAATAATGGGATTTGGCTCTGAGGTTATTCACCTTCTGTTTTAACTAACCAGCACACTTAAGTAATAACAGTCAAGATGATGCTACTAAGTCTATACCAGACACTACTAAACTCGACTAAGTCTTTTATAACTTAGAACAGAAGTTCTATATTTTTCTGCTTGTCCTGGACTAACTGCTGACCACGAGGTTAAACTTCCAGCCGCCAAGGCGTAAAGTTCTTCACAGGCACCTTTTATTAATACTAACACATATATAGAAGAAGACCTTAAATTTGTTTCACGCTAGTAAATTTTAGCCATAGAGCTCAACGACAAATACAAAAAGATCTAATTCCCCAATCCTGTAGTTAATAACCTTACCATCGCTTAACCTTCCGCAGCTTTTGCACTCCCAAAAACCTTCCGTCCTTATAGTAGCCCAGTGTCAGGACTTAAGCTGGAGATGACATGTTCGCGCCAATAATCAATGCCCGCAATCATGGCCCCGGGCCCAGCCAGCCCCAAAACACCAACGGCAGCCAAGCCTCCCAGCACAGCCTGCTTTGTTCTCACAAAACCGAGTGAGCGCAATTCCCAGACAGCGTACAGAGAATATGCCAGATCCGAGGCTGCACTGATGATACCTGTATTTTGACTGAATGGTACGGCTTGAGATATGGCTGACAGCGTCCCGTCGGTGGTTGATACAGCTTTGGCGATGACGGGACCAGCCAAACAGAGAGCAAGGGCAATACCATGAGAGAACTTAAGAGGCGTTACATCCTCGTTAGTATACACTTGGAGTTCGGATGGGGGAGCATAGTCGATAGGCCTTTCTTTAGCATTCGTGTCGGGTTCCTGTTGTCCTCTGCTGGTCGCTTTGCCGCGGATAGCAGCGAGTCCTCTAGTGAAAACAGCACAAAGCAAAGGGTATGCCTGCCACACTGTCCCTACGTAGTGCCTGACGTTGGCCTCTTTGATCGGCAGTAGTGCTGCAACCGTTGGTGCCACGTATCCGAGAAGAACGCCTGGAACAATGGACTTGGCGATCTTGGGATCGACAGGCCTGTTGATAGTGGACTTGGTGGAGAAGATGATAGACGACAGACAGAAGAATGGTAGCACTGAGCTTGGACCGATAACTGAGTATATGAGCGAGTAGACAGTTGTCCTGTTTGTGTTAGCGGTTCTGTGAAGAAACCATAATAAGGTCGATACGAACCATGACAATGGATTGAGTGAATTTCCTCGCCGAGAGCCCTCGATGAGCCAGCCCGAGAGAACGGGGACCAAGTTGGCGAGGCTTGCCGCTGAGCTCTGCCCAACTACCTTTCCCAAAAGCCCTCCGGCGCCCCATTTTTCGAGGGCGCTGTAGAGAAATCCCGCTCCAGATCCAAGGTCCTTGTTCTTAAGCGCAGCAAAGAGCGACAGTCCAAGAGTGCCGGTTGCTAGAACCCAGGGGACTCGCCTAGCAAGACTGCCCTTGATGGGCTTAGCGGGCAACTCGTCCTCGAATGGAACAAAGTGAGGTCTTTTCGGAACAGGAATACCTTGAATCCTTGTAGCTTCGTAACAGATAGGGGTGACAATGTCAATAAAGGCGCTTGGGCCAAAGAGCCAAATAAGAGGTTTGAAGATGAAGCGAGCGAATGGGAAACGCTGGCTGATCATCATCTGAAGCGAGTGTGCTTGCTCGACTAGACTTTTGGCCCGTTCGTAGCGGAGGACGTGGACTTCTTATAGTGCAGTGTCTATCTGAGAGTCTGGAAGACCTTCGGGGCTGAGCTTGAGTTGACGAACCAGAGCATTGACAAGCAGTGCTGCAGACTCCATAGCTCCGTTGCCGCCTTGTCCAGATGCTGGTTCAATCTATGAGACATATTAGCTACGTGAGAAATGGTAGATTGTGAGCTGACATACCTTGTGAGCTGAGTCTCCTATGGTGACGATACGCTTGTAATGCCAGCGATCAAACACATACTCCTCAAGTGGAACTAGCGTCGACATGATCTTTCGGTCATACAGCTCGCCAAAGGTGACGTCCTGGGTGATTTGGTCGCCATGGTGCGCTTTCACCAGACCCTCTTCATCAGGCTTAGTGTACTTGGAAATGTCCTTCCCACGCATTGTCTCTGGAAGACCATCGAAAAGGAACCAATACGTTCGATCTCCTGGCGCTGCGATGATTAGGTACGCGTGGCCATCACCAACCACCATCTGTTGACTTCTGTAACCCAAAGCAGAAGGTCGTTTCGAGATTCCAAAAATGCACCTCGTCGATACCGGGACTCCTACAGAAAGTGAGCGACGAAGACACGGGATAAAGTGATACGTACGAGAGTTTTCGTCTTCGGGGAAGTATCCTGGAATCTGTTCCTTTCCCAATCGCCACATTTCGTCTCTTACTGCGCTGTGGATTCCATCTGCTCCCACGATGATGTCGCCCTCGTAGACGGAACCATCTTGGGTGTAAGCTTGGACTCCACCCTCGACCAATTCCACGCGAGTAACCCGCTTCTTTGTCAAGACTCGATCCTTATGTTTGAGGTTCTTGTACAGGACCTGCAACAACATCTGTCGATCGATGAAAATGGAGGGATAGCCGACCCTTATCTCCGTTAGTAAAGCGCCCCTCCGCATACAATATATCAAGGCTTTTCCTACCTTTTCTCAAAGTGCACCGAGAGGCTGGTCGGTGAATTAGCGGCAAGTGGGAGACCATCGGGCCCATACATGCCACCAATAGTGTAGCGACAGTCTCCAGCAATGTCGAAGATAGGCTCGAAACAACCAAGTTGGTCGAGGATGCGGAAGCCGTTTGGCAGAATGCCGATGCTGGCACCGACTTGGGGGGCTATTTGAGGATAAGCTTCGAGGAGGACATAGTCTATGTCGAATTGCTCAAGCATGTTGGCGACAGATAGGCCAGCGACGCTGCCACCAACGATGATGACTCTGAATCCCATGGTTATGATTTGTTGAGGTGAAGTTCTTGATGATTTGACTACTTATTTTGAAACAGCATGAGATCATTATATATATACATAGTGATCAAGGCGCAGAGGCCTCGTCAAGGGGTTTTCGGGTTTGATTGTGTCCGTTGCCCGAAAAAGGATCGACAGCAACTAGAGTCCAAGCTTCAAGTTGCCCCAGACCGGCCAACGAGATTTACCCAACCGTGTTTCCACTCTCCCTTACTAAGCGGAGCTATCAGCAAATGCATGAAATTACGAGTATTCGGGATGTCACAAACGTGTTAAGAAATGACAGGCTATAACTGTATCAGCCTCCTTAACACTGCCTACGAGCGCGCCATATGAGCCCGTTCGTCGTCTTCTAGTATCAAGTTGCCGCGCTCGAAATAGCCAAACCCTACCATACACAGACAAGCAACAACTGCCGGCTCTTGTGCTACACTAGCTTCATTCCGGGAGTGCCACTAAGAACCGGCGTTGTCTCTGGTTGTTGCCAGCTTCTCTACGTATGTTCACGTATATGGATGGGGGCTTGCAACCTGTGATACGAACCGACTACTAAGCATTGTCGCCTATGGTGAATGTGCAAAAAGAGCCTCTTATTCTTGGTTGCATCTTATTGACTTCATAACTATCATGCTTCGATCACATGAAGGGCAGCTAAAGATAGGATCTATGCCCCTCCCCAGGCTGTCAATGTGTTGTCATCTGTCCTCCACAACATTCTCCCATTATCTACAAAGGAATCTTAACTGCTCCAATCTGTACAAGGATCCCAAATAGGTCAGGCAACCCCTGCTCTTCAACAATGTTCCCATCTGAGAACGTAAAGAGGTTCATTCCAACTATTTCGAAGCTTTTTCCAGAGGCCGGAAATCCCATAAAAGGGCCGGTCTGAGTGCCGCGAGTTTTAGAGCGCAGCACCACTTTGTCTCCTTCTGTGATTATCTGCTCGATGCTCCACTGAATATCCGGAAAGGCGGCGCGCATCATGCCCAGCATTTCTAGATATCCGCTGACGCCCTTCAAGGGTTTTTTGTCGAAAGGGACGTGGAATTCAGCTGACTGGTGGATGACTTCGTTGCCAATAGTGGCATCAGCTGAGTTAATGAACTAGACGAATCGGTGGATAGCTTGTGAGTGAGACATGGTTATGGAGTTGCAGAGCTTGGCGAGAACGCAGGGTGCAAGGAGGAATGTTATAGAGGATCTTTCTTTGTGTATTATTCACTTAAATAAAAGTTCTTATAATCTAGCATCTACCTACCCAGTGAACTTATATATTGGTATAGACCTCTATTTGTGAGTGTTCCTGTAGAAGTATTATCCATCTTATCCCGGTGAATAAGCGGGCTCTGTGGTCTGCATGGTCTAGAGGTCGTGTTGTTCAAGCGGGACTAGCAAACCCCCGATCCACCGATGCCCTGATTTGCCGAGGTTTGAAGCTAACTCAATATGTTCTGAACGCGTTTCGTGTAGTGCTTATTCGTATTTATTCCACTTGGCAATCTGTACAAGATTGATACGGAGTCTTGCGAATCGGCCTCTCTCACCTTCGCACCTTGGGCATAGGTTGCTTAAGCCTAAAAGGACTGTACAAGCCGTCGGGAGGTTAGCAAAGCCCACAGTGCCGCTTAGATGGCGACCCGTTCTACAACAAAGACCTATGCAACAGATCATGGGGAAGATCCCCGGTCCAACGGTCCCCGTCATGGCACGGCAGTCATAGTCACAGATCGGGCTTCGGAGTGGCCAGGCACATAATCAAGCCTAAGGCTGCCAGTCTGACCATAGTGGTGCGCTCAACTGAAAAGAAGCCGACGAACGCGTCATTATAGCGTGTACGGGCTGTGATCTAGCCATTTCGGAAGTTTGGCCCTTGGAATCAGCGGCTGTGCCAGCGCCAAGGCATTTGCCGCGCAAATAATCATCCAGCTACCCCAAATAGATGCGGTAATCAAGAATACAAATATCACCTATAGAGAGTGGTCAGAGGCTAAGGAAAGGGAGAGCATAATCACTTTCAATATTACATCGATATTTTTCTTAGCTTGGTTACTTCTGCTGAAGCTTAAAGAGACTACAGCTTCTCATAACACAAGACCTAACTTGACCGTTGTGTCGAGTAACATGTACTACACAGTCGATTCCAATAGGAGGGATACTCCCATGGGGATCTTAAACAGCCTGAATAACAAGGAAGGGGCCGATATGACCAGTCGCTATCCAGTCACTGGGCTCTTAGAGTAGAGGTGCTCGTTGTGCGTGAGGTGAGCGCTCGGAGACCAGCAGAGCTACATCCAGTCACGATTGGCACCACCAATCCCAGTTCAAACAGCAGTCGACTGGAAGGCGTCGAGAAACTACTGCTGTTCAAACCGCATCCTTCCTGTTTACGCTTTTGGCTGACGTCGGCTCTCGGAACTTGGTTTAAGGCGCTAGGCGCGGGTACGCGGCCAATGCTTCAAAAAGGGCTACGCCCTTTGACATCTATCCCTTGTTCTAATCCAACTCTAGACTAGAGGAAAGTCTCTTAACTCTATTGTGGTCCAAGACTTGGGAATAATGACAACCGCATAGCGCTATTGGCTAAGAGAGAATATCGGTCAGCTCCGATCAGCTGCTCTATGGATGATTAAGTACAGGCTGCAGGGGTTGGAAATGTACTAAAGTAGTCCCGTACTGTACAAAGGCTGCTACTGACTTTCTAAGAGGTTAAAGAGAGGTTATTCCCACCTTTTAGGATATCCTAATTTATTACTGGGGGTCTTAAGAGAGGTATCTCTTAACGTACTATACTTGCTACTTAGCTATAAGTCCCTCTAATTAGAGGTACCGGCACGTAGTGATCTACAATGCACAATATATTTCCAACCCCTGTAGCCTGTAACATGGTAGATCCATTGAAGCTGAAAAAAAAATTCTTTACTCCCTGTTAGACAAGTCTCCACAATAGTGTTTATGCTCAGCTTAGATAAAAAGCCTGTCTGTTTAAATACTGTATAATTACAATAAGCCAAGTAAGCCTATCAGTTTCAGGATCTAATTACCCTCAAGATTATATATTTCCACTTTGCTATTATATTTAATATATACCTTGTGTTGTATTGCCTGGTAATTGTCAGCAGGATGGAAAACCGAGGACACTATCTTGTTATTATTAATAGTGTCTTCTTCTTTATTTCACTGATCCTCCTGCTACTACGCTGTTATGTTCGGCTTCTTATCTTGAAGAAATCCTCAGCTGATGATTATTTTATTATACTTGGGACTGTAAGTTGCATTTTAGATACTGTTGGCTGTGGCTACTAAATATAATAGTCTTTCTTTGCTCTGAGCGCAAGTTTCTCTACTGTAGCTGTTAAATATGGGCTCGGACAGCACCTGCAAGACATTGAGATATATGACGCTTTTAATGCTATTAAGGTAAGCGTGTATTCAATTCAGTTAATTCTTGCTGGTTCGTACTAATAACTGTTCACAGTACTTCTGGCTTTCTTGCCTGTTTTACTACCTTGCTACAGTAGCTGCTAGAGTGACAGTATGCTGGTTCTTGCTTACTGTAGCTGTAAGCAGCCATCAAATCATTGTCCACTTCGCAATAGCGGCAGCCACTTTCTCTGGCACATTTCTGTTTTCCATAACTGTATTTCAATGCAGCCCTATCTCGTACTTCTGGGACAAGACTCAGGCTGGAGTATGCATTGAGATTGATCTCCTGATTATGGCTGCTATACTGTACAGTGTAGCGGCTATAATATCGGACTTTGTTACTGCAATTCTATCTACTTATACAATTTGGAAACTGCAGCTTGACACGAAGAAGAAGTTATTCCTTGTACCAGTTGTGTCTATGGGTTGCGTGTGAGTCCCTCAGTGTAGTTACTTGGTGGTTATTGTGCTAATGTTGCTGTAGCTCTTCTATAGCAGTGATGGCGCGGTTGCCTACTCTTGTAACACTGAAAAGTCCTGACATTACCTGTATGCTCTATACCCTTTCTCTTGCTTTCAATTACCAAGTTAACCATCTTAAAACAGGGAACGCTATAGACTTAGCGATATGGTCTACTATCGAACAAGGATTGGCCGTTACAGCATGCTGTCTTTCAACCTTTGGGTCTTTACGCTCGCGGCCTAAGGATCGAATACGAGCTACCAGCAGGAACTCTGAGATACCGCCAATTAGTCTACCCGTTGTTGAGCACGATGATCACTTCACACGACACAGCCAAAGTTTTGGATCTACCGGGCCTACTGCAGTTGGCAATTCCGAGAGCTATGATACGAACCACAGTTCCTTGGAACTTCATGGTGCAAATGGGGCCATAGATAGCGGTACAGGTGTGATAGACATAACGCCACTGGGAATCTACACAATGGAAGAAGTCGATGAGTATGAATATGATGATGAGATGGCCGAATCTGTTTACGAGGGAATTGCGAGATGCTCTAGCTCTATATTTGACCGGAATATAAGCTAAGATTACCAGGAGGACAGCATTCTAATTGTAGGTGGTCTGCCGACCTCTCCCTTCTAAAGGGACCCAAGAGACTGTTTTCTAAAATTTAGAAACTCGTATCACAGTATATATCAATAATAGATAGTTTGACAAGACGCCTAGATGCATCTTCAGTGTTCGGTTTTTCATTTCAATATAGATGCCGTTATTCTGGGTGAATTTTAATGAATTACCTAATACATCCATGATGATGCTTCGTCGAATTGCGATAGACTGTACATGGAAATTCCTTTGGGCACTGGGTTTCAACTTGACCACAATCTTAACACAGTCCCTGGGCAGATCGAATATTTGCACCTTTTGTGCATGTGAAAATTTTCGACTGGTGCCAACATGTCTATCATAAGAGGGAGATCAACGTCGGAAAATACAGGTGGTTTCACCTAGTCGCCCTGGTCTACCTCGAGGCAACCTCAAGATTATCGCACCATGGAACAGGCGATTTATTTCCGGAGAAAATACTACACCCGTAGTAGCATATCAACGAGGGTGCCTCGAGATCGCAGCGCCATGGTTAGACCTCACGGTTGACCTTTCTTCTCGTCGCGTGTTCGTAGCAGCATTCGGTAATGGCCAAATCCGCGGGATTAACAGTGACGAAGCGACAATTGAGTTGGAGATCTGTATGAGTGTTGATGTCCTAAGGAATTCAAGTGCTATACACCAAGTAATGAAGAACTCACTCAGTTGGATGACGGGAAGTGCATGGTTGAATCTACCTTGATGTCAAGAGGAGAAAGCTCATACCGACTTCTCACAATGCTACAATCCGAGTCAGTCATGTCGATGGATTATCGACCCGTCCGACACCATTCTCGGAGTTTTCTGATCCACTGCCTCAAGGTGCTCTCATCCCCAGCCTATTGAAAAAGCCAATTCTCGAAGATGGCAAACAGTTTCACATGGCTACATTTGACCATGCTGTCGGTGGGTTCAGCGTGAATCCTTTGGACTTTAACTATCTCTCCCGACTTCCAAATACAATCCAGGTCACCAAGCTTTTAGACACTACCCTCAAGTTTAAAGTCACTCTTGGCTTGTTGTCCTAAAGGCCTGTTGTAGCAGATCGTTGCTGTTTGAGCTGCGCGTGCGATGAGACTGGACGGGTAGAGGGCCAGAAGCTATATATCTCTGAGGGCCATGTTTTTTAAGCAGGACTAGCAAAACCCTGAACCGCTGATACCCAATTTGCCGTGGTTTAAACCTAACTTAATACGTTCTAAATGCCTTTTATGCAGTTCTACTTAGTAACTGTTTTAAAGATGCCCTAGAGTCTTGCGAGTCAGCCTCTCTTATATATTTACTAATAAGTTACTTTAAATAACTTAAATTATATTTATTAATTTAAGTTTAGCTTTTTAAATTATTTATATTTATATTTTATATTTAGTATTTTAATTATTATATTAATTATAGTTATTAAGATTACACTTTATTTAAAATTCTTTATAATTATTTTAATTTACTTTTTATTATTAATAGATTATAATTTTTTATATTTATTATAACTAAAATAATTAAATACTGTTTTCTTTTACTTATATTTTATTATTATATTTTTTATTATTATAAGACTTATAGTAAAACTAGATATAATAGAGGAGTATAACTATCTTATAAGGGTCCTGGATGCTTATGGATACCGGTAACATAATAACTAACCAGTGCTTTTACTTATACTAGCTAAGCGATTGGCTTTACAGCGTCTAGCGCGGGGCCAGAAACATTGGGGGTCTTTATAACATAAATGACTAAGATATACTGAGTAATGTCGTTTATAACGACTCTTAACTTACCCTACTCTATATACCGATCCTTGGGTTAAACTTTACCTATATTATAAGCTCGCTCTTGTTATTAGATTAGTTTTTAATTTATCACTCTATATCCAAGTAAATTATTATGCAAGACGAAACCAATACTGTTTATATCAACTCTGCCGCTCATAAGACCAGTGTAACAGGCAATTTAAACGAAGGACCCAAAATAATAAAGCGACAGAGGTATAACTCACATGCTTGGTGAGCAACATACTGTCTGTGACGAAAGGTGGTGGCTAACAAATCATGAGCACTGAGTGTAAGAAACGCAAAGTTCGGGTAAGGGACTTGCTCTTCCTCTTTAAACAGTGTATCTTGCGGAAACAAGCTGACATGGCTAAACACAAAAGTGTTCCGGTGGCCAACCCTGTACACACTGCGCAGACGGCCTAAAAGTGTGTCAGTACATCATTGAATCTCGCAAACGACGGCAAACGTCCGTCCGCGACATGTCAGACTCGATCGACACCACGCACAATACCTCCGAAGCATGGCAAAACCAGGTCACCGCTTACCTTGCCTCCATTGCTACAGACATTCAGGATATCAAGAAATCCAGATGCCCAACAGAACAGGGTGTCTCCCTGGAGAATGTGCCAGCTACACTTGCAGACCCCTCCATCAGAGAGTCTCAGGAATGCTGGCTGGCCTGGTGTCCTCACGCTGGGCAGTGCTATTTGCGCGAAATGAATCTTTGGGATTCCGAGATTGCGCATCGCGGCCTTAAGCCACTGCAAGAGGCACTACATACCTACTTTACACTACTGTGCCCCGAATGTTAGTCGTCTACGTACCTCCGTGATGCGGCATCTCTGACTGTTCTCTACTGCCAGATCCCTGTATTGACGAGACGTCTTTCAATACCAGTTTCGGGCATTACACAAGTAATGCGCGCCCTGGAGTTGTTACCCTCGATAGCATCCAGTTTGTCGTGATGACGCAGTTACTGGTTGCTAAAGTCGACGTCTTGGAAAGTTTCAGCAACAGTGACGAGACCATGCCCGGGTGGAATCGGTTTCTACGAGCCCACCACGTCATGCATCACATCATTCGTGATAAGAGGGCTGATATAGCTACTCTGCAATGCCTTGTTATATCGTCCCTGTATCTTCTCTATGTGGGTCGCGTTGAAGCTGCCTACGATAACATGGGGATCGCTGTTCGCCTAATCTTTCAGCTGCGGCTCCACGACCCGCTATATCCGAGTGGCCTTTCTGAGGCTCAAATACTACTTCGGACTAAGTTGCTTTATAGCGTATATATTCTCGATCGAAGCATGTCTTATGATGTTGGCAGTCCCGGGAGGCTTGACGAGAACTTCATCAGTGTCCCACTCTCTAACCTGAGTAGCGAGCCGTTTCTGGTGGCATCGATCAGCTGGGCCCGTTTGTTGTCAGAGATCTGGGCAATGACTTTTCGCCCAAACTCTATGAGACTTAACCTAGAGTTTGTCGCAATAACTGAGGCGAGAATCATGGTGATGCTTAACGAGCTGCCAGAGCACTTGCAGTGGTCTATACATAGTCTCACGTCATCTAAGAACGGGCAATATCCGTACAGCACGACTCGGCAAGCAATATTAATGCATTTAGTAAGTTCTAGCATTTCTCAAGTTCCTTGTTCATACTCACGCCCGCCTGGACGACTCAAGATACCAGGCAAACAAAGCCATTGGATCGACTGTCCAATTGGAGACCAAATCAAAACACAAGGGAGTTCAAGCTGACACGTACTTCGACAGCGAAGTAACTACCTGCGCCTGCTCCTGCATATGAATTTATTATCGACTCAGCAGCAGAACTCAAACTCCTCGACCAGGTCCTGTGTTGATGCCGCAGTTTCAACAGTAGAGGCAGTTTATGCTTGCCATCAAGCAAAGTCGAGGCGAAATATAGAACGATACACTGTTGTCACATATCTTCCAACTGCAATGAAGGCTTTGTCTGCAATCATTTTGTCTACCAAAAGCGGCCTGTTGCCTTGTATTGACACCTTTGATGCCTTCGAAAAAGGTGTCCAGCTTCTTGATGAGATTGCACCAGGCTCTGCACTAGGACGCCGCGCCTACGGTGCACTAAAAGGCCTCATTAAAACAACTACAGAGGCAATTTGTGACCAGAGGAGCTTGAAGCGTGCGGCTGATCAGGGACCGCCATTAGGGTCAGACGTTCGTGTCATGGAATGCAGTGAAACTACGGAGTTGACTACGATTGGAAACCCCGAAGCCCTTATGATGGTTATCAGTGGAAACTTGGACGCTGTTGGCTAAGACTTTCATGTTTCCCGCCGTGGACTTGGATCTGGATACAAGCCCAAGAAAGAATTTCGGCGATGGTCTCTGTACTATATTATATCTAAAAAAAGGCAATGGCATTTGGAGGGCTCCCAACGCCACCCCGGACATGTAATGGTGCACTAGTGACAAAGAAGCTATAACGGCTGTGCTTCTTACACATGGCACTCAGGCCTTCAAGATCAAACATCTCGCCTGTTGCTCAATCCTTCGATCAGTATATTGAAGGTAACATTGAGAAGAGGGGAAAGGCAGATAGAAACTTACCAATGGGCATTCCCCATCCTCCTAGCATGATCTCGTGAAGTGTGTAGCCTTTGAGCCCAGCTTCGGGAGGAGAATTGTAATTTGGGATACGTTCCCAGCCTGGGGCATCCCCTGCTCCTGCAACAATACCGCTGTCCCATAGCCACTCAGCCATCTCTCGACACGTTTCGACGCCCACCCAGGTCTCAGGACTCATCTGTCCGAACGCGATCTTGTCCTCGTCGCTCAGAGCATGATACCCAACCCAAAATCCCGAACGCACAAAGAGGATGTCGCCCTGCCGAATGTTGACATTTTGCCACGCGGCGCAGTCCAGGAGCTCACCGAGGGATATCGAGTGCGAAGCACCTTTGCCGACTAGCTGATACTTCATGCCTTTTGACTCGGCGTACGCGAAATAGTCTAGCAATACACCCCGGGCAGCAATAGACCCGTGTTTTACCCAAGCTACGATGTTAGTATGTAGAATCAGAACTCAGGACCTCAAACTTACCGTCTGTCCCAAGAACGGCTGGATCAGCCCTGGCACCGGATACGCTTTCCAAGCTGACTCCTCCATAGAATGAGCTGCCATCCAGGTACGTAAGATGTCTGAAGCCATCCCACTGCGCCCCCATCTGGGTGTTGAACTCAACAATGTCATCGTGTACAGGGCGGTTGGAGCCCCGACGATAGATGCTATGTTTAAGTGGGGAACGATTGGACGTAGGCTGTAGCAATACATCCAATGGGGGATCCAGGGAGACCCGGTCACCAGTCTTGATCTCCGTTTGTGCTGCTCTGAGGGTGTTCTCTGCCGTGAGGAGATTCAGGGTGCCTAGTGCATCATTCGGGCCATATAGTCCCCATGCGGAGAAAGGGGGATCATCCGCGCCTAAGGGTAGAGACTTGAAAGGGGGACGTTGTTGTTTCATTTGAGTAAATAAGAACTATTTCGGAGATGATGAGGATTATGCTATGGTACTAGCAGAGACTTTATGATGGTGTAAATTCCATGTTAGTCTGTCGTGGATGGGGTTGTCGGTTGATACGACTCGTTCTCATTGCAATCGTGCCACGCGGAAATAATCCCAACCTACAAAGAGACAGAGAACTTGGTACTGTCCTAATAAAATAGAATATATGCTCCCGGCCATGCGTTACTCCTGACTCAATACTCAATTTTGTTTACATTAGCAAGTCAAGATCATAAACTCATACTGTCACTTGTGTACTAGCTGCTTACCTATTTATCACCTGCAGACGCAAGCGGGCCAATATGGCTGGTCTCAAACACAGCAACGGCAGCAAGAGCTGGGATGCCATGATCACTGATCATGAAGTCGACAATCCCCGTCCCATGAAAGTGATTTGCATCGGTGCCGGCATATCCGGTATCCTCACTGGCATCCAACTGCCCCACCAAATCCAGAACTTGGAACTTGTCATCTACGAGAAGAACCATGACGTCGGAGGCACCTGGCTCGAGAATAAGTAACACTCCAGTACCATACATAAAGCCTTATTATCTAATATCTCAAGATACCCTGGAGTGCGCTGCGATATTCCTAGCCCTGGTTACCAGCTCACCTTTGAGAGCAATACTCAGTGGAGTGAGTTCTATGCCTGTGGTCCTGAGATTCAGCAGTACATGGTAAACTTGGCCAAGAGGTATGATGTCTATCGCTTCTGCAAGTTCAATCACACCATGACTTCTGCAAAGTGGCTTGAAGATGTGGGAAAATGGGAAGTAACATGCGTCAATGAGGCGCAAGAGGTAAGTCTAGGTCCATCCCAATTACCTCGCTCGCTGACAATCGATTCAGACCGTCGTAAACCAAGCGGATGTCCTACTGATGTGTACTGGAATGTTGAACAAGTGGACGTGGCCAAACATACCAGGTCTAGACCAGTACAAAGGAGTAAAGGTCCATACAGCCAACTGGGACCCGAGCATCCAGATCCATGATAAGAGGATTGCCTTGATTGGAGCTGGCTCAACGGGAATACAGCTTCTGCCTCAGCTTCAGCCAGTGGCAAACCGAATTGATCACTACGTGAAAGGACAAAACTGGATTTCACCTCTCGGGATTGGCGGTGACGAGCTACTTAGACGGAACGCCGTTGGTGGGAACTGTATGGACCATTTTTGATTTCCTATTGAATTTTAACTAACTAGCTACTGCAGTTGCACACAGCAAAGAAGAGCTCGATAAGTTCAATGACGCGCAACAATATCTCCAGTTCAGACATAAGATCGAAAACGACATTATGCAGGCACCATTGGCTGCATTCAAGGACACCAAGGAGCAAAAGGAGTTCCACAAGATTACTCAAGAGTTTATGGAAAGTAAACTCAAGACACGCCCTGACATTCTCGAAGCATTGATGCCCGACTGGGCTCCTGGGTGCCGTCGCCTAACTCCTGGCCCGGGGTACCTTGATGCCTGCTGTGAAGCGAACGTGGAGTATATCAGCACTCCTATCAAACGTGTCCATGAGAACTGCATCGAAACTGTTGACGGCAAGAAAAGAGAGATTGATCTTTTGATCTGTGCTACTGGCTTCGATGTCTCTCGCCAACAGGGACCAAAAATCACCGGGCAAGGGGGGCGAGATCTTTATGACATCTGGAACCCGTTTCCCAAAGCATACATGTCCATGTGCCCTCCACAAATGCCAAATATGTTCATCTATTTCGGGCCGAACGGAGGACCCATGACAGGCAGTACAATGCTTATGCTGGAGTGGGTTTGCGACTATGCTGCCGCTTCAATTCTCAAGTTGCAGAGAGAATATTACCGATCCATGGTCATCAAGCCCACAGCGATGGATGCGTTCACTCGACATGCGCAAAAGTTCTTTTCAAAGACAGTCTTTAGTCTTGGATGTACCTCTTGGTTCAAACGTGGAACTGAAGACGGGCAAATCGTTGCGAATTGGCCTGGATCCGGCGTCCATTCACACAAAACACTTGAGAATCCCCGCTGGGAGGACTTTGACTATGAGGTTATGCCTGAGATACGGGAAAACATCCTAGGTTGGATGGGGAACGGCCTGACGGTCGCTCAGGCGAAACGGGCCTTCACCACTGAATACCTAGATCTCAAAAATAGTTCGTCGAAAAGGCCGAAGCCTGTAAATCCCGATATCTCAGTGTCGGCTAGGTTCTCACCCACGGCTAAAAATGGCAGTAAATCGAATGGGATCTAGACAAACATGCTGGAGTGAAACTTGGGAGCAGCACCACGCCTGTGATATTCTTGAGAAGATGAGCAACTCAGAAAAAGCTGGGCGAGAAAGTTGTATTGGCTTTATGCATTTATAATGTACCGTGCCGTTGATATAACATCCTCTTGGTGATGATCTTTACACACCGGACGGCCCTCATATTATGGGCCTCTTGTTGAGTGGATACATGTCTTCTCATCAACCTGCAAATGGTGACACTGGCAATGAAACACGATCCGTAGACGGAACATAGCAGCTCGGTTCATGGTCGTTAAGTGAAGGATCAAGTTCATACCTCGTCTTTAACCATCCAGAGGTATAATCCCTCCTCCCATCCTCTGGGGAATGGGTATAATTCGACGCAAAGATTGACACATCGGCAAGTATATCGTCGAGATCCGAGGTTGGCATGTCGAGAGGTGACAGTATCCCGCGCTGAGTTGAAGATGTATCTGTCACTTCGACAACAGGGTGACCATGATCATTTGTGTCTGGCAACAAACCATTCGCCAACTGACCAGAGTTCATGTTTGTGGTAAGAGGAAACAGGTAGTCCAGATCTAAAGACTCGAGACTTGTCGAGGGCGAGTCGAATGCCGCCGAGAACAGCTGATCCCCAAACACATCGACGTCGATGAAAGTCGAGCTGACTTGGAGGCATTGTGATGTTGACTCGTCAGATCTAGCCTCTGCCACCAGACTTAGAGGTTCATAGCTGAGATGTGAGTCGAGGCATGGGTCTGGCTGGTCAAGCTGGATGTATGGAGCAAACTCGGCAAAGTCTGACAGAAACTGAGGTTGTGTGCGGAGGCATTTGAGGTTGCGAAACCAGGCTTCTGCTTCAGGCTGCAGTTCCAGGTCCATCTCGTTGGAGGACAACCGTACCAAAGTCTCCGAGTTGGGCAGGATGGGCGCACCGACTTGGATATTCCGGACAAACGAACTATAGAGCCGTTTCCCGCGATACTTTTCCCAGTTTCCGATCAAGTGTGCGCGAACACCAGGCCTACAAGTGTGTGAATGTTTAGTATGTATGTCCTATCAAGCCATCGGGAGTGTCATACCAAGGGATAAAGTCAATAAATGACGGGTGCGGTTCGAACATTTGTGAGGGAACTGGCCAGTACCATGTTGGGCAGGAAGCAAGATGGTTTGGCGTAGGGAAAACCAGAACAGTCAGAATACGGTAAAGGCCCCAAAACATAGCTAGCCTGCTTTCCTTGGAGATATAATTCCAGGGGCTAATGGCCATGAAAGCGCAGATGGCCAGTTCTCTCTTGGTGTGGCTGATGGTCGTCCGAGCCTCTACAGGACCTTGCACTTGGACGCGTGATTCTACAAATGGTTCAATATCTTCGAGATCCCGCACTAGGGATTGGAGGATACCCGGTGCACTCGCCAGTCGATCGAGCTTTTCTCTGGTCAGATTCACCGGACGCCGGTTTACATGAAATAGGACCGAAGCTAAACCCAGTGTATCCGTGCCTTTTGTGATGGTGCTACGAGACCGCCAGAGAATAACAGCCTGGAGGAAGAGGTTTGTGTCAAGGTTGACCTTTCCAGGTTCACAACCCATGGCTTTGTAGATTTCCGGCCACGGCGACGGAAAGCCACTCTCAAACATGCGCGCATCTAGCTCATCCTGTAGCTCGAAGGGTTCATTCACCACTTCCATATCATGTCCCCCATCTGTGGTTTGGTGAGGCTGCTCCTGAAGCTGATGCTGGACGTCATTCGTGACCATCGGTGACGAAGGCTTCTGAGCATGATTGTTGTCTAGCGGCACAATGTCTTGCATGAGCTCAAGATTCTGGTCTCTGTCGAGCCCCAAGGCACCACCAACGGCTAATAGGCGATGCCGGAGCGCGTCGCGTTCCTGTTCTAGCGAATTGTTGGAGCGCAGAAGCTCCTGTATGAGCTTGTCGTGTTGCTTATCTACCAGTAGAGCGAGACGTTCTTCGAGAAGGGCAATTGTCTGGCGAGATTTGATCCTGCTCTCCCGCACCATCTGTCGATCGGCGGCGCGTTTGCGCTCGAGTTGCTGGTCGGTCAGCTTCTCCTTCCAGGACGTACCGGATTTGGAGACCCCAGTAGACTTCTTGGGTGGCATGACTTGAATCTTGTTCCAGAAACTTAAAAGAAGTCTTAAGGTTGAATGTAAGATGATAACGCGAAGGCGGCGATCGTCTTTGAGAGGATATCCCAACCTTGAAACCGAGGGACAAAGAGAAGTGACTGAGTATGGAAGAGTGGAGTGCACAAAACCTGGGGAAACGCGGGGAAACGCGGGGAAAGGATACCCCGGACACTAGACATTTGCTAGTTAATTCAACTTGACAATCAAGCTACTGTCTTCATTCTGACAAACAAATTCTTACGTACAAGTACATACTGGTCAGGTCATAACCCGTAGACCGATTTCCTTTTTAGGGCATGGCTTTTCTGCCAGCATGACTGGTCGAGCCTAGGTCCAGAGTAGTTTAGCACGAGAGGCGATGATACGGAATTTCGGAATTTAGACGCATGAAGCTAATAAAAGAATAGCTATCTGTATTGGAGAGCAAGTTCCGCCATGAAGAGCTTGGACCAACAACGACTGTACGGAAAGTCATAAGACACAAGAACTAGGTTCTCTCTGCCGGAATAATAAGAGGAACCAGGAAACTCTTCGAATCCATTTCAAAACGCTAACTGAATACTTTTAATTTTTTTATTGTCGATAAGAAAACCTGTTGCTACTCGAAATAGCACTTTTCTTCTACGAGACTCCTTTGGCGACTCTCCGTAACGTTGGTACATTGGCATCATGGCTTCAACTATTGCTCCAAGTGGCGTCACCAATGGAAGAAAATCACAAAGGAAGCGGCCAGTTGTCATTGCAGGATGCTCGGGGGGTAAGTAGATGCACCCATCTAATCCGCTATTGCCGTCTTGAATTCCGCTGAGGCACAGAGAATAGGTACAGTAGACCGAGCTAGAGCCTTGAAAGACTTGTCGAAATTGCCCAACATTGATGTTATCGTTGGCGACTGGATGTCTGAAGCGGACATGACTGTCAATGGGGCCAAAAGAGCCGAGCTCAAGAAGCATGTTGAGAAGATTGAAGAGCTTGGCCAAGTTCATGCAGGCTACCATGGTAATTTTCTCGACAAGCTTGCTCCAGCTCTGGAACATCTTCATGCCAACAACACCAAGGTGGCTTGCAATGCTGGAGGGAGTAATGCCCATGGTCTTGCAGTGGCAGTCACCAAGCTCGTCGCTGAGAGAGGTCTGCCCTTAAAGGTTGGGTGGATCGAGGGCGACGATGTTATTGATACAATCAAGAGTCTGATTGCATCCAAGGAAAATGATTTGGCCAGCTTGACAAGTGGTAAGCCGATTTCCGAGTGGCCGTTCGAGCCGCTCTCTGCCCAGTGCTACCTCGGTGGCTTTGGTGTTGCTCGTGCCCTCCGGGATTGCGACATTGTCATTTGCGGTAGGGTAGCTGACTCTTCGCTCTGTGTCGGCGCTGCCGCGTGGTGGCACGGCTGGACTGAGGACCACATTGATGAGCTTGCTCGTGCACTTGTGGCTGGTCATCTTATCGAGTGCTCAACCTACTCGACTGGCGGCTGCTTCTCCGGCTTCAAAAAGTGGCATGGAAATGCGGTCGATCTCGGATTCCCTATGGCAATCATCGACAGCACCGGAGAAACCGAGATCACACTTGAGCCCGGAAAAGATGGAGAGGTCTCGGTTGAGACTTTGACATCTCAGCTCGTATACGAGATCCAAGGACCTAAATATTACAACTCTTCAGTCATTGCGTGCCTCGATGGTATGCAGATGGAGGAGGTTGCAAGTAATAGAGTCGTCGTTAGAGGTGTCCGAGGCCTGCCGCCGCCCACCACTACAAAGGTGGGTATCACAGCAGCTGGAGGCTATCGGGCCGAGTACCACATCTACCTTGCAGGACTTGATATAGAAGAGAAAGTTGCCATGACAAAGGCTCAGATCATCGCTTGCATGGGACCAGACAACTACAGCAAGTTTTCGCTGCTGGAGTTCCAAGTACTGGGACGGCCAGATCCAGAAGCACGGCGCCAGGACAGCGCCACTGTCGACGTGCGGATCTTCGCGCAATCCTCGGACCCAGAGCTCCTGTCGCCTGGTAAATTCCTGACTTGGTGCAAGACAAACATCCTTCAGAGTTGCCCGGGTCTGACTCCAACCTCAGATGCTCGCCAGGGCGTTGGTATACCCTACTACGAGTATTGGGTAACGCTCATGGACCAAAGCCTTGTCAAAGAAACTGTCCATTTGCCCACCGGACAGACAGTCGAAATATTGCCTTCGAGAAACGCGGTAGCTTCTCAGTCTAAGCAGGACTCTTACGAGACATCTAACCCACTCCCTGCAGGTAGCTGGGGGCCTACTAGGAGAGCACCTCTCGGGTCTGTGGTCTACGGGCGCTCAGGCGATAAATCATCCGACGCCAACGTTGGCTTCTTTGTTAGGAACGATGACGAGTGGGGATGGCTTCGGTCTACTTTGACCGTTCAATTCATCCGCCAACTGCTAGGCGATGATGATTCTGGGAAACCGATCGAAAGATTCGAGATACATGGGTTGAAGGCCGTCCATTTCCTCCTCAAGGATCATCTAGATCGCGGATATAGCGCTGGTGCCGGGCTGGACTGCTTAGGCAAGAACTTGGTTGAGTATCTCCGGGCCAAAGTGGTAGATGTACCGGCTATTTTTCTAGAACGTGGTAGAATCTAACCTGATAAACCTGGAGATCTCTGGATATATAGTTTTACCTGCTCTTGTAGTCATGTTCAAAACAAAGTACAACTTTTAATTGTGTCCTTCACTTGATCATGATTACCTTTACCATTCCGATATTGGGAGGGGCCATGGCTTCAAATACGTGATATTATTAATTTACACTGAGACAGCTAAGGGAGCAAATATAAGCTCTGCCCGACACGTTGCCACTATATTATGCTCCTACTTCAAAACGAATGCCAGACAGCATCGGGATACGCCATGGCGAAGTATGGAAACGCTTCAGGGATATAAATCTACCAAAAGGCAGGCAAGAGTAACGCGATGAAATAAAATAACGTAAGACTAACAGCTTTAAATTCATGCATTTGCATGGGGTATTATGTGTTAACGACCAAGACCCTTGAAGCTTATTGAGGCTAGATGTGTGTGTCGTATCCAACGACACTGCAAAGTCGACAGAGCAGAGCCAACTTGAATGAAATAGGCCTACAATGGGCATATAATTATATGTAAGTTAATAATATCCCCAACCGATCAAATCAATTTATTCCTCTTTACGCGATTGTGATTGTCCTCTCAAGTCAGCTATGGAATCAACACCAACGACAGCGGCTCTTGACGTGGTCGTTGTTGGAGCAGGATTCAGCGGAATCTACGCATTGCACAAGCTCCGCCAACTGGGTTTAGATGTTCAAATATTTGAAGCTGGAGGGGATGTTGGAGGTGTATGGTTCTGGAATAGGTCTTGCTCCCCGCACTAATGGTTGCAAGAGACATCCATGCTCACTAGGCCGACAGATACCCTGGAGCGCGTGTTGACAGTGAGTGGCCATTCTACCAGCTCAGCTTACCAGAGGTTTGGTCCGATTTCAACTTCAGTGAGAGGTTTCCGACCGACAAAGAGATACGTGAATACTTCGCCCATGCGGTCAATGTCTTGGATCTCCGAAAAGACATTAATTTTAATGCCTGCGTTAACTCTGCAGAGTGGTCCGAGGAAACCGGAAGATGGACTGTCAAGACAGAAGCTGGCCACCAAGTCTCAGCCAAGTACCTTTTCCTGTGTACTGGACTCCTCCACCGCCGCCACTATCCGGATTTCCCGGGTTTCAGCAAATACAAGGGTGCTGTTTATCACTCGGGCTCTTGGCCGAGTGACCTGGATGTTACCGGTAAGAAAGTTTGTATTGTTGGTGCCGGTGCTACCAGTGTACAATTGACGCAAGAGTTGGCCAAAAAAGCTAGCTCTTTGTCTGTTCTGATGCGCCGCCCGAGCTTATGCCTTCCTCTTGGCAACAGAGGAGTAACAAAAACGGAGCAGGACAACTGGAAGCCCTTCTTCCCTGCTCTCTTCCGCGAGGGTCGTCTGTCTGCTGGCGGGCTGCCTCACACGCCACCTAAAAAGTCCATCTTTGACGTGTCTGACGAAGAGAGGACATCTCACTATGAGACCTTGTGGAGGAGTGGCTCTTTTGGCTTTGGTGGAGCAAACTACAGCGAAATTTTCATGGACCTGAGTGCCAACAGATTGGCCTATGACTTCTGGGCCAAAAAGACTCGAGCTAGGATCACAGACGTGCGAAAAAGGGAACTCATGGCTCCTGTAGAGCCTCCCTATCCAATTCTGACCAAGAGATGCCCCCTTGAACATGATTACTATGAGATGTTGGATAAGCCCAATGTTGACATTGTTGACATCAAAGCCAACCCGATTCGGACCTTCACATCGAATGGGATCTTGTTCGAAAATGAAGATGAGATAGAATTGGATTGCGTCATTCTTGCTACTGGATTTGAGAGCTTTACTGGCTCGTAAGTATTTGACAACGCTGCTTATTCTCGATAGAAGCCTTACTAACTAGAGTCTTAGGGTTGCAAACATGGGATTGAAAGACAAAGAAGGCAGAGACATCAAGGATTTATGGTCCGAGCAGGGTATTTCTACCTACTTGGGCATGTTAATCCGCGGCTTTCCGAATTGCTTCATGAGCTACAGTCCGCACGGTAAGCAGCCTGAACCACTGGCCGAGGCATGTTCTGACCTATTCCACTAGCACCTACTGCCCTTTCCAATGGGCCAACGATTCTCGAGTGCCAAGTGGATTTTGTTGTTTCTGCTATCGAAAAGTTGCAGAAGGAGGGTGTTGGGAGCATTGAACCCTCTCAACAAGCCCAGGATAGTTGGGTCTCCATGATCAATGAAGCGTCAGGCAAGACTCTGTACCCACTGACAGCCTCCTGGTGGACGGCAAGCAATGTACCGGGCAGGAAGCCTCAGATGTTGTCATACATTGGTGGAATTGCACAATACGAGAAGCAGTGCCGCGAGACATTGGAGGAATGGAAGGGATTTGAAATACAAAAGAGTTCTTGAAGCCATGCGCTAAAGGCTTTTTAGTTCGATAGAGTTACTCAAAGAGTTTGTTGTTATGTCTAGAGGCTTGAAATGTATTCCATGATGTACCAGAAGTGACATGAGTCTCTGTTCGGCACTTCTAATTAGCTCTCGTATAGTCCGCCTCGTTGCATGAATCTTATCTAAGTGATCTTCCTTCTCTCTTTGCGCTGTTTTGAGTATGACAGTCATTGTCTACAACTAGAACTACTGAATCTAATATTGGCGGATACTCCTGCTTTTTCAATTCCTCTGCATTGTGCTCAGTAGCCTTGACAATGAGTCCATGCCTTGAGGGAACCTCGCCGTTCTGACGAGAGGGACTGTACGCCTTGAGGATATATTTTAGGCTGCTAACACAAGGATCGGAACACGGCAGTCTTTTCCTACCCACAAGTATTTCACGATGGAACCTCGCCATTCATTAATCAGGTCCATAGTATTTGAAATTAGGGCTACTAAACCATGGCAGAATAACTAGGCAACGCTTGGTACGGCTTACCTTGCCATTCTACTACGTTCGGGTCGTTAGTTACGACTCGTGCTTCTAGGGCAAACCGTAGCAAATAAAAATGGAGTCCATCGTAGTTAAAGTTCTAACCCTATAAGGGAACATCCGACCACAGTCCAGTTGGTACAGTTGTTGGAAAAAAGCTTCAACTCTAAACAGTCACTGAAACGACGTTTCAATTCCAGCTTATATCACAATGTCAACACTTCTACATCCTAAGGGGATGGTAGGCACAACAATCGAGAACCTACCTCCCTCAATGTTCTTCTTGCTTCCTCCACTTTTGTTTTTTCTGATCAGTAGGCTAGTCTTTTGCCAACGAAAGAACTACCCTAACGTGCCCTGGTTGACCTTGGGCAACCTCAACGGATCGGCTGGGACAGTGGATGATGCCAAAGCATTTGTTCAAAATGGGCATAAAGTGATCGTCAGTGGCTATGAGAAGGTGAAACTCCATTCAAAGCAACATAGCAACTGAAAGGATGAAAGATGACAGCTAACCTGTTTCTCTTAGTACACCAAGAAGGGTCTCAGCTTTATGATGAGAACTCCCCAAGGTGGGCAGTTCGTCTATCATCCAAAATACATCGAGGAAGTCCGATCCGCATCCGAGTCGGACTTGTACAATTTGCCAGCAAACAACGACTTGATGCAAACCAGACACACCATGCACAAGAATCTTGAATGGGATCAATATCACTTTGAGGTTGTTGGGAAGCAGTTGACTCAAAACCTAGGTATTTGTCATCATTGGAAGAGGGATGCGCCATATGAACCCTAAGCGGCTAATAATACTCAGGGCCTGGCCTTCCGTTGATCGTTGATGAATGCGTCAGTGCGTTTAGGGACATAATAGGGGAGCCACGCGGTCTGCCATCACTCTTCGAACCTCGCGAGCTTCTAACTGACACGTGATTGCAGAGTGGAAGAGCATCCATATGTTTCCCACGGCATTCAAGATTACAACAAGAACAGCCAACCGCCTCCTGTTTGGCCCCAAGCTAGCGAGAGATGAAGAGTTCCTGCAGCTTGCCATCGACTACAGTGATACATTTTTCGCCGGCGCCAATACAATCCGCCATTATCCCGAATGGTTCAAACCAATCGCAATGTACCTCAAGACTGGCGTATACGCTCAGATGAGGATAGCTCGAAAGCATCTGTACCCGCTCCTCAAGGAACGAATCGCGAATATGAAGGCGGCAGAAGCGTCGGGTAAACAGAGCGAGTTCCAGCAGAGCAAGCCAGCAGATGTTGGTTAGTCTCCCGCACTTGGAAGGGTTTGGCTTGCCGCTAACTCCGATAGTACAATGGGTTCTAGATATCACTCCCCCAGAGAAGCTCGACCTGGAGATTCTGACTCTCCGGTTGCTGCACATCCTTACTGCAGCGGTGCACACAAGCAGCGTGACTTTCCTAAACGCCATCTATGATCTTTCACAACATCCCGAAATTCATGACGAGTTGCGGCAAGAAATTATTGATGTATTCGTTGCCGATGGAGGCAAGTGGACCAAGCAAGGGCTCACAAAGCTTATGAAGCTGGATTCATTCATGAAAGAATCGGCAAGGTGGCACCCTATGCAGGCCGGTACGTGGATCGTCACAGAGGCTACCCGACGTGTAGAAGAATGAGGTGGCTGATGATACGACTACTAGGAACAATGGACCGCATCGCGATGCGGGACTACACGTTGAAGGATGGGCTCAAGGTTCCCAAAGGGACATATATGCTCACCCCCTCGTCCGCTTCCAACCTGGACCCCGAGGTATGGGGTCCTGATGTACTCGAATTTGACCCATGGAGGTTCCACAAGCTGCGCCAAGCACCCGGCCAGGCAACGCAGCACTCCATGGTCCAGACCTCGCCCAAGTTCACCTATTTTGGGTAAGTATAGACAGCCCACGTAGCGGACTGCGCTGATGGTTGTGATCCAGACACGGGAAGCACGCTTGCCCTGGCAGGTTCTTTGCCGTCAACGAGCTCAAGGTTCTTCTCACATACACACTCATTCACTATGACGTTAGGTTCCCCGAAGGAGAGCCTGAACCAGAGCTGATGTGGTTCTCGGGAAAGACCATGCCCGCTATGCAAACTAGAGTACAGTGGAAGAAGCGCACCGATGCCAAGGTGCCCTGGGAAGATGTTTCAGAGGGGTTAGGAGGGTATTGATTGAGGTATTGATGATACGGTTACGTTTGGCGCAACATTAGGAGTCAATATACAATGCCTTATAAAATGGTATGTCTGGTGCTGACTTGGTTCATCTGTAATGGTATTCAGCTCTCTCACGTTCATATGAATAAATATACTGATAAAATTTGTCATGCATTACAGAATACTCAACACAAAGAAATTGCCTTACAGGAAAAGCAACTGTGTAGAAATTACCACAGAAGGAACAATGTTCAAAACAGGATCATCACTTCACTATTCTATCAGAACTGAGCTTGGCAATACCAGCCTGATAGTTTCCTCCTACTTCTTTCTTGGTTAGCTTCTGCCTTGGGCCTCATT
This sequence comes from Fusarium sp. HKF-74, assembly GCA_021223625.1. Taxonomy (NCBI): domain Eukaryota; kingdom Fungi; phylum Ascomycota; class Sordariomycetes; order Hypocreales; family Nectriaceae; genus Fusarium; species Fusarium sp. HKF-74. The sequence continues at coordinate 85,165 of JAJFAS010000075.1, forward strand.
AGTCACTTCACAGTCATTTAGAATCTTAGTTATGGCAACATGATATATTGATGATATCATTCTTAGCATCTTGTAAACGTGAAACCACCATCCACCATGATGTTAACGGCATTAACATGGCTGCTCTCTGGGCTAAGCAAGAAGCTGATGACATTTGCCTGTTCTTCGGGATGCGCAAATGACTTGAGAGGCACTGGCTTCACAAGAGCCATGGCCTCACTACCATATTCATCTCTCTGATGGGCTGGCGACGCACCAATGGACATTGGCGTCGTGGTTCCACCTGGGGAGATAGAGTTGCACCGAATACCGTGAGGGCCATAATAGTAGGCACCATTTCTAGTAATGCCGATAACGGCGTGCTTGGTAGGACAATATGCGGCGAACCCCATGCCTGTGACGCCCGTCGTCGACGCTACGTTGACTATGGCTCCCCTTTGGGCCTTGATCGGAGTTTGGGGAGAGGGTGAAAACTCGACAGGCCGAGGGTCTTGTCGTTCCATCTGCTGAGCTTCGTACTTTTGACAAAGCCACGTTCCGCGCTGGTTGATTTGAAAAGTTCTTATCGTAAGGACGTTAGCGAGGGCTCGTTTTAATTGTGATAATAAACCGGACTCACTTATCGACAAGGTCTGTGGACACCAGAGACTCATCATCTCTGAGATTGTCTCCATCCCAGCATATCCCTGCTACGTTGGCAGCGTAATCCAATCTGCCCCAGGCTTTGACGACAGTATCAACCATGGTTTTGACGTCTGCTTCGTTGCTAACATCAGTACGCACAAAGAGGGAATCTACCCCAAAGTCATCCTTGATCTTCTGAGCTAGCTGTATTCCCGCTTCTTCGGAGACGTCTGCAATGAGAACATTGATACCTCTGCTGGCAAGCTTGCGAACAGTGGCTGCTCCAATCCCTGATGCTCCACCAGTGACTATTGCCGTCCAAGGTTGGTCCAAACGGGAAGTCATGATGTGAATATCTCTTTGTTGAAGTCTCCCAGTAATTAGCTTTCGCATATAATAATTCTAGATTCTTTTTTCTTTATTTAAAACAGCCGAATGAAGTGTTCTACTCCGAGTCGTCAAGAACGACACGACGCCTTCTCCGGCCTCGTAATTGGTCGGCAGCAGTATGCCTGCATGCAAGACTGTGGTGGGTGGGTCGTTGCGTCAAGGACTCCTCGTCTCTAGATCAGGTTGGTCTTTGTCATACGACTTGACTGTAGCAGCCTCATGATACGCAGGTTTGCGGGGATAAAAGGTATGAAGCAGTGGCCATCGCCTCATTTTTGGATCAAAGTCGATTTACAATGCTCTCATCTCACCCCTTTTACCTCTTTTAGAATTTAGCTCTATTATCTAAGCCCTTTACTATAAAATGTTGACCCTGTTATTAGTCGCCGAGGTAATCACGGCGCAGACCCTGGGCATAATCATGTCCATGTCTATTCCATCGCTTCTGGTTGCAGCATCATTCACAGTACGTTCGGTATGAAGTTCAGCTTAAAAGGCTTTTCAACTCATGGAATTCCCCAGATCACGGTAGCAGTGGTTGCAAAATGCTTCTACAATGTCTATCTGCATCCACTTTCAGTATATCCCGGTCCGGTAATGTGGTCCGCCACGCGCTTCCCATGGCTGTACTATGAAGTCAAGGGCGATCTTCATAATAAGATCACGCATTTGCACCGACGATACGGGCAAGTTGTTCGGATCGCTCCAGGTACAGTACACTGTTGCTCTTTCGTCAGGGTGCGTGACACTGAGAGATATCAACTGGCTAGACGAACTTTCGTACACAGCAGCGGGGGCGTGGAAAACGATCTATGGCCATCGCAATGTGGAGATGGAGAAGAATCTCAAAGGTTCTGGGTTGCTACCCCCGTTGTTGAGAAGCGGCCAGGCGAGGTCCATCGTCACAGCTGAGCGACATCAGCACGCTCGCATGCGCAAGACGGTTGCACATGCCTTCTCTGAGAAAGCCTTGCGAGAGCAGGAGGGTTTCCTCCAGGGCTATGTTGATATCCTCATCAACCAACTCCGCCAGAAGTCGCTTGAAGAGCCGCAGAATTTGGTAGATTGGTAGGCAATTACAATCAATCAGCGACTACTATTGATAATCTCGACAACAGGTTCAACTACACGACATTTGACGGTCAGTTGAGCATCCGCCCAAAATGAAGGGGTGCCGTTTTATGATACCAACAGGAAGTAGTTATTGGGGACATGTCATTTGGAGAACCCTTCGGCTGCCTGCAAAGCAACACCTATCACACATGGGTGGCCAACGTTTTTCAAGGAGTTAAGCAGATCCCTTATGTTCATTTGCTCATGTACCTCAAAATTACCTGGCTTGTGACGAAACTGACTCCGAAGCGTCTGCGAGATGCCAAGAATGATTCCGATGCCGACGCCTACGAGAAGGTCAGCAGGAGAATCGCGTTGCAGAAGGAGGGGACAAATCGAAAGGACTTCCTGAGTTACATGCTCAGGGAGAATCGCGACTCGGGAATGACCGTGCCCGAGCTTCAAGAAACCGCCGTCATACTCATCATTGCTGGGAGTGAAACGACGTAAGTACTTTATAACCCTGAAACTTTGACCGTTACTTTTATATACATATAGGGCGACTTTCCTCTCGGGTACTGTATATCTCATACTTCGTAATCCGAGGGTGTATCAACGTTTGGTAGAAGAAGTCCGTTCTTCATTCCAGGATGAAGCAGAAATTACCATAACTGCGGTTCAAGGATTGAAATACATGAAAGCAGTGGTCTCCGAATCTTTTCGCGTATACCCGCCCTCGCCAGGGTCATTTCCGCGCATCGTACCCGGAATGGGCGAGCGAATTATGGGGAAATGGGTGCCGGGAGGTGTAGGTAATCTTTCCCTTAGAGACGGCAGGCTTCTAAGCAAGAACGCAGACAACTGTAGGGGTACACCAGTTGGCAGCAAACCACGACGAGCGGAACTTTTATCGACCGAATGACTTCCTGCCCGAGCGTTACTTGCCTGACGTCTTGCATCAAGAAAATGATGTGGCCTCGGAGCGATTTGTCAATGACAAGTTGGATGTTGTACAGCCTTTTTCATTTGGCCCAAGGAACTGCCTCGGGAAGAAGTGAGTGAGATGATTAATTCATCTTGATTGATTCGTTTTACTTACCTGCTTAGTCTGGCGTATGCTGAATTGCGGCTTATCCTGACCAGATTGGTTTGGAACTTCGATATGAAGCTCGATCCTGACAGCAACCATGGAAGATGGATTGCTGACCAGAAGACGGCTATGATCTGGGAGAAGCCGCCGCTCAAGGTTCAACTGACAGATATACATCGGAAATAGTGAGGTAGTGACAAGCAAGTTGCAAGTAGAGGAGTATTTGACCCTCTGGAATCTACCCTGCTCGGTGTAACGTTGACATAGAGACTGGCAGCATGCTAGGGTTCGCATCAGGTACAATCCGATTAGTAATGGTGCTTGAAAGGCAGCTGAATCTACTGTGTGACTCGCTAGTGATGTCCTATTCTTGGTAAGTAGTGGATTAGTCTAGCCTTTTGTAAATGTGTCGTTAGGAACGACAACACGCTACAGCCTTCTACCCGGTTACATTAGTTAATGATTCGTTTGGGAACAAGTACAATTGGTTAAAACCAGTCAGGGAACAGTCAAAAACTCGATCAGAGAAATTGATTATCCTTCAGTCCATACAAAGTTCATCTTGTTCTACCATGACTTCCCGAAGCACTATGCACGCACCGATAGAGACTCGCTTGTTCATCAACAACGAATTCGTCAACGCAAAGAGTGGAAAGCTGTTTCAAGTCATTAATCCAGCAAACAAAGAAGTTGTGGCGCAAGTTCAAGAGGCGCAAGAAGAGGATGTTGAGCTGGCCGTTGACGCGGCGGAACAGGCCTTTCCAGCCTGGGCTGATCTCAGTGGCTTCCAAAGAGCTTCATACTTCTACAAGTTGGCAGATCTCTACGAAAGGAATTTGGATCATCTTGCTTGGCTTGAAGCACAAAGCATGGGGCGTCCCGTGTCCACATATAGTAAGTGGTTGTAACCTGAAAACGTGTCAGCAATCTAGGAACTCACTCATGATACAGAGGAGCCCATTGCGTCAGCAAGCTTCCTGAGGTACATTGCGGGAAAGGCAACTGATGTCCAAGGTGAATCATCCTTACAAACAGCCAATTTCATGTCAGTCACACTGAGACAGCCATATGGCGTTTGCGCCGCCATCATCCCCTGGAATGCCCCAGTCACCATGTTAACCTTTAAAGCGGCACCTGCTTTAATTGCAGGAAATACATTGGTCCTAAAGTCATCGGAGAACGCGCCATTAACAGCTCTGTTCATCGCAAAGCTCTTCAAAGAAGCCGGCTTTCCTTCCGGTGTCTTTAACGTCCTCAGTGGGTTCGGCCAGCCATGTGGACAGGCGTTGGCCTCGCATATGCGCATCCGAAAACTTTCATTTACCGGATCGGTGATTGCCGGTAAAGCAATCAAGATGGCAGCAGCACAGTCAAACCTCAAGACTGTGACCCTGGAACTTGGGGGTAAATCTCCGCTGGTTGTCTTTGATGACGCGGACGTATCCAAGGCTGCCAAGGCTGCAGCAGCATCTATACTACTCAATTCAGGACAAGCTTGCATTGCCAGCTCACGTGTATATGTTCACGAGAATGTAGCCGCAAGATTCCGCGACGAACTGGTTAAAGCCATTGAGGAGGACGGCTATAACCCTGTTGGGAATAATCACCCGTTGTGTCCGACCACAAAACGAGGTCCGCAGGCAACAGAAAAGCAATACAACTCCATTTTGGAGTACATCAACAAGGCAAAGTCATCAGGAACCACTATTCTGACGGGAGGAAATCCTGAGCCTGGAAACGGCTTCTATATTCAGCCAACTGTGTTTTATGAGGTTGATGATGAGGATCGCCTCATGCGTGAGGAGATATTTGGACCAGTTCAATGTGTAAACACGTTCAAGGATGAGCAGGAAGTCCTTCAAAAAGCCAACGACAGTGAATTTGGTCTCTATGCGAGTGTCTTTACAAGGGATGTATATAGGGCATTGAGATTCGCCAAGTATTTTCAATCTGGCAACGTCGGTGTAAACGTCAGCAGCCCCTGGATGACTCATGATATGCCCTTTGGGGGCATAAAGCAGAGTGGAGAGGGAAAGGAGCTTGGTATCTACTCCGTACGCGAGTGGACCGAGTTGAAGACAGTCTATTTCTCCATGTCATGATAGATGTCATATCTTTCTCATTGCATCAAACTTTTCTGAGACTCCCCTCGCAGTAGACATTAGAGACTCCCCTCGCAGTAGACATTAGTGACCGCCTGATAGCAAATTTGAATTCGGCTGGCAGTAACGTTTGAATGCCCCTAGGAAGTTGTAGACGACATCCTCCTGTGTCGTTCATTGCGACTAAACACAAAACTTGCTTACGGGATGCCTAATTCCGAAAGCCGATACTTATTTCCGTTTTCGACCTGGGAGTTCGCTTCGTACCTACTACTCCTCACGGCCTTCAGAAGTCATAAAAGCGACTCTTGGTCAGTCATATTATTCATGTTGATCTTTTCTTTGCTCACATTCACAGGATCTAGACACCACTTTTCGATACGCATCAATATCATCATGATGGAAGAGATACCAAAGAAGCATAAGGGTCCATGGCGATGCCTATTTCACAAGGTGGCACCTCAAAACTAACGCGCCACTAGCAATCGTTTACTCGAACCCCGGAACAATTGCCACTCGCATGGTGGAAGTTGATACACCAAGTCCGAAGAAGGACGAGATTCTAGTGAGATTGTAAGCACCTAGCCCAAGCCTTGTTGTTCGTTTTGATGAAGACAGCAAGAAATCTGACTTGGGTGAGATAGAACTCACAGTGGCGTCTGCCACACAGACTATGCATTTATGATGAATGCGTACGAGCATATGCCAGAACCTACCCCAAAGGGTCAGGCAAGTCACCTCCCTCAAGCCCCTTGTCATTTCAATTCGGGGCTGCATTGACACAATACCAGATTGGAGGACATGAAGGCGTTGGCTATGTTGTTCAGCTGGGCCAAGATGTCACGAACGTCACCTTGGGCGACCGCGTCGGTGTAAAATGGATAACCTCTGCCTGTCTTGTTTGTAGCAACTGCCTAGAGGGGTTTGACAACAAATGTGAAAGACGCAAGGTAGCTGGCTACAAGACCCCAGGGACATTCCAGCAGTATATCGTCACAGATCCCAGATATGCCACTCCGATCCCGGACTCGCTTTCCTCCGAAGCCGCAGCACCGCTGCTTTGTGGCGGTGTGACCGTATGGTCTGCTCTACAGAGCGCGAGGTGCAGACTCGGAGACTGGGTCGGTATCTCTGGAGCAGGAGGTGGTCTTGGTCACCTTGCGATCCAATACGCCAAGGCATTTGGATACCGAGTTCTAGCCATCGACAGTTCCGCAAAGGAGACGTTCTGCCATGGCGTAGGGGCTGATATCTTCCTCGACTACGCCCAGTTTGACTCATCTGGCCTTGCACTGAAAGTGAAGGAACTCACTGGAGGGGGATGCCACAGCGTACTGGTCTGCAACTCCAGCTCAGCGGCATATGACCAGGCTCTTGGGCTTCTTCGATATGCCGGTACCCTCGTCTGCGTCGGTATTCCCGAGGTCGATGCCCATCCAATTCCCGATACAGCACCATACAAGATGATCATGAACCATTGGTCTATAAAAGGTGAGCAGTCTAGTTTCTATCCCACCATTGAACGGCCTTTGGCTCACTGGTATGATTCATAGGAGCTGTTACTGGCAATCGTATCATGGCCATAGATTGCCTTCAGCCAGCAGCCATTGGCGCGGTGAGGCCATCGATAAAGATCGTGGGCATGGAGCACTTGACTCAGGTATGTTGACTATTTCAATCGTCACAACTTGGCAAAGTTCTAATAGTTGTCTCATTTCAGACATTTGAGGAATTGCAGAGCGGAAGCATCAATGGGAGGGTAGTACTAGACCTTAGGTGAATCTTATAGCTAGTCGACTGATACGTTGTGCTTTGTGTTAGGCTTAAAGACCTTCAGTCATATGGTAGACTAGCAAGCTTTGTGTATTCTGACGGAACTCGTTGAAAGCTATTTCATGCTAGCTCATTTATATACCGATCATCCCCAGGCACGAGTTTGGCTGAAAACCCCCATGGAATTCCAATGCCGTCAGCAGGGTCTACTACAACCATACCATTATCCTGAGCAATGATCTTAACACCCTGAGTCTCTAGATGAGATACCACAGCTTCCAAATCAATAACTTTCCATGTCAAGGCATGATAGACGTCTGTCTCTGAATCCTTTCGGGATTCATAGTCTACCCACGCGTACGATGATGGTGAGTCAGGAACAGCAAGTTCAAAAACAGAGTCGGCCAGAGCAACAAACACGCTCTCAGTCCCGCGTAAAGTGCTCTTTTCCTCATGAATCAGCCGCCCCCCCAGCGTGTCGCAATACAGTTTAAGAGCACGGCCCATGTCAGCGGTCAGAATGGTGTGATGGGAACAAAACTGTATACCCATGCAACCCTTTCCGACAGACGGAAGCAATCTCCAAGACGGGCTCTTCCGCGGGTCATACCACCCAATGCTCTCCACTGGGTAAAACTCGAGGCGTACGCCAGAGCTCTGTGGAGTTGTATAGAAGAGCTTTGAATCATTGAAGCTTGCGACAGGACATTTGATTGGATCCGACGGCCGGTTGGCTTGATCTGTAGTCGCAAAGCCAGCTCTCTGCATGAGACTATAGATCTCATCAATGCCCTCAACACCCCATCCGAAGCCGTGGAGGTGAGGGTGCTGGATGGTTTCATAACGTTGAATTCCGTCTATTACATACTTCTTGGGGTCAATGCAGTCGAAGAAGACGTCCGCAATAGTGGTGAAGATGCAGTAATCGGTAGGGTAAGTTGGGAATTTGGGGTTTGGCTTGGAGAACAAATCCTTTCGCCACACGCTTTCGAGCCCAAATATCACCCGGAAGAATCTTTCAGCCTCTGCCAGGTCTGGAACACGGTGGCTTGGATGGTACAACTTGACAAGCTTGAATGACATGATTGTTTTTGAAAAGTCTGTTTCTTGAAGACCGAAACTAAAAGTTGATGGTAATTGCTTGAGGGCTGTAACAGGGAGATTTGGCATCGAGGCTATTTTAGGACTACTGAACTACAGGTTAGGCGGAAATTTGTTTATTAGTGCATTTTCCGAGTCGTTCAGAACGATCGTCTTCACCACAGCGAATCATTATCAGATTTTCGAAATAGCCCGTTTAAGAAGCGGAATATGTGCAAAGTATTTAGAAGTTACTGTTACGAACAAATGGCTTATACCTTGACAGCACTACTTTACCTACTAGCATAATGCCTTCCGAAAACCTGGACAATCTTATTGCGATATGCGGCGTGTACCAAAACACTACGAATCTGGCAGAGCAACTCGCCTATTATGGACATATGGGTTTTGTGATTGAACGTAAGAGTCCTTCCAGGCAGTTATCGTGATTGATCTATCCTTGGTATCTGACGAAATGGATCCAGCTCGAGCCGACCTTGCCGAGGGCGAGATACTGCCAGAGTCATGGTTCAATGCCCGGGGCGTAAAGCGAGAGAATCTGAAGCAGACTGTAGCCATGAGACTACCACATGATCCATACATGCACATCTGGTTCCAATCCTGGGACGAGTTGTCCACGGATCCAGTATGGCCACCGGTTTACAACCAGACTGGCTGCCGAGGATTTACGCTGCTTGTTGCCGATATTTCAAAGGAATTGGGTAGGATTAGTCGCGACTTCAAGACCGTCACACTTGTGCAAGATCAGATTACAGTGCAGCGCAAATGGGGACCAACCCATTCAGCCCTTCTTCGTGACCCAGACGGTAATTTTATTGAACTCATGACGATCGATGGCAGCAATTCTCGCGCAGCGCAACCGGTTCCACACGGAGAAAAGGGATTCCTACACTTCATGCTCAACTGCCCGTCGGAGAACTTCGCAGAGACCAAGAGGTTCTACTGCTCCTTTGGAATGGAGCACGACTGCGGTGTTGATTTCAAGAAAGATGGTAGACCTGACGGCGATGCTTACTTTCAGCAGCAATACATTGATGGATTCGGAGCATGGCCTATTTGGGGAGAGTGCTCATTCTTGCGGGGCAAACGAGACCCGAGTTATATGCACCTCGAACTTCTGGAGGCCCGAGAAGGTCAGTCTAGATCCAGTTGATTTCAACGGCGTGGCCGACATCTTTGAGACTGAAGCTGACTCGACGCTCAGATCTTCAGGTTCCAGGGCGCTCCCCACCAACTTGGGCTCAGCGAGGTATGTGCCATGTGAAGAAGCACTGAGAGCCGTGTGAGAGTCTGACGGAGAAACAGGAATAGCGAGGTATTGCATCAAGGTACCCGATTTCCAAGAGGAGCTACAAAAGTCGAAACAGCGAGGCAGCAAGATCTACGTCGAGACGCAGAGAGGCAAGTAAACGCTTGATTTGAGACCCGTATATAAAGTGCTAATCTAGTGTCAGCTTGCCTCAACTGGGGAGATAGTATCTGGGGTTTCTTTGGCGATTATGATTATCATATTGTAACTTTGTGGGTCTCTTTTTTTCTCATGAAGAACAACTATAGCTAATTACTACCAGCGAGCAGTGGATGCACGCAAGGTATTGGGGTTCAAGAGATTGATGGTGGATTCTTCTCGGTTGGAGGTGGACAGGCCATGTTGATCGAATACAGATGTTGCGCAGCCTGAGTTCAAACTATTACGTCAGTCTTGTATGTGTTCTCTTTGCGGTGTCGTGAAGAGTATCACCCTCTGCCTGTGACACCTACACCCGCACTTTGCGATCGAGTAGGGACATAAATAACCAGGTGTAGCCGCAGCTATAGGTCATGTCATGGTCGCATGAAGGCTCTAGATATTGAAGACCGGATCTACCACCAGCATTACTTTGGTACGGGAGTTACCAGGGAATCAAGCTTCCTCCCAGCTTCCTTGAACGAGCGAGGCTATCGACACGACGATGTGGATGGCTGATTTACAAAGGCAGTGGTCTACGTCAACAGGATTGGGCAGAATCAACCCGAGAAATATCTATTCAAACGGCTTATGATTTGAAGCATGTGACAAATAGTAGGATGATCTCGACCACAGACTCAGAATGATTTCATTGAGACTCGGGTAATCTAGTTACATGTTCCATTACGAGAACCAACATACTCCCAAGTCGAGTGTCATAGCTCGCCATCAGCTCCATGGCTAGCATTTGTCAACGGGCAGGGTATCCAGCCAGCCTCGTGGGTGCGGTTCAGTAGGGTTGTGTGGCGTTTCTCGCGGCTCGCCCTTCTCCATGTAAGCCTTGACGATGCGCTGATACTCATCCTCGAGGTCGTTTTTATCAGCCAAGAAGTCCACAGAATGCTGCATTCCTGGGCGCAACGTGTTGGTCCGATGACGCGACCAGCGAGTCGTGTTGTCGTCAATCTTCTCAAGGGTGTAGATGGCTTCAATGACGGTTGGGAGGGAAGTACCGTGCCAGGCTCGAGAGATGAACCCCCACTTGTGAGGACGCTCGGCCACTGTCACCTCCCAGTCGCCGACAAAGTCGAAGCGGTTTGGCACGCGCATGTACTCGAGGAAGTGTTCTCCAGGCTTCATCGATCGCGTTACAGCCTCCATGTCATCTTCGCCACCAGGGCCATGGACTTTCCAAGTGCCGAGCTGAAGTTTGATCCAGTTGGTGGGCACAGTGACAAAGTCGTAGACCTTCTCGATGGGGAGATTTATTACTTGTGAGGTGTAGCTGTGGGTGACGCCTGAGTTATCTGCCATTGTAAGGGATGGTAGTTAAGATGACGCAAGTGAATATGTACGTTGTAACTCTGGGTATAGGAAACAATGGTTGAGAGAGACTGTACTGCGATGAGAAGGAAACATCAGCCTGTTTGTGAGATAAATATAGTCCCGTCAGTGATTCCTAGCTCTAGGACCAGAAGCACTTCACTAAATCCCCAAGTCGCAAACTTCGACTCGTAAAACTGCCAGGACCGATTGAACAAGTCAGAGGCGGACTTACGGTGGCTTGGCGCCAGAGAGTGATGCTAAGTTAGTTCGACAACCCCGCGATCTAGCTAACTTAGTGGTTACGTGATCTGCTATGACTACTGTGCCACATTGCATTTTCACCGCTATTGCTCGCGGGGCGAGTATTCAAAAATTAACAGAGAATTAGGCAAATTCCTTGCTGAGACGCGATAGTGCACCAAAATGTTGTCACTGATGGCCATGTCCATGACCTCCACTAGGTTCTCTCTGCTGGAATAAGCTCACAGTCACAAATCTCAACCGCAAGTAACACTTCTAGCCCACAACTTAGACATCGATACCACCATGACCTCCACAATGGGTATTAGATGGGCTAGGTATTCCGACTTCGCCTTTTCGTTAATTCGACTCAATGATTCAAGTATAGAAAAGCTAAGGAATCTATGGGAGACATAACGATAGCTTTAGATGATAGTGTAATCTTCAATGGTGTTGCAACTCTCCGTCTGGCCTCGCACAAGCTACATACTCAAAACTGTCCTTGTTTGAGAGGTCCTGTTCAGTATCGCGGCTTCGTGCAATTGCAAGTACACTGAATATTTCAATACAACTGTAAACTATGAAATTTCTCTGGACGGTCTGGTCATGCTTGCGGGCCCGCTTGAGATAAGACCCAGTCAATCACGGCCAACTTTGATGCCGGGGTTGACATTCCGATGCTTTCAAACCAGATAAGGGCATCATGCGCTTCATCTTTCATCAGTTTATAGTCCAGGCGAACTCCTGCAGCCTGAGATATCGTAGGAATTTAGCGGTGCACTCTTGTGAATGAATGATTACACATACCTTCAATCTTTCGGCGAACTGGGCAATGTCATCGACGAATACCTCATCCTCTCCCGAAAGTATACAAATGCTGGTGTCTTGCAGCTTCTCCCACCATCTTGTAGGGGCATCTAGGGGGAAGTTGTAGTTGTCCAAGGGCGATGAGCCTGTGTAGGCGGCGCTCCAGGTTTTTAAAGTTCTCAGGTCCAAGATATCTTTGTGTTTGTTCCTCGTCATGGAATCGGAAGATAGGTCAAATGTAACCCAAGGAGATACCAATATAGTTGCTGGTGGCCTGATCGGTTGTTTGATCGTAGGCATATCACTCCGAGGATGCAAGAGGCAAGATAACAATCCCAGTGCAAGGTGCCCACCTGCCGAATCACCACCAAGAAGTATCTAAGAATCCTTTGTCAGCTGTTGTAACCAGCTCGGCGTCTTATCTGTTACGTGCGTTCTCGGGTGCGTAGGAAAGTTCTTCTACTAGGTGCTTATACGCTTGCACAGCCTGACGCATTTGGTATGGATAGGCCGCCTCGGGAGCAAGATCTAAGAGTTTCTGTCAGAGCTGATTATGATTTCAATCTGACAGCAGATTTCCAAGGGATGAGTAAGGCTTACCATACTGTAAGATTAAAACTCCAATCGACTTATGTGCTTCTTCTAGTCTCCAGACAAGGGTTTCGAGAAGGGCCATGTGTCCGTTTGTCAAGGGGGTTGCATACCCACCACCTACGACGTTATGCATCAGCCTCAGCCCGTTGCAAGATACAGGCATTGCCAATCTCACCATGAAAGAAAAGAAAAACAACTGGTGCGTCGCGAGGTCCGATCCAATGTCCCTCGGTGCCATCCGCCATGTACAGCGTGGCCACCGGTCGACCTTTGTTTTGCATGAAGGACTTGTATGTGTCACCTGTGCCTGGTCCCATGGCCCTGTCGCTGTATCAGTGGGAGTCTGGCATGGCAACTAAACAGATAACATACTGAATCTGGCTTGCAGTGAAACTTTTAGTGTATGCTTTCATCACTGATGAGACCAGGCGTAGCTTGTAAGACGACGGTCGGGAAGAACCTCCCGGGATACTCGTGACAATACTCACGATCACCCTGGCAACTAAATCTTGTTATCAAAGCCCAAACACGCGACAAGTAAAATCTCTACTCACACATCAAAATACCTCCCGCTGCAATCTCCAACTTTTGAAAGAATGGCATCCGACGGGACGACATGATGTGCACTTGATATCGGCTGATTGGACTATTTGCTTTGATTTGTACGAAGCAAATCACAAGGGAACAAAACTCTGTGATAACTAGCAGTATAATGCCTTTGTACTTGAGATGTATGGTTTTGCAAAGTCAACGAGTCGGTAGAACGACTTTCTCTAATGCCCATGGGCGATAGCTCGAATAACTAGCGCGGAATTGATCTACTCATGTGTCAGTAGCAATGAGTCAACGATAAATTACTGCGCACAACCGAGGGCCTAAATAAGCTTAGCTTAAGCGCGAAAGCTGGTCTTTAAAATGTAAATTCATAAAAATTAGACTGTACGCGCTCATGTAGAAATGGAAGGAAATCTAGAATACAATGCGCTGATGCTTCCTTTATTCTTGGTAGGAAGCCCAGGACGGAGTAACAACACTACTAGCTGTACCTCCACTTGTTACGTTACGCATATTACCCTGTTATTCAAAGATTCAGTCGTGCTTGATGCGCCCGTGTCACTCTCCAGTGGGCTAAACATTGAGTCTATGAGGCCTCTTTCATAATATTCCAGATCCTGATACTCCATCATGTTTGATTGCATGAGAGAGGCTTGAGCATCTTGGTTTGCTTGTGGCGCCTCCATAAGAAGTGTCTTGTCAATGAAACTCTGCGCAAGCTGCTCCCATGGCCAACAATCAGATAACGGATAAACCTCTTCAAGCTCGAAATCCTTAATAGACAAGCGAGGGATGCTCAACTCAAGCCGGGCAATGCATGGGCTCAACCCTTGTTTCATGGCAATGAGCTTGTCAAGAACATAGCAGGACCACCACAGTCGCTTCCATAGCCGATGAGTGGAGTCTTGGTGCTCTGGTAAGTGTTGCAGCCACACAATGCGGTGGCAGAGAGAGACTGCGATTTTGATCCAAAAGACTTGCTTGTGGGCCAGATTCTCGTTGCTGCAGGCGTAAGCGAGAATCAGTAACGCTTGTAGGACGGTGGTGGTATCTGTCTCGCAGTCTAGCAAGTAAAGTACCCTGACCTTTCCATACAGGCTGCTAATCGCAGCATCACGAGACTCGTAGCCAGCTTGATGCACAATCTCGAGCGGGGTATGCAGGGCTCCGGCAAGAAGAATGGCGTTGAGTAGTAGAATGCTGAGTCTGCGCCGGGGTTCATCTGTACTCCGGTGTCTAACAACTTCCAACACATGGCTCAGATCAATTACTGGTATCTCGCAGTAGACATGTTGGCAGAATGACTTGACAAGACCACCGAGAGCAGCTGCGTTTGGTATCTTCAGGGCGCCCTCGTAGCGAATTATCGTGATATCTCTCAGACTGAGATCCTTTGGGAGAGGTTCCATCAGAAACTTCCATCCTGAAATTTCTGCGTCAGGCTGCTGTTCGGTGTTCAGACGGGCTCCCATCGCCTGATCTTGGCCTTGGGATACGTCGGCTGCTGTCTCAAGCACGCCAATCCCCACGCTCGCTACGGCGTGGGGATTGCGGTATGGGTCTGGCAGGTTTCTACATATAGCTGGTAAGCTCAAGTTTCTCCACATCAATTTATCAAGCTTTGTATAGTCGGCAATTACCTAGGTGCCACACGACGGGGCTTGTCTAACTTCAGACAGCATTGCTGTTCGAAATGCGCGCAGTTGGAGCATGGTACACCAACTCTGACGACATCACAGCGGACTTTGCGTTCACGACAAACGATACAAGCAATGGGGGATCTAGGCCCTCGCTTACGTCTCTGGATGTTTCCGTGACTTCCCTGTCGTTGCGGAATAGATTGAAACAGTTGTTCATATTCATGTGGGGAGGGTGAGGACGTAGGCAAGGTGGAGGGTGCGGGGGACTGATCTGTTCTTTGCCTCACCGGATGGTCAGCGATTCCTGGCATGGTCCCAAGAGGGGTCGGGGAGGCACCAGATGTTGGTGGCGTGACGAAACTGAGTAAGTGGATATTCTGTGGTGGTTTGACAGATCGCTTTGCCTATGGCCGTCGGCCTCAAAGGATGGGGTAAATCGCAATTCATAACCAAAGGCCTTGGCATGTGACTACACACTTGTTGTGTCGTTGATTACGACTTGTAAATGGAGAGCGGAACTGACGAGCAGCCCAATCCCAAAAGGTCAACATTATGGCTTAGCGCAGCCCAGCCCAACTGAGAGAATATCGAAGTACCATTTGCTCATCCTTCTCAGTCCTGAATAATTGCATTGTTGCTTTTACTTTACAGATAT
Organism: Fusarium sp. HKF-74; assembly: GCA_021223625.1. Taxonomy (NCBI): domain Eukaryota; kingdom Fungi; phylum Ascomycota; class Sordariomycetes; order Hypocreales; family Nectriaceae; genus Fusarium; species Fusarium sp. HKF-74. The sequence continues at coordinate 100,562 of JAJFAS010000075.1, forward strand.
ATGGAACAATTCTTGAGACAGAATATCTATGCTAGATAGGCAAACCAGTCTATGAGACCAATGGAAGACCTTCCGTATTGCTCAAAAACTTGCGTTATTGGTAACATGCCGGATGTTTCGGAAACAAAACCAACTGTCTCGTAATGCTCCTTCGACTTCATTCCGGTTCCCCAACGCTGCAAAGGCAACAAGTCAAGGATTTTTCAACGACTCGCTGTCAGCGACTTTCAGCCTGTAGGAAACTTATATGAGTTGGGGGCATTTGGAGGATGATAACGCACATAGCTCTGAGCTACTTGAGCCGAGGCTATGGTAGCTACCAGCCGCAGTATACATCAAGTACTAAATATAAGACGAACCCGTCGAGGTCGATTCCAGACATTAACAGAGCGTGGATTGCTACATAAGTCAATTGAATTGTATCTTAGCTCTAACTTCACAGACTGCCCTCTTGACTACAAGCATGGAGGTTGCTCATGACGTCGCTACCGACAAGACTGCGGCAACCAATGTATGTCCCCAGGATAACAGTCGTGTTGGCGACCAGGCACTCAACTCCCCCCCTCAGCGGCATGCAGTCTCGCCTCGCACACTGTTGGCCATTGGAGCTATGGCGTTCGCTTACGCAACCAACCTTGGAGCCTTCCTACTCATTGCCCCCATCATCACTGTTATCAACAAGGATCTTGGACCCGTTTCCTACTACACGTGGTTAGCTTCAGCCTGGTCTATCACTGGTGGCCCCGGCCTCGTTGTTGCCGGAACACTCTCCGACCTTATCGGCAGAAGATGGTTCATTATTGGCAGTGGGATCGTCTCCGGAGTCTCGGGGATTGTGGGTGCAACAGCTCACTCAGTACCTCAAGGCAAGTCTCTTTCCAGACCAAGCTGTCCATGAAACATCATTCTGATCCATCATCGCAGTCATTATCGCCATGGGTCTTCTAGGCTTTGGACAAGCCGGCGCCTTGACATCGTTTGCCTCGATCGGAGAACTAGTTCCAAACAAGTGGCGCGGATATGTTCTAGGAGTTGTGAATCTTTCTGCGGGCGTTTTCGTCCTTTGTGGCTCGCTGTTCGGCAACGAAATGGCTGCAAGTACTGGCCCCGGTTGGAGGTCGGCCTTCTACTTTACTTTGGCGACCCAGTTCGCGGCTGCCTTTGTGTGTCTCCTCACTTACTTCCCTGCCACGCCACTAGCAACCAGGAACATTTCCAAGAAGCAAATCATCAGAGAATTTGACTATCTAGGACTCCTCGGAATCTTTCTTGGTCCAGTACTGTTGCTTCTTGGCATCACCTGGATTCCCGAGTACGGAGCCAACAGTGCCAAGTTCATTGCTCCCTTTGTCACTGGAACTATCTTGATGATCGCTCTCGGCTTCTGGGAAGCACGAGGGGCTTCAAACCCACTCCTTCATCCTTTCCTCTTCAGTAGGGTACGGACTTTCACCATGCTACTGGTGGTAGCATTCGTCGGAGGCATGTTGTTTTATGCTCTTCAATCCTTTTGGCCCCCGTTTCTGGCCGCTGTATTCGACGGTACCGACGCTCGCCAGATTGGCATCGATGGAATCCCTTTTGGGGCAGGCACTCAAGTCGGCGGTGTTGGTTCAGCCTTGCTTCTTCCTATCCTTGGTCCCAAGGTTGGCACGCATAGCATGCTTACATTCGGCGTGGCATTGCAGCTCCTTTTCATTCCGCTCATGTATCTCGTCACGCCATTTCGAAAGGACATTGCGCTATGCTTCACCTTCTTTGGCGGTGTTGGTATGTATAAGTTGAGGCAGAGACAGGCTTGCTAGTGAAAGCTAACCGTTCGCGCTTCTCAGGTATTGGCGTGGCTGAGCTACTCACCATTCTCCTGGTCCAGCTTTCTACTCCAGATGAGTGGATTGGCTTCGCAACTGGGGCACTGGGGCTAGCCCGCATGTTGGGCGGCACAGCCGGCACCGCGATATATACCTCCATCTACCAGGACAAGGTGGCCAAGATTGTCCCATCGCGCGTAGCAGCCGTAGTGCTCCCAATGGGATTGCCTGAAAGCTCTCTCCCGCAGCTTCTTGGGGTTCTCTTGGGCACCACTCCTGATATGCCTATCTCAAAGGTGCAAGGTATAACCCCCGACATGATTGGTCCGGCGGTTCTGGCCTCCAGGGAAGGACAAGTCGCTTCTTTTCGATATGTTTGGCTTGCAAGCATTGCATTTGGTGTAGTTTCGCTCATCTGCGCTGCAATAACCAAGGATGTAAGTAACGGATTCCGCTCCTCGCAGGTTCTGTAATAACAACCTACACAGCTTTCACCGCGACTGACTATGGATGTCGCTCAACATCTGAAGGGGGACATTATACCTGATGCCGAAAAGAACTCGGTCTCGATGGAACATATCGAGCATGGTTCACAAGCTGTAGCTGGATCCTAAATCAACAGGCTGAAGTAGTCCGACGACAGGTGTAGTGGGTAAAGAAGGGGAGGCTACTAGGAGGCGTACATATACTGTTAGCATTAACTCAGTTTGATTATTCTTCCAGAAGCAAACTATTTGTAGTGATTATCATGCAACATGTAAGCTCAAGAAGACGCGCAGTCTGTGACAAGTCTTGGTCAGATGTAACTATTAATTAAGTTCTCTCAGCTAGAATAAGCTGTTAGCTATAAGTCTTGACTATAAATAACACTTCTGGCTTATAACTTAGACATTAATACGACAATAATTAGATTTGTGGCTAAGAGCTTATTCTAGCTGAGAGAACTTAGCACCTGTTAATAACACTGTTTAGAACAAACTACAGGCAGAAGACCAGCAGACGACACAACTATCCAAGAACTACGGAATTCTTTGGCGAAATCATTAACATCATCTTCATCCTAGCTAACTAACTGAACAACTGTCTTCACCTGAGTATACGCAAGGACACTCTCCAAACCGCCCTCAGAGCCATATCCAGATTGCTTCTTTCCGCCAAACGGTGCTCTATGGGATAATGCCATTGAAGTGTTAATACACACAGTCCCTGCTTCGAGTACCTCGGTCATTCTCGCCGCCCGGTCAACATCAGTCGTGAAGACACTAGCCATAAGCCCAAATTCGGAGTCGTTGGCCATCTTGACCACTTCTTCGTCGCTAGAGAATACCTTCATCACCGCCACAGGTCCGAATATCTCCTCTTTGTACACACGGGCGGTCTCACTGGGGTTCTCAAACACCACGGGAGAAATGAAAAGGCCCTGTAAAACAAAGATTATCAGTAAATGTTAGACATGTCCAAGAATTTGAGGTTAGAAACTCACCTTCCCATTACCAGTTGGATTGCCAAAGCCTACTGTTGCTTCCCTCTTTCCTTGCTCAATCATGGATAAGATACGATCGTACTGGAGCTTATCGGCCACTGTTCCGTAAGTAGTTTGTTCATCCGAGGGAACTCCCTTTCCTTTGGACATCTCTGCAAGCTTCGCGTAATAGAGAGCACGGAATTCGTCCACGACGTCTCTATGAACGTATACACGTGAGCCTGCGACACAGTATTGTCCCGAGTTTGAAGCGATGGCAGCAGCAGCCCTGGTACGGAAGCCTTTAGTGGTCTATGCCTTAGGAAGATGGAAGACGGAGTAATTACCAAAACGCAGCATTTCCAAGGTTAGCATCCTTAAAGACGATGATTGGACTCTTTCCACCAAGTTCAAGTGTCACGCGCTTGAGATTTGTTTTGGCGGCAGCCTCTTGGATCTTTTTACCAGTTCCCACCGAACCAGTAAAGCTTATCTAAGAGAATGTCAATGGATTAAACACGAGCTTTGGTTAAATACCCAATTACCTTTCGAATTCTCTCATGATGGGCCATTAAGCTTCCCAGCGTCCCGTCACCTGTCAATACCTGGATGACACCCGGGGGAAACCCAGCTTTAGCGAAGACTCTACCAAGATACAGTGTACCCAGGGGTGTTTTTTCACTAGGCTTCAGGATGATACAATTGCCGGCAGCCAGAGCAGGGCCGAGCTTCATACCAACAGATGATATCTTGAGGAGATCAGAATTAGCTCAGATAATAGACTAACAAACGCCGTTTTACGAAGGGAGTATTTACCGGACCGTTCCAGGCCATGATAGCAGCGACAACGCCAAGTGGTTCTCGACGGACATACCGAATCACTCCTTCGTCTCGAAGTTGGTAGTCACCGGGGATCTTATCACACCAGCCAGAGAAGTCTGTGGATTAGGGCTATCAGCTCTGGCAGGTTTCATCAAGTGAATTCTCGGCGACATACAACGGAGGTTATCAGCCGCAACTTTAATGTCTATGGCCCGATGGAGACTGTATGGTCTTCCAAAACTCTTTGACTCAAGAAGGGACAGCATATGGGCTTCTTCTTCAATCAGCTCGGCAGCCTTCCAAATGATCTGGCTTCGTTGCATGGCAGACATCATACTCCATGGGCTATCGGCCCTAGATGCCGCTTCTGCGACTGCAACGGCCTTGTCGAGGTCAGATTGTCCAGCATTAGCGATACGCGAGCTGACTGTCTCTCCTGTAGCCGGATCGGTTACAGTCAAGCTGAAAAGGTCAGCCTGCCCAGAAACGTATTGATAAAGAATGAGAATGAGAGAATGGCTCTTACAACTGTGCACTTGTTGATTCCACATACTGAGTCAGATGTTAGTATAGGTAGCGATGCTTTAATCTATGGCAAGGATCTGAACAATAGTCTCCCATCTGGACTCACCTCATTGTTGATAAACACCTGGTTCTCCAAGGATTCAACTACACTAGAAAAGTCCATCTTCAGTTTGAGGATTGTAGCAGTGACTCTAGAGTGTGCAACAAGAAACAGGCTGGAATAACGTTCAAAGTCAGTATCTAAGCAGAAAGCGCCGCCCTGATAATCTATTTCTTGGCTGTTAAGCTTACATTGCTTTGGCTCGCTGAGTCTCCGTAAGATATCTCCCACTCCATTACGCAATGTCCAGTGTGTGGCAGCTAAGTCAAGTATCACATAAACACCAGATGTAACGATTTGTCATGGAATATGTGTCAGTCATGTACCTGATGACAGCTATTATTTTGTCATTGTGGTCAATTACAGCAATCGCAGGACTCGTACAGGAGTAATCGTATGCATTACTGACGTAATATGGAGGCAGACGTAGAACCACTTACTTACACATATCTGAGTCACCAATCACCCATACTCGAAGAGTAAATATAGCATGAGAGAACCGTGAAGGTAGAACGATCCACTTGAAGTGACTATTCAGTATCAAGCTATTATTATCTGTTATTATTGTACCTTGAGAGCCTCTTGTGAATATGGAGAATCTTCCTAACAATATGAGAGCCGTGGTATTTGGCAAGGTACGACCAAGGCGTTCCTTATGACATAAGACAAGGAGTCATTTTGAAAGACGTCTCACAGGACAGCAAGAATATGCTGATTGCATCTTACAGGCCAATGAACCTTTGACTCTCACGGAGAAACCACTTCCTGTACCCGAATGTGGGGAGCTGCTCGTCAAGATCAAGGCAGTATCAATCTGCGCCTCTGACTTTGTGCCATGGAAAGGTTACTTAGGCCCCGTCGATGGACTTGTCCCCGGACACGAAGGCGTGGGTATAGTCGTTGGTAGTACGTAGGATGATCTACACCGTTATTCTCAAAGAAGAAACGGTTGTGATGCTGACGTTGCATGTTCACAGTGAGCGGGAAAATACCAGGTTTTTCTGTCGGTGACAGAGTTGGGTTCTCCAACACGACTCGGACTTGTACAGTCTGCGATCCATGCCGAGGTAGGACTCCGTAGTCCGACCACTATTCTTGCTAACCGGAGACGGTGTTCGGCCCTTTCTAGTCGGCCAAGGTCAATTCTGTTCTACGGGCAGAAAAAACCAAGGTTTTGAAATGGACGGATTCTTCGCAGAGTATGCAGTAGTAAGTGCAGCATTTTCAGTGAAAATCGCAGATGAGCTCCCGTTGGAGAAGTAAGTTGGCCTCGAAAAGTCCTGCTGATATGAAGAACTCATGACTAACATGTTCCTCTATAGATTAGCACCTCTTTTCTGTGCTGGAGTTACGGCTTTTCGAGCAGTGAAGCAGGTGGACGCTCCGGCGCGCGGTAAAATCGGAGTCTTTGGTCTCGGTGGTGTAGGACTGTTCGCCGTCCGCTTTGCGGTCGCCGTAGGCTTCGACGTTGTAGGCTTCGATGTGTCTCCCGTGGCGCGACAGGAAGCCGAGAAAGCGGGGGCCCTGGATACACTTGACAGCTCCGACGTGGCCAAATGCACAGAGGCCATACAGAAGCTCACTGGGGGGAGGCTGCTCGAGGGCGCCATTGTGGCGGCTGGTGTGCCTCAGGCGTATGACGCGGCTATCAAGCTGACGGCCGTCTTTAAGTGAGTCCACGCGAGTATTCCTGTGTTCCTTGCTTTTCATCTCGGTGTGAAATTGCTGATATACGTGTCAGGACAGTGGTCGCCGTCGGCGTACCTCATGACGCCATCCAGGTTGACCCATTATCGCTGATCCGTAAAGGACTGAATCTCAAGGGATCTCTGACAGGTGCAGCATCGGATTTAGATGAGATGATGCGGCTTGTACAGCGGCATCAGATCATACCAGACGTCCAGCTCGGTGGACTCGAGGACATTCCCGAGATGTTTGCTCGGTGTTGTGCGGGAACTTCTGTTGGAAAGCTCGGTGCAGTGATCTCATAGAAATTCCGTTGGCTCATCCTGCCATCCTTAGCCTTAGGAGATGGAAAGTCTAGAGACCATGCAGAACTTTGCACGGGAAACAGTTCGAAGATGACCGAGTCCCTGCATTGAGGACGGCCTTGTGATAATTCCTCGATCATGAATCCCATCCCACTATCATTTCATAGCTCCGCCTTCAGATGTCGGACAACTCAAAACTCTGAGTTAAGAGGCACAATAAATGAGCTAAATGTAATTCTATTTTTTTCTCTTAATTATCCCAAACCTGGTGGCCTTTTCTATGAATTGGTACTAATATCGGCCATTCTTTTACCTTTTCCAGGGCATGTAATACAGTATGACACATACCAATTAAGAGAAAACTCAAGTACCATGCTTCAGTTGACTCAGAGTGACTATTTCATTGCTCACATCAAATCTTCAACAATTGATATGAATTCTTTCTTTCCAACCTCAATTACTGGCCAGAGATAATGAACCATGGCGTGCTGTATCATTGCCGCGTTTATTATTCACAGGTCAATCACGACACTCCAATACTTCAATGGCATATCACCGGTTGATAAATCAAACCCTCTCCAATATGAACATATCACTGTCGGCAATGAGGAAGTTACTGTCCAGCACCTGTCTCTATCTGGAATAACTTGCGAATCCTGCTGCACAGCAGTTGAGACCGCCCTACTTAAGGTGCCAGGAATTGTCAAGGTCACGACTTCGTTATTATTATCATCTGCAACCATTGTATACGACAGAAACATCCTCGGGCTTGAGAGGATCAGAAGCATCATTCATGACGCTGGATATCAGACTTCTCTTGAGCAGAATCAAACCGAACTCGTGGAGGTTATGTCAAGGAAGAAAGAGCTGCAGCAGTTGCACGACGCATTTCGAGGCTCTTCTGTGCTATCTGCTGTCGTCTGGACCTGGAGTTCCATCGTGTTTCCCACCCCAGTGCTAAAGGATAGAGGACTAGAGTCATGGGGCTACCTCGTCTTTTCACTGCTGCCTGCTTGGTTCGTTCAAATATGGTATGCCCGCAGCATCCATCTGGGTGCTTGGCGGAAGGCTGATAAGGCTGGCATGGATATGTTAATGAGCCTGTCTATACTCTTGGGATTAGAGTACTCCCTGTCCCAGTACCTGTTCCAAACAAGTTCCTTGGGAGTTCGGTCACAAATACGCGACGATTCCATCCACATCAGCAATGCACTCCTTGTAACTGTAGTACTCGGCGGTCGCTACCTTAACCAAGCCTTGCGTTCCAAAGCAACGTCTCAAATTTCAACGCTGCATAGGTTCCAGACTGGATTGACCAATATCCTCATTCTCCCGTGCAGAACGTCGACTCCTACTTTCCTCCTTCAGGCCAACCACAGGATCTTGATACCTGCGGATTCAGTTATCCCATGCGACTGTTACGTTGCAAGCGGCAGCTCATTGGTAGACCAGTCTCTTTTGACTGGCGAGACGGCTCATTTGCTGAAGAATCCTGGTGATCTTATAATGTCTGGCACATACAATCTATCTTCTGACCTTGAAGCGGTTGTCACGCATCCACCGGAAAAGTCCTCACTAGCACGTCTAACAGAAGCGGTGAGGGCATCAATTTCATCGTCGACAGATACATCTGCCGAACTCCATCCCGGTATAACAGCCTTTACGGCATATTTCGCCAAAACCGTTATAATTCTTGCCATTATGTCTTTCCTTGTCGTTTTGTCTTCTTCTGTCATGTCTGAGAACGATTGGAAGTTTGCATGGAGTCAGGCAGTCAAGAGAGCAATGTTGATTCTAAGCGTTGCCTGTCCATGCAGCCTGGGGCTCGCGACTCCAGCGGCGACAATGGCTGGGTTGAACGCCGCGCTTAAACAAGGGGTTCTTGTTAAAGGAGGCTTGGGGACAATGGCCAAGTTAGCAACATTGACGCATATGGCTTTTGACAAGACAGGAACACTGACTCGGGCTGGGCTCGGTGTGTCAAATGCTGGCTTCCTTGACGGGTTTAGTAAGCAAGATATCTACGCAGTGCTTTGTGCAGTGCAGAAGCATCAACATACCCGGCATATTGTCGGCAGGGCTGTCTTCAGATGGGCCTATCAACAACTCGACAGTTATGGAAAGGGTTGCCTAGAAGCCATCATCACCAAGGACTTGCTTCTTGTTGATGGGAAGGGAGTTACTGGAAAGGTCTCGCTGCGAGGTGATGGAGAATGGACAGACGTTATTGTTGGAAGTGGAAGATTTCTGGAGGAAAGCAAAGTCTCCTTAGAGGCGGAACTTCTTGTGTCCACAGAAAGTGCTTCACGGATATTGCACATTGGGTTAAATGGAAAATGGGCTGGCTTCATGACCCTGGAGGACATAATCAGACCCGACGCTCGCGGAACTGTCGAGAGACTTGGCGAAATGGGGCTGGGCATTTCTATGATCACTGGGGACAACAGATTCGAGGCTACCCGCGTTTCAAGTGCATTGGGCATTCAGCAACAGAGTGTGATATCAGAGGCTCTACCATGGGACAAAGAGACGGCGATTCGCAAGATACAGGACTCAGGTGGTGTAGTTGCCATGGTTGGTGACGGAGCCAACGATCTTGCTGCTCAGTCAGCCGCAGATGTAAGCATAGCGGTATGTGCTGGAGGTGATGCTTCAGGTCTGGGTGCGGCACTGGCTCTGGCCTCGGCTGCAGACGTTACTCTCTTCTCCGGAACGGACCTGAACGGCCTGTGCGAGTTGGTCCGCATCGCGAAAAGGACAGTTCGGCAAGCCCGGATCAATCTGATCTGGGCGTTGGCGTATAATGGTGCTGGATTACTCGCAACGATCGGGGTTCTGGAACCTCTGGGCATCCGATTGGAGGTTTCTATGACGGGGATGATGATGGCCATGTCTAGCGTGAGTGTGTTGTTACTTAGTCAACTTCTGGTTAGTTAGAGAGAAGCGGGTTCTCATGACACATTTTTCATGACACATGGTGCAAGGTTCTTACATTGGAATAAATGGTAGCTCTTGGAGGTCGTCCGGGCACTTGTTTTCTTGCGACTTGTTGCTTGAAATCATTACGTCAAAGCTAGCATCGCTGGTTAGTCCAAAGGCCGGCTTTCCCTGCATACACAGCCCTCACCGTAAAGTGGGCTGGTAGATAGTTCTTGTCGGATAAAGCTTAACCCATCTCACGTAATGTTGCTAGGTCAATCACTGCCTGGAACCAAAAATGTAGAGCCAAATCTTGCGTCTCTTCTATGCCTGTATTTACGACCAAGAGATCTTACAGGCAGCCGGAGGGTACCATGACCTCAATCATAACAAGCGGATCTCAACCTGATGGTGATGGTTTGTGTATCAGCTCAGACCATGGCACCTCAAACCTCTGCTTGCATTGTAATGTTTCGCACAACGGATTTCTAAGCTGTTTTCACTACCAGATTACAGCATATTTGATGGAAGCACATACACGCCTGAATCACAGCTCATCTCCGCCAGGGCTATTGTTTCAAATCGATGACGAGTCTTTTCTGGGAGATGCTGAGGAAGAGATGCCAAATCCGCCTCTACAGAGTCTGCTCCGACTTGGTGACTCGGATACAGCAGCTATGATTCTCTCGCAGCGTCATTCCGAGATGCCCGAGATAGCGGATCGCATGGCCACTTTGATCCTGATGTATCGGTTGCTCAAGGCAAGTATCATCTTTTTCTTCTTCTTCTGTATCTTTACCTTCTATCACTTTAAACCGCTTGCACCTGTTGAGATTTGGCCGTTCTAATGTGGCGGTGAAAGAAATAGTGGCGCCTTCATCCATCGTTGACTCGGCTGGCCAATGTCCCCGCCTTTTACCAGCCAACACCGACACAGCTTCAAGTTCCACATCCTGTGACGATCGACTTCCTTGCCTTTCCTGGTCTCCGTGATGCCCTCATTCAGGAGAAATCGCTTTACCTGGAAGCTAGTGTCGAGACACTCAATGCCTTTGAGAAAGACTTTGTTTCGAATTTGACTGTGCAGTGGCCCCGGCTGAAACCTGTGCTGATACGCACCTCACCCGAGGAACGTGTTGACGGAGGGCCAAGATTCAGGCTCGACCCATCTTTTGAAAGTCATTGTTTGGTCTATGAGAATTGGGCAATGCGTGATTTCTGGACGCGCAAGTATCCTCACCTTGCTCAGTATGTAAATAAGTGCCGACCATCTTTTTCTCTGTAAAATAGCACCGCCAGTTGAGTCAAATTATAGCGGGTTCTAGGGTAGCCGAACCAAAGAAGATGCAAGTTCACAACTACGCACTACCTACATTAGATTCTCACCGACATCCCCACATGCAGCAACCTACCTAGTACTAAATATTTTGGACTTGGGAACCGGGAATCGGGGACAATAAAGACCCGGGGCCATCGTTCTACCCCGCATCTAAGGAAAGGCTAACCCCGTCTAATCTTGACTAGGCAACGTTAGTTGTAGGAACTCTTCTACTTCTAGTTAGTCAGTCTCCCTGGCTTCATTCCAATTCCTTGCTCGCTCTACCTCATCCATCATCCATTCCTTTGGGACCCTGCTGATCCGGGGCCAGCAGACTCTTCCCGTCTTTAACTCTATTCTTCCTCGCCATATTGTGCACGTTCAATTTGCGAAGTCCTCTGGTTTCAATCACACGGACGGTTACCCAAATACCATGGCCCACGATCAGCGACGACAGCATAGTAACAGGAACAAGGACCGTGCGACGTCCAGCTCTCAACCTCTTCTTCCCCAAACCGCCGACACTGATGACCCGAAGCGCATCGCGAACCGTCTGGCTCAGCGAAAGTTCCGCCGCCAGCGAAAGGACTACATCGCCCATTTGGAGAACGAGCTGGCTCTCTGTCGCGCCGGTGCCAGCGATGAGCTTACCCAGCGACGTCGAGAGGTCGCCAAGCTTCACGAGGAGAAGGCAGAGCTCCGCGAATTGCTCGAGCACGTCGCCAACACTATGGCGAGGGTTTGCCGAGTTGAAGTTACCATCTGCGACCAGGGCTCAAGGCCTGAGGTACATGCAGGGCCCATCACGCCTAGCCAGACTGAATCTCATGGTGCCGAAGATGACCAGATCACTCATGTTGCTGACCAGGGCAAGATCTTGGCGCAATGCCATACAATGATAGACGAAGAACAAGCAGACTTTGATATAGAGGCAGACCTTACCACGCGAAACCATGATCATCATGACCATGCCCAAGATGACGGTCAAACGATAGTGGTCAGACTTGCCGATGAGGCCCCAACTGTCGAGGCCGACTTGGACGCGACGACGAGCCAAGTGGACAATACAAAGAGTGGTCGGACTCAAGACACACTGGCTGTAGTGGCACTTCCGTCTCCCGTACAGGATCAACTGCCAATGGATATGTCATTGACCTGGGACGACGGAGCATATGAGCCTGGAGAGGACTGCCTGGTTCCGCTGGAAGACTCAGAGACATCCGGAAACAGCAGCCAGCAGTCCATTGAATTCCCTGATAAGAACCAAGAAAACCTGCCTTTGCCTGTATCTTCTAATAAGCTTATGCCTCGCTTCGATCAAATTCTCTTTGCAGCACCAGGTACATTACGTGGAATCTGCCGATCTTCAGGATGTCCCGGACGACACGGCGGATCAGAGAAGACGCAGCTCATGTCAATCATGCTGCGCCGTCAAGTAGACGAAGCAGTTGGGTACTGCTTAAGTAGCGGTGAACTAGAGTCGTTGGAGTCCATACAAGCCATGGAGAGCACACTCGTCACTACTATTGTTAATGCCATCGTCTCCATGCACTCCATGGCCACTAGTATGCTTGGTATTCACTCCATGTGCCTTGCGGGGGGCAGTGCTTGGGTTGTTTGGCAAATCGCCAAAACTTTCTGGGTCCTCCCTCGGCTGGCTGACTCTGGTATCGTTGCACGTGCAGCTGAGCTGGGCTTTTCATCCGACTTGTTTGGTGATAGCATGCCTGACTGGCTTCGCCCAACAGATATTCAGAAGACTTTTGAGTAAGTTAAGAAAGCCGACGGAAGCCAAATTCTGGATTGCTAAGCGTCATCATAAACAGGCACCATTCGGCCATAGACTTCATTCCGTGGCCACATGTGCGCGAGTTACTCATTATGCATCAGGAAGATGCTGATCTTGATGATATTTTAATCAACATTCTTAAGAGAGTATGTGTACTCCCAAGTGTTAAACTGAATACAGTCATGTACTGACCCCGAACAGGAACTACCTACCGGAGCGGACTCGGATCGTTCCATGGATGTCAATACAGGTCATCACCTTGAAATCATCCGCAACCAATTTCTGTCGCGTCAAGATCGACTATTACGTGATAGCTTCTACAATTCAATTTCCATGTTTAGGTTGCGGGAAGACTTGGAGACACCTATAGCGGATTGCTCTACCTTGGTTGTAGATAGCATGATGGCCAGTAATGTGCCGATGCTGACGGCTTCTTGACTGAAACGAGACTAATGATACATGATACTGCGGGAGGGGAGTGGTTGCCTGATGAAAACAACAGGGAGAATGCTCCAGACTGGAGAGACACAGATGTAACTACTTCTTCTTTCCCATCTTGTCCGCAGCGTGCGCGCCTCCATCTTGCACGGCAACAAGCATCCAGCTTGGTAGGACGCGGAGCCACGGCTGTGCAGTAGCAGCCGCTGGTAGATACGCGTTTTGACTGTAGAATAGCAACAGCGTCAGCAAATATAACAGGGTTAAAATTGATGTGCAGATGTGGTAGATGAAAATACCTTTGCCCGGACGAAAGAATGTCAAACATGCGCTGCGCCACATCATCTGGTGACAGCATTGGCATGGCAAATATATCAGGCGAGTCAAGGTCTTTGAACATGTTTGTCGAGATAGTTGCTGGATACACTGCACTCACAGCCACGGCAGGGTTGCCATGCTGATGCTTCAGCTCCGTCCTCAGGCCCTCTATGAGCGATGCGGCAGCGGCCTTTGAAGCTGAATAATCCGCCATGCCGGAGACCGTTACGAAGGCTGTAGCAGATAGTGTAGCCAGGACATGGCCACGGCCCGCAGATATCATGTCAGGCAAGAAGGCTCTGATGGTCCACATCAGCCCCATGACATTGACTCCGAAAGTGAGAGAGAGATCGTGGTCGGATGCATCGAGTAGAGCGCGGCCTCTAACAACGCCAGCGTTGGCCACAATAGCCGTTGGGACGCCATGGCGACTGACAACCTTGGCAGCAGCATCACGCACAGAACTGGGGTCGCTGATATCGCATTTGATAAAGCTAGTACCTCGTCCTGGCGTGTAGCTGAGTGGCGAAATGTCAAGCACGATAACTGTTGCACCAACAGCTTCCAGCTTACGCACAAGCGCAGCCCCGACTCCCCCTGCAGCGCCTGTGACAACAACAACCTCCTTACGCATATCTGGCCTGGGTTTGCGAGACGGGTTGAGGGCACTGCGGCTCAAAGTACGGTTGATGCTTAGAGTCCAGGCCGCGATGACGCAGCCCGTAGCCCAGCACATATTGGGGGACAGGCCGAGCCATTTCGTCGAGGCGAGGTCTGAACCTAGCTCTATGGGGTTGGGCTCCTTGCCCAAGATGATAAGTCCAAGTGGGAGAAGCAACGAAGTGAATGGGTGCAATATGGTTCCCCTGAGGAGAGCAAGGAGGTTATCTAGACTGAAGGCTTTCATTTTAATTCGAGTCTATAAGAATGGGGGGATACTTGAATGGCATTAATAACGTAGTGTTTCGTGCTTGTCGTCAGTGCCTGTAAATGTTACAGCTGTGCCGAGGCTCAATGTATTAAGCAAAGTTAAAACTCTTTTATATATAACACAACATGTTTAACTAACTTGGGTTCTTAATAACCGAATTGCTGCTGAGGCTATCTCTTCGTGGAAGTCCAGGTCAAAGACCAATGACAACAGTCATGTACTGAGGTTGTATCTCTAAGAAAATCTGAGCAAGATGCACAAGTAGGCTACATGTTCATTACTCATCTACGATTACTGTAGTAGACCGTGTGTAGCTCCTCTACCTGGCGACTTATTTCGACTGTCATCATTAGACTTGAAAAGGTTAGCGGTGTGTTAGCATTCAGCTTACCTACCTAAGTTAGTTAGCTTGACAGTGTGTGGAACCGAAATCTGACCCACTTGACCTGACGTAAAGAAACTTGACTAATGGTTGCTTAAAAAGCATTACCCTTACCGCAATTCTGTAGCAGTGGCTCGAGCTAGATTGACGGACTAGACTAGCTAGTTCCGAAGGAATAGAAGTATAATGTATTGCAAGCCGCAAAGATACCCTATTAGCAGCCAGTGAATGTATTAGTGAAGGATCAAGAGAGAGAATCTAACTGTTCACTTTCTCTTCCGCAGCACGAAATTACAACTCAAGAGTTGGGCTTACGCGAGAGGGCTTACTTGGGGATAAATGTCTAGGTTTAAGGGTGTGGCGTAACCATTCAATTCATACAGCGTAGTAAAATAAGCAAACAACTCGGTCAATTGATCCCATGCAACTCCTGTGCCACCGCTTGCAATAGTTCCTTACGCCCCTACTCGGCTTGCTTCTCCGTATCTTGCCTATTTGCCTTGAGCTTGAGGGCGATAGTGTCAACCAATTTATGAGATTGCTAAAAATGAGAGGCAAGGTCAGAATATAATGTTATAAAATAAAAAGAGACACACGTCTCGCGTAAAATAAGAACTGCTAGACTTACATCTTCAGTGGCAAGTGCTGCAATTATGCCGGCCACGCCAAATGGAATGGTAACAAGCCACACAAGCCTGTAGTGCGGGAAGTATTAGTATAGTTTGTTCAGTATGCCGGTTCTCATCTTACCGAAAGGACTTGTAATAGGCGCCCTTGGATGCCTCAGTCACAGCTGCCAGTACTCCTGCATCTACACCAGGTATCTTGGCTGCTTCTGCTGGCTTTGGACCGAGGAAAGTAGTCACAAAGGCCTGTATGGAGGATTCAGGAAGCCCAGATTTTACTGCAGCTTCGGTCACCATTTTCGGAAGGTGCTTGCGGAGCTGAGTGCTCAAGATTGTTGTGTAGACAGCTGTACCAGCAGCACCACCACAAATACGAAATAGTCCAAGAATACCAGTTGCGAAGCCACTGAGATGGGATGGTTAGTGTCTCAAGAACTGTCAGAATAAGAAGTGTATCGTGGTACTTACATCCATTCATCTGGGCAGGCCAGCTGGACAACCAGGATAGAAAGAGTCTGCTCCCAGCCAATACCTACTCCCCCAAAGAATGAGAAGGCCAATGCCATCGAGTTATCTCCTGGCTCTGTAAAAAAGGAACATTCAGAGTTATGCCCACAAAATTAAAAGATAGAGGTACTTACTAGGAACAGCCATGAGAGCGATAAATATAGCCATGACAACAACCTGGATACAGTCAGCAAGAAGAAATCTACAAAATCTTTAAGTGAGTACTGACACCAGAAATCAGCATGAGCCTCGTGTTGCGGATCTTGGTGATAAGAAAGCCACTGCTGACGCCTCCAAGCGTAGCCCCAGCACCAAGACAGACACCCCACAGCCCGGTCTTGGTTGGGTTGGGCCCGACAAACATTGACTGGACGTAGACTGGGAATAGGGACTGCAAAGAGTAATATCTAGTTCCGGGTTATAAGGGTTCTATATGAGATAGCCGCGATGTTTATATACTTACAGCATGCCTCCTACAAAAACAAGAACTAAAACAAACGTAAAAGCTCGCACCATCTTGAAGAGATGAGGGTGCAGAATTGGACTCCGGGGAACGTAAGCCTCTGATAGTAGTAGTATCTGATTAGCAAGATAAAGACCTAGACTTAAATGTGATAAACGAACTCACCGTAGAATCCCAGGGCGATACATGTCATTATACCTGTAACAAGGGGTGCTATAAAATGGACGTCTTTGGAATCATAACCAGCCCCAAGCCAAGAGATGCCAATCAGAATCAGCGTTGGCCCGCTCTATTATTATAAAGTCAGTATTGTGTACGTTGGTAGGAGAGGGAGGTACTGTTTACCATCAAACCTGCAAGCCCAACCCAGTCAAACTCCCGGAGAATCTCCACTCGGGATTTGGTACCCAGAGCCAAAGGCTTCGAAGGTTTGTAGCAGAGAAAAGTTAGGACGGCACCCAAGGCATGGAATGCCAAAGAAACCCAGAATACAGATCTCCAACCATACTTATCACTCATGTGGAAAGCGTAAAGGCTTCCAAAGATAGACCACATGCTTGCAACGAGATTTATGCTTGACAAGGTCTTGCCTCGAGCGCGTGTGGGTACAAGTTCGCAGATGGCCGGGAAGGAGTTCTGACAACCACCAGCAGCAATACCAATGATTGTCATGGCCGCAATTACTGTTCGTGTTCACAAGCACAAGGGTTAGTCCAATGAAGATCAAGGATCGGCATGGATGGAAGACCATGAAGAACAACTAACCAGTAGAGACCTTTTGAGCTGTAGCACCGACGACGGCACCAATGACTCCGAGTACGCCAGATCCGATGGCAACCCATCTTCTTCCAACAAGGCTGCAAACACAGAATCAGCATCATGTACACGCATGGTGCCACTCAGATCATGAGATAGAGAGGGACCTACTCTGATACAGAGCCACAGACAGCTACAGAAACACCCCCGGAGATAGTCCAGGATGTAGCCATCCAGGAGTAACTCGTAACAGGCCCTAAAGGAACAAGGAATTGGTGAGCTTTTGATTTCAATCGAGCGTTAGGGAGAAAGTAATATTACTGACCAATGTCTTCATTAATAACAGAAATAAGAGGAGCCACAGCCACAAAGGTGTACAGTGCTGAGGTGTACAGAACCTGTTCAAATTAGCAGGTCCCAAGCATGAGTGGCGAATTATGCTTACAGAAAGAGAGAATATTGCTAAAAGTACTGGGACAGGCAATCCTCTGCCTTTGGAACTTCCCAAAGCAGGAGACCCGGGTGATGCCGCATCCTGGGAGCTATTGCCCATTCCATTCTCACCATGGGACGGCGGAGTGCCCTCATAGTGGCAGAGATCGACTTTCTGGTCGGCGTTATGTGAATTGGCCATTTAGGTCAATACCCTTTATTAGAGAAATAATAGATGCGATGTAGGCTTAGAAAGTCTTTAGCCAACTTGTTAGACTTTAAGTCTTGCTAGGGGTTAAATAGGAATGCAGGATTCGGTATTTTTAGATAGATAGAACAGCAGTATAAGGATCAGGGTAAGGGACCTATATAATTTTCATCCCGGCAGGAGATGACAACACATACTTATAACAGTGTATAGTGTGTGGCGTATATACCGCTAATTAGGGATACTAAACGTGGTATACCATTAAGCTTTACTTATGTTCAAATTCCGTAGATGGCTTCTTACTTGCGCATTAAACGACTTCGGGGCAAAAGAATCTAATTTCCCCGCATCTTGATAGACAGGGAGTGTGTGGGTAATGCCTGGTAATCTGGGGAAGCCAGGTCTGATTCCGGGGAATCCGTGATAAAGGCGCGTTTACATTAGATCTAGTCTATCGATAGCTAAACACTAGCAGTTGTTCCCAGCGAGGCTACCAGAGTTAGTTGGTTCCAGACCTTCTTTTCTTTATGACTAGTCTTTTCTCTGTGGCCTATTATTGGATTGAGTTTGTCAGCTTCCCTGACTAAAAGTAAATGGGTCCTGCCAAGTAGGTACAAATGACACCAATATCTCAACCCAGCATCAATAATGCGCTACCTTTAGTATACGTAATCTGTTAGATAAGCTAAGGCATAACATAATCAAGAAAGACCTTCTAAAGCCACTTTCCCTTTTAATCTTGAAGTGCAATGAGGTTAACAGGCCGCTTTAAATCTTCCAACTTAAATATTCTGATTCATATTCAAACTTAAGGGAAGGACAATATCAGTTTTATTCCTTATCGCTACCTATAATCTTTAGTTAACTGTATTCCAAAAGCAGGAAGAATGGGTACCATAATGCCAAATGGGAACTCCAATAGCAAGGCTCGCGATCTTGAGGCCTCGCCTGCCATTCCTCCAGCTTCCGGAACATGCTCTGTCTCGCACGCACAAAATCGCCGATTCAAGGCATTTCATGCATGCATGATAGTCTTCGCTGGTATTTCATACTATCTAGATTTGGATCACCGCCTACAGCATGCTTCTCTTGCCCTCAGCTTTCCTGGAGCCGGATTTATCAGCCTTGGCGGGTTTTGGTGTATTGGATTTGTTATCAACCTGTAGGTGTCATATTATAGATTGTATGATTCAGTACTGACTTACGTGATAGCACTCTCTTCTGTATTAGCCTTTTTCTCTGGTTTGCGACGGGAAATATTATCGCACCCTTTTTTACATGGTTCGGCGAAGCCTTTGTCATTGCCGCGTTTCCTGGAGCTGCCAAGCCTCCGATGGCCTATAGTCAAGCTGTTGTTGTGGCAATGTTATTGGTCTCTTACACGGTGATTATACGCTTTACGAGAAATACGCGCCGAGGGCAAGAGTCTCGTCGTGACGAGCGAAACAAATACCTTCCTCGCCTGCTTGCAGAGATGAAGGAGAATGAGATGGAGGAGCCCGTGTCTGACCAAGATCGTGAGATTCCAGAGACCGTTATCAAGTTTTTAAGATGGCAGATCGATGTTGCTATGCTTGGAAATGATGATTGGTCAGGATATGATGTGGTCGAGCAATTTCAACCCGCGGCCTTAAGATATCAGATCGTCGAAGGGGTCTATACTCTTGCTTTTGCAAATCGCTTCTACACACCTTCCTTCCGGGGCTCTTATCTTCAAGAGGCACAGGAAAAGCTTATATACAAGTATTGTCAAGAAAAGGTATTGAACTATTGGAAATGGGAGTGCCTTTGGGGAAAGTTGGTCAGTTGCAACACTTTTCAAGCCATTGTGACAAGTCTAACATCTCTCTCTTGTTTAGACAACAAACTATGAGCCTGTACTGAAGGATAACATCATGCTCACGGGATTCTATTCGCTAGCGCTTGAGTTTTACCGCGCAGCTACACTCGGCGATAGATTCACTAAAGACGGCGCACTAGTACTCCACATCGACAAGACACACCGCTACCCCCATAGCTCAAAGACTTTGATCAAGGCGCTGCTTGATAACTGGTCCAGGTCAGCATTCTGTCTCTATCCGTGCGAGCCCAACTGGATTTACTCCTTCTGCAACCTGTATGGTATCAACGCCCTGAAGTGCTACGACACAAACGAGGGCACCGACTTTGTTTCCGGCATTGAAGGCCGATTCCGAAAAGGTTACGTTGAAGAATTCACTGACGCCGATGGTACATGTGTTCCCATCAAGAGTCGAATGACGGGATTTGTGATCCCTGGCCTCATCGGTATTGTCAATGAGCTTTCCTGCTCAGCGTTGACTGCTAGCCTTATGCCTGATGTTTCAGCACGAGCCTATGCTGTGGCTAAGAAGGAAGTTCTTACTCTTGACAGCAAGGGTAAACTGGCTGACATTGACTGCCTTCAAGGGGCTGACAAGATGGACCCAGGTCGGTACAAAGCCTCAATGGTCACTTTCTATTCACAGGCTCTAGCTGCTGCGAAGTCATTTGGGGACACGGGGGTCGCGAAAGCAGTTGAAGATCTCATTGATCAAGACGAGTCTCTTGAAAGGGTAGACGCAGGTGGTGTCGTCACATACAACAACGTTTCTGTCCTGATGAGGAGCCAGCTACTTCGAGCAAAGCTCATGTTCCAAAATGGGTGGAAGAGAATGATTGAAGAACCAATGCCTGATATCCTAAAGAAAGGACCTATCCTTGCAGATGCCAAGTATCCCGAGGTCCTGGTTGCCAAAGCTCGGAGTCACGACGGCCGCGACCTAGAGTTGGTTCTCTATCCGGGCACTGAGAAAAGGACTGTGTCACTGGGGTTGGCTCAGCTCCAGCCCGGTAGGGAATATACCGCTGGGAAAAAGACTTTCACGGCCAATGTTGAGGGGAGGGCGCAGATTATTGTCACATTAAACCAACGCACATCAGTATGGATCAAGACAATATAGTCTATAGACGGCTTCTAAGGCTAATAGGGAACGACTGAGTGGTGCGCAGTAAAGGCTATGGTATAGTCTACCTGAATTAAATGTTCTATCTTTATCCTATTTGAGATTTCCATTTCCCAGTAATTTATAGTTTATGTAAGTAGACCAAAGTCTTTCACCTCATATGCCAAACCTATGCCAGGACAATATCTTTAGAGAAGAAGATTTGTCAGAATGCAATCGCAAACACCACCTCAAGAACCTCTCCTCATGTGAGGCGCGTGATATGAGCCATCAGCTGAAGCCTCTCCTCTTTGGATTCTTGTGATCTTAGTCACAAGTCATGACAAATACCCTAACCCAATGAGGACAAGATGCCCAGTTACCTAAAGAGCATCAATCATTTCTAAACCTTAGCTAGATGTCATAACATTCACTATCAAGGAATATCTTAGTCAAGATCTCAGTTTCTTATGCTCAGTTCTAGGACTACGAGCTGAACATGGAGACTGATACCCTGTTGAGTATGTGTCGGTGTGAGGGTTAGATAATTTGATTTATCCTAAAACGACAGGAAAAATGAATAAGCACAGCCCATAGTAAGTCCGACAATAAACCATCGCAGACAGCGAATGGCCTACATAAATCAAGCTCGAAACAGTAATCTAGCTCAAGCTCAGGACGCCAATCTCCTTAAACGATCAGAAAGCCCTTGGCTTGAACAAAACCATCCATACTTGTTATCGCTTATATTGAAACTTCCAAGATGGTTACCAATACTGGAAATACCGACAAGAACGGCAACATTGTCCGGAATGGATACACACAGCTCAATGACAAGTGCCGCGACACACCCATCCACGCCAATCGTCATCTGAGGGTCATTTGTGTCGGCGCCGGGGCATCCGGTCTCCATCTGATATACAAGATGAAGAAGGATTTCACCAACTTTACCCTCGATGTCTATGAAAAGAACCCGGACATTGGCGGCACTTGGTACGAGAATCGCTACCCAGGATGTAAGTAAAGCATATGTACCTTTTTAAATCTGCGGCCTGACACAGTTTCTCTCTAGGCGCTTGTGATATTCCAGCGTAAGCCATCGAACCAAAAGGCGTTGAATTGGAAGGAAACGCGTTGCTAATATACTCAGACATAACTACGTCTACTCCTTCGAGCCCAATCCTCACTGGTCTGCCAACTACGCATCTTCAGTCGAAATCTTCAACTATTTCTCCAACTTTGCCGACAAATATGGACTCAGGAAGTCTATCAAGACACAACACGAAGTGGTAGGCGCAGCATGGATTGAGGAACGAGCCTGCTGGGCGGTATCTATTCGTAGACCTGACAACAGTGTCTTTGAACAGGAGTGCGACTGGCTCATCAATGGCGCCGGCATTCTCAACGCTTGGAGATGGCCCGCCATTCCCGGCATCGACAAGTACAAGGGTCAGCTTCTTCATAGCGCTGCGTGGGACCCGACTGTCGATGTGACCGATAGACACGTTGGTCTCATTGGCAATGGGTCCTCTGGCATTCAGATTCTGCCCAAAATGCAAGAGTGCGTTTTTACCTACTTCGGGCCTACTAATACCTTACCACTGACTGAAACATTGCACAATTAGACAGGCCAGACACGTCACAACCTTCATCCGCGAACCAGCTTGGATCAGCCCAACACCTGGCATGGACTATCGAAAGTATACCGACCAAGAACGAGAAGAGTTCATTCTACACCCGGAAAGGTTGACAAAACTGCGAAAGGCATCAGAACAAGCCATTGGAGAAGTGTTTTCGGTAATCTTCAACGAAAGTGCCGCACAAAAGCAGCTCGAGGCATTCATCAAGGACAAGATGATAGAGAAGATCAACAACCAAGACCTAGCCCGACTTCTGATCCCGAAGTTTGCTTTTGGATGTCGTCGTATCACGGTGAGAAATTGATGCCGTCATATTGGCTTGAGATGTTCTAACACAAGTCATCATACAGCCTGGCACGCAGTACCTTGAGAGCCTGACCAAACCCAATGTCACGACCGTCTACGGGGAGATCAGAGAGATAACGGAGCGCGGGTGCGTAACTGCCGACGGAAAGGAACACCCAACCGACGTCCTCATTTGCGCAACCGGCTTCGATACAACCTTTCGTCCACGGTTTCCGCTCAGGGGCAGAAATGACATGAACCTGGCTGAAGAATGGGCTCTTGAGCCTCGTAGTTACCTGGGGCTTGCGGCTTCTGGCTACCCCAACTACTTCATGTACCTTGGTCCCAACTGCCCGATTGCCAATGGTCCTATCATCTTCTCCATCGAGCTGCAAACCGAGTACATGCTTCGCTTTATGAACCGCTGGCAGAAAGAAGACATCCGGACTTTTGACGCCAAGCGTGAGGCAGTTGACGACTTCATGCATCAGAAAGACCTCTTTATGGAACGTACCGTCTGGACGAGCGATTGCCTTTCGTGGTACAAGAACCCCCGAGATGGACGCATCACTGCTGTTTGGCCTGGCAGTACTCTCCACTATATGGAGACGCTCGCTACGCCACGGTACGATGACTACAGTGTTGAGTACAATGGGCGCCGCTTTGCCTACCTCGGCAACGGCTTCTCTCAGACGGAGACTACTCCAGGAATGGATCGCACATATTACATCAGGGAGAGGGATGACGGATCGAGCCTTTTTCGTAATCTCATGAGTAAAGAAAACATGAGCGAACCTATGGATGTCAAGTCGCTGGGAAAGCAGGAGAAGAGTCTTTTAGAGCATAAATAATGATAGATAGTTACTTCAACCTGTTGTAAATTGCCATATCTACTATGCGAAAAGAGATCTTAAGTGGACTATCTGGCCAAGACTGATTGTTTACCGGCGGCTTTCCTATTAACAGAGGTCTAGACCTAATGCAAGTTGCAGGCTGTTAATAAATCAATAGTGATGATCAACAGTGGCATCTAACTAAGCTCATTACGGCTGGAAGACACGGCTAAATAAATTGTAAAGCTAAATTCAATAAGATCACATTTAGAGGTTACCTATATACAGTGAGCCTGCTGCTTTTAATTCCTTTATGTACTTGCTTGGTCTTATCTTAATCTCTGCTTTGTGGCGTTGCCATGCACATAAGGTCAATATGTGTCATAGGGTGTTTGTCAGAAGTTTTACAAATGCAGTCCGAGAAAATCGCTTACGTATGGCCCTAGCTTATACACCCTCTGCGTAATAATGCAGGGAAATGGAGACAGTGACTACTGAGCATTTGCCTTGGTGACGGATAGAGCAGAGAATTTTCTAGTTATACAAAGCGGCAATAGAAAAGGCAGATATAGAAGCATCTCTGTTCTAACCACTAATAGCGGAAAAATATAACAGCATTATTTATACTAAAGGCTTTAACTAAGCTCCAACACCCCTCTTTGGACACATTCAAAGTCAATAATCCAAGTCGCTAACCATGGCCGAACCCTATTCTGTACCAAAGCAAAGTCGATCTATTCTTGAACATGGCATCTTCAGGAATCCGCGCCTTGCGCACAATATTCCTGACGGCGCGGCTGAGATTGGTGCTAAATACGTCAAGCTCCAGGGGAATGATCAACCAAGTATTCCTATCAACTGGCGTTTCGCTGAGAGCGTAAGCGCCCTCAAGGCCTATGAGGGTTCTGTCCTATCCCTGCTTATTAAGAAGAAATATGGTGTTGACGTTGGTGAGATTCTTATTGACACGTAAGTCTGCAAATGTGAAGCATGATGGCCTGACAACGCTGATATCACGTAGCGACCTTGCAAGCTTGTTTTTCATGACTCCCATCATCGCGCAAATTATAGGCCAAGACGGCAAGCCCAAACCGTTCAACCCTCTTGATGTGGCCAATCAGTCTATCTTTCCCAATTGCGACAGGCATGACATGTCCAGCCTATATCGCGGCCTGGCAACCAATATTTATGGAACAAGGGACGGCCGCTACTATCATCTCCACGGAAGCCTGAATCCCAGTATTTCTCTAAATGCTCTTGATCTACCAGCGCAAGATGATGAAGTCACCGGCTTTGATGTCGGAGTAGCTCGGATTCAGGAAAGAGTTGGAAACTTTGCTGCAGAGGAGATTGACAATCTTATGAACGAAAAGCACAGGCAAGCCGGATGTATACCGTTGTCCAAAGAGGAGTACTTCTCTTCCCCGTCTGGCAAAGCAAACCACGATGCTGGCTTGTATGAACTGACTCGGGTCGACGAGGATCTGCCACCTAGCTGGTGGCCTGAGCATCTCTCCAAGCCTTCTTCCGCCCGCCGTCCACTTGCAGGACTCAAAGTACTCGACCTGAGTCGCATCATAGCTGGGCCATCCATCACACGATCACTTGCCGAAATGGGCGCCTCAGTTATGAGAGTGACAGGGCCAGGTGTCCCCGACTTATCCGCCGTGCACCATGATTTGAACTGGGGCAAGTGGAACTCATGCCTTGATCTCAACAACCCTCAAGATCGAGAAAAGCTCTGGGATTTGATCAAAGAAGCCGACGTTGTAGTAGATGGCTACCGACCTGGTGTAGTAGAAAGACATGGCTTTGGGCGTGATTCTGTCTTCGAGGCTGTTCGTGGCAGGGGTCGGGGAATCATATATGCCAGAGAAAACTGCTATGGCTGGAAAGGGCCTTGGGTGCATCGCAGTGGTTGGCAGCAGATTAGCGATGCCTGCTGTGGCATTTCGATGGGCTTCGGAAGAGCCATGGGTTTGGATGAGCCAGTTACTCCTGTTTTTCCAAACGCTGACTTTTGGTATGTTAATATTCCTTTTTTTCTTCTATCTTTTGACTCCGAGGGGCTGGTTGATACTCAAAACCTTACTGATGCATTCTTACTCGTGTAGCACTGGTATCATTGGATGCGTGGGTGTCCTCCATGCTCTGATCTTGAGAGCTGAAAAAGGCGGAAGTTTTGGTGTAGATGTAAGTCAAAACCACGCGTCATAATCCAACCCAAATCGCACCTTGACGTAATGAAACCGCGATTAATTACCTTTACTAACCATGATCTTCTCATAGACTGCTTTGAACTACTACTCAGCGTGGCTTGCAGAGTCCGTCGGGGAGTATCCCAAACCTGTATGGGACGATCTCTGGGCCCGCCACGGAAAGCCCGTTTTCCGACACTATGAGAATATGCAGAAGATATTCCCAAGAATGCTATCTCTTCTTTTTGAGAAAGATGGCCATGTGCTTTTTAAGCCTGAATTCTTTGAGGCTCGCAAGGCAAAGTTGTCAGGAGCAACGTTTATCTTGCCCAAACCAATTCTGCAATTTCCCAGTAAGACGGTGGACTTGGAATATGATGTGGGTACTAGAGGCAATGGAGTTGACAAGCCACTTTGGCCAAAGGACTTGAATGTGGAGATTGTTACGGGCGAGGATTAGGGCGACAGTACTGGGAAACCTTCTTGTGATGGACGATATACCCATACCTCAATATGATTGATTTCCTGCTTATATATAAATTAAATCGACTTTTCAGTGCTAGAACTATATTTCCCTTTGACTAAGGGTTGGATGAACTTGGTGGTTGAAAGCTAACGAAATGACAAGCAGAAGAATTGGCCTATGATGATTAACTAGAGTTCTCTAACTGTGCTCTACTAAGAGGCCGTAATATTTAAGGCGCGAAACTCATTTGAGAATACTATCAAGAAGTGAAATCTAGTATAGATACATGGAAAGGCAGTTCCTGGCGAAAGTAGATGCCACACGCAACGACAGCAGCACCAAAAGCAAAGAGTACAGCGAAATTAGTCTTCCTTACCCTCTGATCCTCCATTCCTTCTCCCCTCCTGAATCCGAGATTATTCTTGACTGCGAGTTTGCCTATATCTTCCACTCTGTAAGGAGAGTAAGTAAAGCCCATCAACCTGTCAATCCACTTTGGCGGCTCAACCACAGTACGCTTATGAGAGAAACAGTCGATACCATGTGGGCCGTGGTAAGCGCCATAGCCAGACTCTCCGACTCCCCCAAATGGTGCATCTCCGAAGGCAGCATGGAAAAATACGTTGTTGAGAGTAACTCCGCCTGAAAGGATTCGATCAAGTGTTGCTTCAATGACAGCCTTGTCCCGCGAAAAGAGATACAATGCCAGTGGTGTTGCCAGTGAGTTTGTGATCTGAATAGCTTCGTCTAGAGAAGCAGTGATGACAGGCAATATCGGGCCAAAGAGTTCCTCCGACATCAGAGAGTCGTCGGTCATGATGTTGCGTACAACTGTCGGCTGGAAAAGCCTTGTCTTTGGATCCTTCTCGCCGCCAAATACAATGCAACCAGAGGTAGAGTCCAGCATATCGCAAAGGCGACCGAAGTTGCGATCATTCACGATACGACACATCTGCGACCTGCCCTCGCCTTCTAGCATCTTGCTGAAGTGGTGCGAAAGGCGTTCCAGAAACTCTTCCACGACGTCAGGTTCAACTATGACATGGTTTACACTGAGGCAGATTTGTCCGGCGTTAGTAAACTTTGCCGCTGCAATACGGCGAGCTGCAAAGTCCACATCTGCCGACTTGGTAACAATAGCTGGCCCCTGGCCTCCAAGTTCAAGGACAACGGGAGTCAAATGCTTGGCGGCAGCAGTGGCGATGATCCTGGCGACCTTGCCAGAACCAGTAAAGAAGATGTGATTATACTTCTTGGACAAGATGTAGCCGGTTTCTGATGCTCCGCCAGTGACTAGACGCACTGCACCATGGTCAAGGTATTTGGGAACCAGCTCCGCCAAAAGCTTCTCACAACTCATGCTGAGCTCTGATGGCTTAAGCATGACGCAGCATCCAGCCGCGATGGCAGCGATGCATGGTTGGAGTAAGAGAAGAAACGGAAAATTCCAGGCACCGATGATAAGCGCCACACCGAGAGGCTCTTTACGCAACCGAGCCTTGAACAAACGTGTTCCGATGAAACCCGCATTGACGGGGGTAGTCGCAGTCCATTCCTCGAGATGTTTGATATGATCCAGGATATCTTTCTTGAGACTGGCTATATCAGCAGCCATACTCTCCACTGGATGTCGGTTAAGGTCGGCTTTCAAGGCTGCCATCATGCGATCCTCGTTATCGTCGATAAGCCACCAGAGCTGCTTGAGCTGCCATTTTCGCCAGGTGAGCTTTTTCGTTAGGCCTGTTGCAAAAGTCGCATGTAAAGTCTGGTGTGCGTCGTCAACATCAACCGGCGAGGAGTAGCCAGCAGAGACATTGGTAGAATCCATGACCTTGGTGGCACCAGCAACAACGAGTATACAGCAAACTTAAGATCCTTGCTTCAGATGCAGTGACTGGTAGCTGATATCAGTAGGATGATGAGGGTATGAAGATAGATTTGGGGTTATACTGTAAGCAGGCAGGGGAAAGGTGGGCGGGCTAAAACTACGGGCACAGCAATTGCACTAGCCACTACTGTAGTATTACCGAGGAAAGTCAAAAATAATACGCTAAGCACCAAGTCTCCCGGCTACGTAGTCATAAAATATGTGTCATCCCAATTGTCCAAGCTTTAGAAGGCGATTGAGTGCGTACATATCGTACATACCCACCTAATACAAACACAATTAGCTACTCGAACTTGACATGAAGCTGAAAATCGCCGAGTACAGGTTTACCACGAAATCCGAGCCTCGGGCAATTTACTTTGTCGTACTACGTACAGTATTGGCTGGACAATTACAACATATGACATATTGTCTCTTACACATCTTTCTTCTGGTGAAATAAGCCTGGTTGCGTGGCTGCGCACGAGCTGAGGTTGTCGCTGGGGATAATCTTTCATTAATACTGTTAGCATTTCAAGAGGCTCACATATCGTCAACTTCATTAAACCTGAGCCCGAGTCCAGAGCTACACTTCCACGCAGCCTACTAAGTTTTGATCATGAGCTCAAAGAGACCTGTCCGTATTGCAAACTGCTCTGGTGCCGCTGGAGACCCAGGCGATCACATGCTCGCCCAAGCTCAAGGAGGCCCGGTAGATTTCATCACAGGTGATTATCTCGCAGGTGCGTAAAACATACATGCGAAGCAGCGTCTTCAGTCATTGACATGCTCAAGAGGTCAATCTCGCCTGGTACGTTGAGCCCTACAAGAAGGGTCAACATCCGGGTTATGTCCCGACAGCGCTAGATGGGCTTACAAAGTCACTGGATCTCATCAATGAGCGCAAGATCAAGGTCATTATCAACGGAGGTGGACTGAATCCCAAAGGTTTGGCTGAGAAGGTCCAAGAGTTGGCTGATGCCAAGGGATATCCTCTTGTCGTGGCTTACCTCGAGGGTGACGATCTATTCCCTAGGCTACAAAAGCTTCTGAGTTCAAACAACTTGAAGCACATCGACTCTGAAAACAAGCAAATTCACCTTTCGACTAGGTCCCAGTCATTTCCTCCTAAGGATCCACGCGATATCGTCAGTGCAAACGCTTACCTCGGATCCCGCGCCATTCGCGCTGGTCTTGAAGCGGGTGCTGATATAATCATCTGTGGCCGTGTCGCCGACGCCTCACCCGTAATAGCCGCGGCACAGTATTGGCATGGATGGAGTGACGACGCTTTTGATGAGTTGGCTGGTGCTCTCCTCGCTGGGCATCTTATTGAGTGCTCAACATATATAACTGGGGGGAACTTTGCGGGGTTCGACCGATACCGGACGGAGGATCTGTTAAACCTTGCATGTCCCATTGCTGAGGTCGACGCCGCCGGCTCCTGCGTTATTACTCGACATGACTCACTTCGCGGGTATGTAACAACAGATAGTGTCAGGTGCCAGTTGCTTTACGAGCTTCAGGGAAACATGTATCTCAATAGCGACGTCAAGGCGGATCTCACAAATGTCAAGGTATCGCAAGTTGGGGAGAATCGAATACTGGTTGACGGAGCCAAAGGGTAAGTCCTTCAAGTCTCCCAGAATAAGGGTGGTACTAATAGCAATGGCTAGTCATCCTCCTCCCCCAACCACAAAACTGGCAATCTATTACAAGGGGGGGTACCAAGGCGAATTCACAGTCAACGCGACAGGACTCAACACGTCTCTGAAATATGACCTGCAGGAGCTTCAGATTCGCAACAAGCTGAAGGAATGGGGTGTCCTTGAGAACCTAGATGTCCTCGAATTCCAACGGTTGGGATCGCCTCTCGAAAACCCACGATCCCAGAATGCTTCTACCACCTCTCTCCGGATCTTCGTCCAGTCGCCCAAGTCAGAAGATGTGCAGAAGGTCTTCCACGCTTATGCTTATACTGCCATGCAACACTTTCCCGGTATGCATAGCAGCCTTGACTTTCGAATGATGATGGAACCAAAGTCATTCTTGTTGTACTATCCCGCCCTTGTCCAGCAGAGCGAAATAACGCAGCAGGTTCATTTCCTCGGTGGGAAATCGACACATCATCACATTACCGTCTCTGGCGCCCCTCCTTTGACAGAACCCTTGGGCCAGCGGCGAAATGTTGACCCCGTGGTTGGAGACCAAGGAAGCGATGCCGACACTGTCATGATGCCATTGGGCCGCATTGCTCTCGCAAGGTCAGGCGACAAAGGTTCAAACGTCAACATTGGCTTCTTCCCCAGGGATGAGGCAGCATGGCCTTGGCTAAGGGCGTTTCTCACACGACAGAGGATGCAGATCCTTATGGGTGATGACTGGGTTGAGGACGAGATGTATGTCGAGAGAGTTGAGTTCCCTGGTATCCTTGCAGTACATTTTGTTATCTATGGGGCTCTGGGACAGGGTGTGAGTAGCTCAGCTAGACTTGATGCTCTGGGCAAAGGGTTTGCAGAGTTTGTTTCTGCAGTACATGTTCCTATCCCTAAAGAGTTTGTTCTATAAGTATTTTTATCTTTATCTTTATCTCTACATATCATAATTCTAAAGATAATGCAACATAAGCGGCTTAGAAAGTACTAAGTTAAGTTTTCTATGAGCTTGGACTGGAGGCCAATAGGCCATCATACCCAGAGGCCATCCCACTTCGGAATCTCGCGAATTGTGTAAGGTGGGTTGTTTAAAAAGCGGTCATAAAGCGAAATGACTGTGGAGTGTGCAAAGTAACGGGAGCACCCGCCGGGAAAGCGGATAATTGCTGTATCCCACTTGGAAGAAGCAAAAGGAAAAAGGAAAAAGCAAAAGGGCTTCGGCAATTGGTTGAGCTGTAGAGACATGGCGGCTAATACTTGGGGAGGCAAAAATACTCCGGACAGCTAGTCTAAATGTCAGAAATACTACGTCACTTAGGATAGATTCATACTTTTTTACGGTGAGCTCAGGGGAATTTTGACGACATTTTTGTCAGTCTGCTTGGAAGGTATCCGAAGCCATTCTGTCGCCGTGTTGAAGTTCCTGGCATTAGCTCCAAGTCCCCATATATCCACTACTACTGCTCCATTGACAACGAACTAATCTTAATCATGATCCTTGTATTTCATTCATTCCATTTTCACACGGAAGTTCTTCTCTCTTTTCTCCTTTCTGGTGATGTTGTTTTGAACGGCAAGAACTCTGGTCCCTCTCGAGGTAACCAGTCATATCAACATTCAGGCCCATGTAACTATGAGATCTACAACACGAGCTCAACTAGCTTCACCCTTGTTAGCTTCAGTGACAATCTTGACGGTTCGAGGCTGGTTGGGAAAAGGTGCATGGTCTTGGCAAGAAAATCTAGGCATCAGCCCACGATGCATAATCATGATTCATGTACAGTCCTCAACACGGTCACGAGCTTGACAAATCGGAAGGTGACTAACAAAAAACAAGATTCTGCATCTCTGAGGTTTGTGATCCCATCTGAGGCTTGAAAATAAGGCCTTCCATCTCGGAGAGAACTACTGCTGTATCACCGTGTCATCACACCGATCCAATTTGCCTGCCTTGGTCTGTCACTCCGTCGCACAAGCACAAAGCCTCAAGGTCGTGGCGATCGACGATCACTTCGGTCAATACGACGTTGTACTAAGGCAAAAGATTGATATCGATTTCTGTACGCCTATGAAAGCCATTCTGCATATTGCAGATCTTGGAGGAGCTGAAACATTTAGTGATAATATAGGTAGTGATCTCCAAGAGATTAGATAGTCGGTAAAGTAGCTGAACAGGTACTGTTACCCTATTGGATCCCTTTGACAGGTAACGAGTAGTAGGGCAGTAGGGGCATCGCGTGCAGACAGACTATCAGACCGAGTCAGGCCTGACTGACAAATCGTGAGGCTCGCGGACAATTGGAGTGGTAATACAAACTCCGTAAAAACACGGAACTTCTTACCATAGTATGTAAAGCGCAGATCACTCTTGTTTTCACCTCCCTCAGCGATTCCCCTTCGTAAACCAAGCCTTTTATGACCATTGCCCCTCTGAGACATCCCAACGGGCTTGGCTACCCGTGACAGGGGTAATAAACGCATGTTAGTATTGCCACTTCCAGTGGTGAACGTTTTTGATAGAAATGTCTTGTAATTTTTTGGGGCTAGAGTGAGGTACTGCTGCGGCACATGCATACAATCCACTTTCTCTTCTAGAGTCTAGACCAACAGAGCCAATTTGGGGTTCTTCTCCCTGTAAGCGTTACGAGAGCGCTTTACCGCGTTGAGGAGCGATCTTCAGCAGGAAAAAGTAAAGGCAGAAAATAGTTCAGTACGCTGTGCCAAAGTCAGGCGCCAGATGTAACGCTCTCTCTGCCCTCGTTCTGGCCCTTGCGTTCTTCTCCGCATAACGCTCAATCAGCTAATTCTGCCCTTTGGGTATTTTCGTCCCATGAGGAGCACTGATCATCGGCGTCAAGCCACCGGGCTGAGACTTCCGGCAATTCGGTCCAATTAAAACCGCGGTCTAAGCCCCTCCCTACCGGGCTATCGGCAATAAGACATTGATTCATCGTGGTGAGACTCTGGAGGCTAGACTTGCCCTTTTGCCGATCGCTGCGTGATCGAGTAACGGCAGCTAAGACAATGGAGCCAGGAACAAACACGCGTAGCTGTCGTGGCTGTCTCGGTCTAGGACATTGCTCGTGCGGGTCATACATGATTAAAAAAAAAGAAGTACCTAATTATGCCAAGTTTACAGCGGGTTAAACAGCCCCCCGTTCATTGTGGCTGCATATTGGGCTGCGGCCCCGTTTTGGAGTTCAGCCAAGGACCGGGAGGGGAGAGCAAATGAGGGCGCTTGATGCGGGTGCTTGGAGTTGTCGTTGACGACGTGGCTACCAGGAGACCCTTGTGCCTCAAACTAGCAATCCACTACACTCAACGTTTTATGCTGTGATTTCTCAAGATTTCAGCTTTGGAGAGTAATGCCGTGTATTGCTTTTGGACGTCGTGGATCAAATCACTGCAGTTTGCCGCGGGAGACACGGAACCGCGTCTGGACCCATGACGATGCGACGTCTTGGTCACGGAGCAAATGTCCGAAGCCAAGGCAGTGTCACGATGTAATTTTGTTGTTTTCTCATCATTGAATTCTATTGATCTCACTTTGCTGTTCAAGTAACACTGCAACAGCTCTGTCCTATTCTTAGCTGAAATTGTACTTTGATGCCCTGAATCCCCATAATGCGGGCGCTAACCAAGATACCGGGGCCGCCCGTTGGCCTGAAAATTTACGAGCGGACTCTCGCCTTACAATTCTAAAATCCTTAGCGGGCATCGGCAGTTAGAGTCGTACTGTGAGGCAAAAAGTATATTGAAACAATGCAACCATCCCTGTCAGAAATTTGAGTCCGTGACAAAGAGGAAAGAGAAACAAAAACATGATCTGAGCAGGGTAAACATGGGTCTCTCCCTCGTCCCGGCCAGGTACCGAGTGGACGATGAAGATCACAGACCAAGGGAGGACGAGTTGAGCCCCACTAACAGACACAGACCGGTGCAGTGATCGCCCCGAGTTCCGGTGCTCGAAAGTCTATGGACTGGTCTCAGCTGAGATGTGTGATGCGGAATATCGTCACGTAGCATTATGGCTTGGGAGTAATCTCGTACAGTCAGGGAGACAGGCTTTTGATCAGGGAGGTCAACGCCTTGGGTGTGAATCGTCAAGTATAAAGAGGCCATCGTCCTCCCGCTTGGAATCAAAATCCTCATCAGCACTCATCAGCATCTCCAACAGCATCCTCAACACCTTCACTCACTCCCAAAAACCAACTCCTTTCAACTCAAACTCCATTCAAAATGCAGTTCACCAAGATCGCCTCCGTCCTCGCCATGGCCGCCGCTGCCATCGCTGCTCCCGCTCCCGGCAACTACGAGGTCGAGCCTCGCACTGGCGGCAGCAACAACGGCAACAACCAGCCCGCCTGCTCTGCTCAGAGCTCCAATGTTTGCTGCAACGGTCTCGGCTGCCTCGTCCAGATTCTTGGTGCCGGTTGCGCCACCACCTCCTACTGCTGCCAGTCCAACTCCCCTCTGGCTGTTGTAAGTAGTCCCAGAAAAGGGAGAACAAGATTTGGTACTGACTGTTTCTAGGGTGCTCTCATCAACATCAACGCCCTCAACTGTGTCAAGGTTCTCTAAGTGACACGCTCCGGCGACTTGACCTACTCCTTGGAGTAGCCTGTTGGATTGTTGGATATTGGGGCACATATGGTGTGAGGATCTGATGGAGAAAGCCTATGCCAGCTACTCCGCATGTTAATAGGCAGTGTTGATGTTTGTATTTACTTCGATGACCTTAATTTGAGGTTGAATATACATACAGGGGTTATACTTTGCTTTACTTGACTCTGCTATTGACTGTGAATGGTGATGAAGAGAACAACAAGATCACATAAACTACTCTCAGTCAAGGATCAGAGCTGATTAAATTAACACAAACATCATCACTCTGGCAAGCCTCAACTCTGCTCATCATGCTCTCGTAAACTTGGACCCACTGAGTCAATGCCGTTGACGGATGCAGCGGAGTTCAAAACTCAATCACAGAATGTAACCCAGGGATCCCTGACAATCGGCCCATCCACAACCGTTGAAGAAACAACTTAAAATTAGGTTAACTACAGCTCTGACCTATAACAGCAAGTGCACGTTTTGAAAACTGTTAAAGTCGTATCCATGCTCGAATAGATCGTTCCAGGCTGTGTCGATGCTTGGCGTAGGATACTCTTGACGAGGCGGTGGGTTCTGACTTTTGACTCCAAACCATGACATGAACTCTGTGTCAATCTCGCCTTCGGCATGTGACGTGTTGTCGAAAATTGCCAACGTTGCATTACCCAATCTCCGTATGATCTGGGTACTCCTCTCGCCAACTTTTTTGCCGTGTGATATTTTGGACAAGAGTCTTACGCAAGTCTCAATGTTGGCCTCGACGACTTCTCTTGTGAGTTCGAGACGAACCACGGAACTTGCTCTGATGGAGTACAGCATCGTAACAGCAGCCATGAATAATGAGTCCAGCGCCACAAACGTGTAGATTATCTTGTTCTTCGCGTATAAAGCGTTGTAGCAGCTAATTAGGCTTATGGATGAATCGGCACATAAGCGAATTGCGTCGGCGCTGCTGACCGGCGATGCATGAGATGGGCGATGGAGGTTGATGACGGCTTGGTGATAGGCGATTTGAAACCACTCTGGCGTTTGGTACATCGACAGTGGCGCAAGGTATCTCGGGGCGGATAAAAGCCACGCGTTTAGACGGGTGTAATGCTGTTGGCGTATGGCGTCGAGGTTTCGGCTTTCGAGGTTGATGCCGCCTGCCGAGTGGAGGGCGGAGTAGATTCCCGCGTTGATCTGACGCAGTTCGACGATATGACGAAATGCAGACATGTCTCTGACGTCGGGCAGGATATTCGGTATGGCTTGTTCTGCAGGTCCGGCAATTTGCTCATCGGTGAGGACCAATGGCAGGGGTATCGTGATATCAGCATCTTGGATACCCAATGGCCTGCCGAGAGAGATTGAGACACTTCGGTCCATGGTGTACAAGCTCCAGAATAACCGCTTTCGCATCTCGGCATCTAGCAGCGTCTTATTTGTCATGCTCTCCTCCCGATGCATGTCGATACCTACTGCAAGCCTCAACGCCATGCCAACGGTGTACCACAAATTGACCGACTGCGGCTCGTTGCTGCCGAACAGGCAGAGCAGGGAAAGACAGCGTATGCAGTCGAGGTCATCAGCTGAAAGCACCGCGTCAAGATCACGCACAGCTGCCTCGAAGAAGACCTCGTGAGAAACTGGTGCGTCTGAGCTGATTCGTGCTTTTTCTGATGCGCCAATTGCGAGAACCATGTGTACTTCAAACGCTGATAGTCTGCTCCTGACTTGGCCGTTGCAGTATGGTATATAATGCTGTTCCATGAACGATGGGCGATGAAGGACCGGGTACTGCGGCCATCGACGATCGAAGAATACTTCAATCAGGCTGAGGCCGTCTCGATGAAGCGAGAACGTGCTTGACGTGGCGGTCGGAGGCGTCTCACTGGCTGACAACCCATGCCACAATTGCCAAGGCCCCGTCATAAACCCCGTCTCGGAAGCGCCATTAGGTCCCAATCCCCTAAAAGTTGGCAGAAGCATACGTCCAACATATCCCCTCTCCAAACTCCCAACCGAGCCATCGGGTTCTTGGCGATCGGCGACAGATCTTATCTGCAGATGACTCTCCTGAGACCGAGCCTCCGAGGGCAGTCTCGATTGCATGGCGAGTTGTGTCTGCAGCTCATTCACCCGGTCTTTGAGGCGCTCTACCTGGCCTCTCAGATGGTCGCACTCGCATTCCCTGTCGACCTTGACAACGAGACGATCTGAGGGGACACAAGGCACATTTGCAGCAGCACAAGCCCCGCATACGGGATGTCTGCCGTCACACTTTGGCCACAGCAAAAGTCAGTTCATTATGTCGTCGACGACCCGAGAAAGATGTGGTGGCACGTACTTTTTGTTTTCTTCGGCGACATCTCTGGCACG
Organism: Fusarium sp. HKF-74; assembly: GCA_021223625.1. NCBI lineage: Eukaryota > Fungi > Ascomycota > Sordariomycetes > Hypocreales > Nectriaceae > Fusarium > Fusarium sp. HKF-74. Next base: position 137,221 of record JAJFAS010000075.1, read on the forward strand.
CTGCCGATATCCTCTTAAGCCCACGACGCGGCGATCTTATCCGGTCAGTGTCCCTGTCTGAGTGCGTGTCGTAAGCTGAGGCCGATTCGAACACGGCGGGAAGTTCGCCGTCATCGGTGGCTGACATTTTACGGGTTGGGCTTTTGGTGGTGATGATGTTATTAATGAGGGATGAATTTGTTAATGCAAAAGAGTCAGAAGCGACCCACTTTATCGATAAGGACAATCTACCAGTATCTCCGGTTCAATGCCGGCATAGCCGATGCTCAAAAGATGGATCTCTCTGAGATTCGGCCGGATTCGGCCCTTCCGCCCGGCCTTATCTCGCATGTCGTGATTGAAGCAGATAATGGTCTTGTTTTGTAGTGGGAACAACCGATATCAAGAGTTTTCTTGGTGTTTTGATAAGACCCCTTTCATATCGTGGCTAAACCATGTCAAGTCGGTCAGAATTGAAATTCTGATCTTGACGTCATTGCTGAGGCATCTGAATCTAGCGATATTCTCATCGATATCAGAATAAAGAATCCTTACTATCTAAAAAGACTCTGACATACAGTCTCTAGTAGGCAGTCTTTATAGAGAGAAATTAGCATATTGCCTATTTCTCAATTGACTGTCTTGCCACTGTTTCCCGCTAGCATGTTGTCAGCGGCGGATATCATCACCACTCAATAGCTCTAACAGCCTAGATCTAGTTCTGTTTGGGCCTCAGGACAACCTTTGTGATAGAAGTGTATGTTACCTATTACTTGCAATACGCTATCACTAGATTTAAGGCCTCAATTTGGCCTATTACGAAGTAGTGAAGAATAAAAGATCAGTTTATGAGACTCCAGGGTACGTGAGGCTCGGGCATGATGCCATTTCTCCAAAACGGGCTCAGGAAAACGAACCCTCGAGCGCGAAAACGGAGCCAGCACGTGGACGAGACTCGCCGTTGCCTGATACCGATAAGGCTGAAGAGAACGTGAGCAAGAGACACAGCAAGAGACTGAAGGGTCCCTCCAAGTGATGACCCCACCCACCCGAGCTTCTCGCTATCTCAGTCAATGTGCCCTTGTCACCATCTCAACACGGTCAAGCTCTTCAGTTAGCTACCATCCCCGCAGCCAGTGAAAACACAGCACTTCTACCCCGCAAACAGCACTATCAGTAGCCTAAACCGAGTCGTCGGGGGTGAAGCTTATCACCTACGGAACCCCATCGGAAGCCGGTGGGACGCCCTCTCAACGCCCTTATCTCTACGGAATGCCCCCCATCCCCGTCACAAACATCCCCAAATCACTCCAAATCGCAAATCACAATGCCTCGCCCAATAGTCCCAGCGCACCAGCGACAAAGAGCAGCAGAAGCCTGCAACTTGTGTCGCGAGACGAAAAAGAGATGCAGCGGCTCAGCGCCATGCACGCAATGCGTTCGTCGCGGTCTTGAGTCGCAGTGCTTCATTACATATGCTCCGAGAGGCTCGAGAACAAGAGCCCGCGCTGAGGCTGCAAAGGCCGCGGCGGCGGGATCAGTCACGACGGAGCAGATGAGTGCGAGTTCGCATCAGAGCAGTCAGCCGATGGAGACGGATGAGGGGTATAGACCGTTGTCGCCGTCGCATTCGCAGCAGGATGATGAGAAGGACAGTCAGACTGAAGCGTCGAATCCACCGCGGATGCTGCTGAACTCGAGAGGCGAAAGAGGTACCAAAGCCTGTCAAATTTGTTGATCAAATGCTTATTTGTTAGTTTATATTGGAGGCGCAGCGTCAATCTCGTTTCTACAGATTGTGCGAAATTTGGTATCCCAACAGATTGGACCATCGGAATTTTCTCACAATGAGAAGAGCGACACCATGCTTGAGATTGAGTCACCGACAGCTACAACACATGATGAAACGAGCGCTATGAGATTAAGTCCAGATCAGAAACAGCAATATTTGAGATCGTATTACGTAGTGGTATGTCTACACTAACAGTTCTCGACTGTATGCTGATGATAGCAGACCGAAGCGTTAATCCACGTCTTTGACGCGTCGGAACTCGAGACTCTCCTCAATCTAGACGACGACACAGGCTACTCTCCCTCTCCCAATCTCTCACCACTCAAACAAGCCTCAATCGACCTAGTAATCGCAATCGGCGCTCAATGCGAGTCCCTCTCCGCCGCGCGCACAATAGGCCAAGCATATTTCCGCCGCGCTCGCAGCCAAGCATTCGTCGGCTTCCTCGAAGATCCAGACCTAGACATGGTCCGCACATTCCTCCTCATGGCATTCTTCATGCTCGGCGAGTGCAGAAGAAACGCAGCGTTTATGTATCTCGGAGTCGCTGCAAAAGCCGCTCTCGCTCTAGGTCTGCATAGCAGAGAGTCTTATGCTGCGAAGCCAGGACCGGAGGATCAGGCAAAGTAAGTTTGAGCCTTTATAGTGATCGGATGTGGCTAATTGGTTAGGTTGCGGGTATGGATGAGCGTGTGTATCCTTGATAAGCTTGTCAATTCGCTTCTCGGCCGACCATCCGCTTCTGCCCAGATCCGATCGAATAGCAGTAGTAAATTGGATGACGTCGCGCAGAAGGGTGATAGCATTACCGAGCATTTGATGGCGTCCAACAGAGTTTCCACCATCATCAACGATATCACAGATACATTATACGATCAGAAGAAGGTCACGACTGCGATTGTCGAGCAGTTCTTACAAGATATTGAACGCTGGAAGCGAGAACTTCCTGCTTCCGTCAAGATACCTTCGGCAGATCCCAGTCCAGGAACAGTAACACAACAACACGGAGCTATCGCCAAGGTTTATGTGTCGTGTTTGTACTATCTTGCCGTTATGCTGGTTTCACGACCGTTCTTGGTCTCGGCACTTACATCCAAGGGTCTTGGAAAGGGCGCGCATACTCAATTGGCTGCAGCATGTCTCGATGCCGCGATGTATCTGTCGCAAACATGTTCCGAAGCTCTCAATGCCGGGCTATTACAAGGAAACATGTGCATTATGAAGTAGGTCTACTAAATATGACCAAAGATCTACATGCTGACCATTTACAGAGCTCTCGTCTTCGCATCAGGGCTAGTACTCGGCCTGGAGATTTTCGCCAAATACCCCGTTGAATCAGACATCACCAACGCTTTCGAAGGCGCCAAGGATGTCCTCAGGCATTTAGCGACGCAAAGTCCACAAGCAGCACATTATCTCGATATTCTGACAAATCTATCTGGGGCTATTGACAAGCGACGAGCAAATGAAGCATCTAGCGGAAGAAGTCGCTATGTCTCAAAGCTGTTTAGTCTGGATGCACCACCTGAGACTGCAGGCTCACAGTCTGCTCAGCAGATGCTAGATACAATGTTTCCATTTACAGATGCTCAGCCTGGTCAGATGATGGATGACACGATGCAGGATTGGGTGTTTCAGCAGCCTGACGGTGGTGATTTTAGTTTGGACTGGGAGACGTTGAATGTGTCGTTATGGGATACGTATCCATTTTTATCATGAGTTAGCTGTTTGTAGAACTGTATGAATTGATGAGCCTGTATGATCAATCTCCATCTTCAACATCGCCTTGTGATAGCCGTCGTGAACACCGACAGTCCGAGACTGACACATCGTATCCAGCCTCCGCTAATCTTGTGACTACCCCAGAAATTCCCCATCCACGATCCATCCGCAGATCCGCACTGACTTTACCGCAAACACGCCGCCGCTATCAGTGAAATGGGTGCAGTGCATTACCCGACGCTAGCGGATATCGCACCACTTCCGTGCTGTGGACTTCCGCTATCTTTAGATAACCTATCGTGAATACGGAACTTCCGAAAATTACAGCCGCAGGCGGTTCAAGTTGTTGATAGTGGTTGCAAGGCGGGTATGAACTCTGAATGGTTGGCGATCCGGGGTAGATAACGTTTCGACGAGAGAAAGCTAAATAGTGATGGTTGCTCGACTTCAAATCGATTCAATTCATCATCAACTCATTCAATACAATAACATCTCATCTCATCCTACAATCACTCGAGTCTCAACATCTCAACTTGACTCTTCATCTCACACAACATCCTCTCACATCCTCACATCTTCACCTTCAAAATGATCAAGGACAACGCCCCCACCATGCCCAACTGGAAGCGCCTCAATGTTGGTGTCATCGGCGGTGGTATCGGTGGCATGTCAGTAGCCATCGCTCTCCGCCGCGCAGGCCACGACGTGACCATCTATGAGCGCTCAGATTTCGCCGGTGAAGTCGGCGCCTCAGTATCCTGCGCCGCCAACGGAACTCGCTGGCTGCACGAGTGGGACGTCGACGTCGCCAAGGGTGACCCCGTCGTTCTCAAGAAGCTCATCAACCGCGACTGGAAGACCGGCGAGCCTGTTAGTGTTTACGATCTCGATGACTACGAGAAGCGATGGGGTTTCGTGTACAACATGTTTCACAGACAGTACATGCACGCTATGCTCAAGGATACTGCTATGGGCGAGGGAGAGGGTACCCCTGCTAAGCTACTGGTCAACCACAAGTGCTCCGCTATCGACTTCCCCACAGGCACTGTCACTTTTGAGAATGGTGTCACTGCCAAGCACGATCTTATCATTGGTGCTGACGGTATTGGCTCTGCTGTGCGAAAGATCCTTGGTATCAACCCTGAGAAGAAGCCCTCTGACCAGAGCTGCCTCCACTGCAACGTCACAACCGAAGAAGCCGTCAAGGCTGGTCTCGTCGACTACTCACAAAACAGTGCTCTCGAGTACTGGGGCGGCCAAGAAGGAAAGTGGGACAAGATCGTCCTCTCTCCCTGCAACGGTGGCAAGCTTCTCTCATACTACTGCTTCTTCCCCCGCGAGCAGGGTGACTACACTACACAGGCCTGGGGATCTGAGGATCTCCCCACCGAGGATCTCCTCAAGCCTTATCCCGAGCTCGACCGCCAAGTCTTTGGACATCTTGCCATCGGAAAGGAGATTCAGCCCTGGCGTCTGTGGGTTCACCAGCCCTACCCCTACATCGCCAAGGAGAACGTCTGCCTTCTCGGAGATGCTGGTCACCCCATGATGCCCCATCAGTCTCAGGGTGCATGCATGGCTATTGAGGATGCTGCTGCTCTTGGTATCTTGTTCAGCAAGCGATACTTTAATGGCGATGTCAAGCAGGCTCTGTCTGTCTACGACAAGGTCCGCCTGCCCCGAGCTACCCGTGTCCAAGCCGCTGCTGCCAAGGCTGCCTACAACATCAACGAGCGTATTGGTAAGTCACTCGATACTCCATAAACCTGATTCATACTAACTTTCTCAGGCTTCTCTGTCAACAAGGACATTTCTACATACAAGGTTGAGAATGAGAAGGAGGTCCTTACCATCGAGGAGATGAACACATATGATATGTACAAGGACATCGAGGAGAAGTTGGCCAAGGCCCAAGGAGAGAAGTACGCTGGTGGCTTCCTCAACGGTCTGCCTCTGGGTCTTGAGCTGCCTAATGGTGTCATTGTCGGTAACTAAATGGGAAAAGAGGAGTTGGGGTCATTTTATATCTTAGCTTTGTCATAGTCGGTTTTCAAAATGTTAAATTGGTTCATTAGCCTTTCGTTTCCTCACCTCATGTCTCCACCTCTGCTTCACCCAGATTGAAGCTATACCTAGTCCACGCCAATACCCCGGATATGAAGCTGTCAAGCGCCCCTGGTCGAACCTTGGAACATGTTAGTGGATGCCCCGGGCCGCTGAAAGCCTTGCATCCAAGAGTCCTGACTCTTTCTGTATCCGGCAAGATCCAGGGGTTTGTAACGGCTGGGATCTGCAAGTCTATCTCAAGTCAGGCACTGACAGAAGCGGGATAGTCTAGATTATGACTGACTTTCTAATGTCAGGTACCCGATCATTAGTTTGCATGTCTGTTCCACAAGAATATGTGCAGTGCCAAGAGACCGCCTGATCCCTGGAGCTATTATCCAACATCTCTATCTTCTTGATACACCCTCACATTATTACAAACCCCAGAAATGGCACTGAAAATAAGAAGGATTTCTCTTCAGATTCAATTATACGCTTTATTAATTTTAGGTGCTTAAGATGTCCGGATCTACTGTTTCCGACAGCAACACTCAGACTCCTAGTCTCCTACGCGAGCCAGTCTGCTTCAGCAGCTCACCATGCATCACATCATCACATCACTCAAATATTCGCAACGACTGTAGATCATCATCGAAAAGTATTCTATTAAGCCTATTTCTTGTATGCCGCAGCAGCTCCAGTATCCTATCAACAGTTAGCACCATGTCTCTCGTCCGTAGCATTGAAGTCCTCACCAAATACACCTGGTAAAACTTGAGCCGATAGTTCCCGTCAGCAGCCGTCTTCTCCAGCTCGGCCCTCCCAGCCCACTCAATCTCTGCCGAGCCGCCATTCTTCAGCTGCAAAGCCACTGAACCATGGAGCATGACCTCGTCTGAACCAGCACCAAACGGGTACACCTTGTTGAGAGTGTGCTTCCGCGACGCAACAGCCTCCCACATTCCTTGTCTCAGAGTAGTGATTTCTACATCGTCAATTGATGCCTCTACACCTGATGGAACACCTACCAGTGTGACCTGAAGCCTTCTTTGATGCGAGAACAAACGTCGCGTCCTCTGCAAACATGTCTACATACTTGTCGGTCTCTCCGGGAGTGTCGGAAACGGCATAAAACGCCTGGAGGAACTGGATGACGTGCGGTGGAACCGACTGGTCCGAGGGACTCTGCACAGAATACGACTGTTCCATCTTGACGTTTCGTTGAGTGATCTTGTGATGATTCTGAATTGCGTTTCGTTGTCTTCAAAGCTTGTGCGTAGCAGTTTATCTCAATAATGTGTCGCTCCGTGACCCTGCTTCCGACTTCCGATAGTGGACTTCGGATCTTCCTTAGTGAGCGCTCCCACTGTAATCGCTGGGTGACGATCTTACCCCGCAGACTGATCGGACCGCGGGCAAATGCCGTTCCTGTTAAGGTTTAGCATTGACGGTGCATTATCCGCTCGTCCAAACGGAATCAACGGAATTTAATGTACGTAGGCGGGTGCATTATCCGGAATGGGGTAACGCGGTCTCATATGGTGGTATTGTATCAGATTTATAGTTATCGAGTTGAATATATATGTCCATGTTCAACTCCAGATAACAAAATATACTCCTCATCCATTCACACTCTCACATCATCTATCTTCCCTTCACACAAATCACATCCATCATGCTCGGCAAGGTTGCTCTTGAGGAAGCTTTCGCTCTCCCCCGTCACAAGGAGCGAACACGATGGTGGGCTGGTCTCTTTGCCATCGACCCTGATAAGCACGCTGCCGAGATCAACGATATTACAGATCAGCGCATCAAGTACATGAACGAGCACGGCGTTGGCTACACAATCCTTTCATACACTGCACCTGGTGTGCAAGATGTCTGGGATCCCAAGGAGGCTCAGGCTCTAGCTGTTGAGGTTAACGATTATATCGCCGATGCTATCAAGGCTCACCCTGATCGTCTCGGTGCTTTTGCGTAAGTCTCATGTCTCATACTAGAGAGCTTCACTGACAACTTCAGTACCCTTTCTATGCATGACCCTAAGGAAGCTGCTGAGGAGCTCCGAAGAGTTGTTACCAAGTATGGCTTTAAGGGTGCTCTCGTCAACGACACCCAGCGAGCTGGTGCTGATGGAGATGACATGGTCTTCTACGACGGCCCTGAGTGGGATGTCTTCTGGTCAACAGTCACAGACTTGGACGTCCCCTTCTACCTCCACCCCCGCAACCCCACAGGCTCCATCCACGAGAAGCTCTGGGCCAAGCGCAGCTGGCTCATTGGTCCTCCCCTGAGCTTCGCCCAGGGCGTTAGCCTTCACGCACTGGGTATGGTTACCAACGGTGTCTTTGACAGACATCCCAAGCTCCAAATTGTTCTCGGCCATCTCGGCGAGCATATTCCTTTCGATATGTGGCGAATTAACCATTGGTTCGAGGATATCAAGAAGCCTCTTGGTCTCTCTTGCAAGTTGACAATCCGAGAATACTTTGCCCGCAACTTGTGGATCACCACCAGTGGACACTTCTCTACATCAACACTGCAGTTCTGTCTTGGAGAGGTTGGAGCTGATCGCATTCTGTTCTCTATCGATTATCCTTTCGAGAACTTTTCAGATGCTTGCACGTGGTATGATGGTCTGGCTATTAATGATGTTGATAAGAGAAAGATTGGAAAGGATAACGCTAAGAAGCTGTTTAAGCTTCCTCAGTTCTACCAGAGCGAGGACTAAAAGGGAAATTGGAATGAATTACAATGAGTATATAAATGCAATAGAATAACACAATCAAGCGTTCAAAAAACTGCTATTTCTCTGAGTGACTGAAACCTGTACTCTACCTTAACCAGCATTCTCACTGAGACTGCTTTTGATTGACGCTATGATTTTATGAAGGCAAAGACTATTTAATGTCTACTATGAAGATGATTCATGCTCATCAGAATACAAGCGATGCCAGTAATCCAAGTCCTTACGACCTCTCGTCCTTACTCTCCATCATGTCATTCGGCAGCAGAGCTGTAGTGATAACACAACCCAGCATAACACCACCAGCAAGATACAGGACGCTGTTTATATCACCCTGTCCGTTCTCACCCGTGCGACCATAAAGATGCTGCGCAATCAATGGACTCACAATGCCAAACAGTCGACCCCAAAATCCTGCAATGCCACAAGCCGTGCCACGAATCGGCGCAGAGAAGGCTTCAGGAGTCCAGCCATAAAGCACAGCATTGAACATGGACTGGAAGAAGTATTCCATAGTGAAGAGACCTTCGTTCTTGGCACGCGTATCGACTGTTGAGAAGAGTATGATGGAGATGCCCATTAGTGCAGCTGATAGAACCATTGTCCACTTGCGGCCAATAGCTGGGATGCGGTAGAGAGTTGCACCGAGGAGTACTCCGACAATACCGGGTGCATACGTGTAGATGTATGCAGCATAAGTCGATTTGAGACTTACTGATGCTGCACCGTTCTTGAGAGCAAGGATACTTGGCAAGTAGAAGCCTGATCTGTCAGCAATGTTTTGTCACGTTCACGCTTAACTTACCTGCAACAGTAAATCCCCAATAGTCCATGATATACGTCAACCATACAAGAACTGTAAGACGAGTCATCTTAGGACTAGAAAACAGCATCTTGTATCTTGACAGTTCAAGCTTGGCTTTTTGAGACCACGCCATGTTGAGTTGCTTTGTTCCCGCTCCCAATGCAGGCGTTGCACTATTACCACTGCCGAGAGAGCTATCATCGGCTTGAAGTGACTCAAATAGCTCAAGAGTGAGTCCGCACTGCTTTTTGTTTACCTTGGCCATATGCTGAAGCGTCTCAATTGCCTGGCCATCACGACCGCGATAGATGAGATACTTGGGGGTCTCGCGGAAATTGAAGATGAAGAAACGCAGTATAAAGACTGCCAGAGTGATACCGCCAATTGTGAAGAGAAGATATCGCCATCCCATGTTGTCGCCTCGGGAACAGCATCTTTGCCCAGAATCTGCATTGTTGCATGATACCAGGGGATTGGGCTCAGAGAAGTTGGGAGAGCATGCGTAGACTGGAATGAAGCCAAAGGCAATAGCACTACAGAGGACGACTCCAATAGGTTGGAAGACAGACAAACAGGCCAAGAGGAAGCGTTTGTTCTGCCAGCATCAGTTAAGTGCCTTTACCGAGCGTGGTCAACATACCTGGGGAATGAACTCGAGAGTGATGGTGGTGTCGATGGGAATATTTCCTCCAACACCAAAGCCGACAAACGCTGTCAACACGAGAAAAGTGGTGTAATTATTAGATGCACCAAGACAAAGTCCAAATACCGACGAAATGAGACACGTCAAGTTGAACGCCCAGCGACGACCTAACAATTGTCAGACAACATCTCAGAAAAAGGAAAGGGATCTCCAGGTAGAGGACCTGTTGCATCAGACAACCCAAGAGCATCATACCAATAATATCCGCCAAAAACCCCCAAACAAACGCCCCCGCCGTAAGCCCAGCATTAAAGCTCGTCGAGATATTCCCCGACTCATCACGTCCAAAGCCCAGCTCCTGCTGCAGCGGCCCAAGCACGAGACCAAAAGCTTGTGCCCAGAGGAGATCGAGCAGATAGCCGAAGCCGCAGAGTCCCCAGATGTACCACTGATATTTGCCCATTCCTTGGGCGTCGATCTCGCGGTTGATGAGGACGCATTTCTTCTCGTAGAGGGTTAGGCCGTCGAGGTCGTGGAGGAGGGGGTTGCGCGAGTTGTAGCCCTGTGCGGTTTCGACCTGTGATGAGGGGAGGTTGTCGCCGTCTATTTTGGACATTTCTTCTGAGGAGGGCATGCTGGAGGTTATCGTGAAGTATTTGCGTAACGCCACGTTTCAGTTGCCGACAGTGTGATGGAATGCGAAGGGGAACAGTACGAGAATATCGCCATCGCTATCTATCTACTGTTTGAGGGATCTGCAATCTTGTGCCACACAAGTGCAACTTTAATCAAGCCATCATTGGCCTACACTATCAGGATCGTTGATGTCATTTTGTACCGGTGAGGTGATGTCCTGAAGGTTTTGATTGGCCCGGAGCATCTCCTCAGCCATGCAGTCATCATAAACCTGGCTGTACCCTTTGTTTGTCTCGCGTTGGGCCAGAGGGATCAATTTAGGCTATCACGGGACGAGAGGTACGAAAGCTAATCTGGTAATCGGTGAGTTGTTTCCGGTTTAGATCCGTTTGCAAGACGTAAATGTGACGAATCACAAGTTTGTCGGTCAAGGGCTCAAGGGTAGGTGATGGTGTTTTCTACCTAAGTGGGTTGCAGCAGAGAGACGGATGTCCATATTCAACCTTATCAGTGCAATTGTAATATATTGCGTTAGGATTATGCACAATGCTATTACATTTTTACTTTTTAAAAAGAACGCTGAGGTTTCTGCCTCACATGCGGAGTAGATAATCTGTATATCTCAGTAGTCTGAGATTATTTTGCGAATTGAGCAATTAATGAAGCAGGCCAGATTAGTGACTCGATGCTAGTCTTTGCCTCTTTGAATCTGCATTTTATATCTCTTGTCAAGCACGCGGCAAGAAACATCACTCGAGACGATGTTAGACAAAATTTTAAATAGAGTGCGCAACAGTTATTGCAGCTTAGTCTGCCAGCTAATCTAATTCTCTATCTGCACGGGAATTTTACTTCAGACTCCAGGACGTAGAAAACTCTAACCATGTATTAAAAATAGTTCAGCGTATGGAGGCATTTGGGTCGTGCTGAGATGGAATGTAGGATGGCATAGAAGTAGGTTCCCTGGGTTACCATATAAGCATTCCGAACATGCAATGGCGTACGAGACACATGTGTGAGTAATGAAATGAGACGCCTTGGGTTACCTTTCTCATTTCTCAGTGCATTTCAAATCCATAAAGCAGTAGATATCCTCACGATAAGGTTCACGCAGCCAGCATCGCGCTCTGATCAACGCGTCGCGCACGCGACACGACTCGGGATGGACATCGGATTTCATTAGTCACCGAGATCGATCTTCCCCACCAGATCGAGGAATCTGTGTCTCCAGAGATTAGCGTGGAGACAAAGATCTATACTAACCCTACTCTAAGCTCAAATCGGTGAAACCTCTCACGCGAGGCTGCCAATGGCCCACCTGAGTCATTGACGTCAGCAGCAAAGTCAAGCCCGTCATGACTTTAATTGTATCATGCATATATCAATTTGTCCTTGCAAGATACTCTTGGTCTGTTCAAGACTTGGGATAATTTTGTTAATGATTGATCTTGGTATCTATGTCTCAGGAACGATTCAATACTGATCTCGAGCACGACGGCGCAGGACTTATGGCTCAGAACGGAGATAAGGGTAGAGATGGGCGGAAGAAGGTGCTTGTTGTAGGTGCTGGTGCAGCCGGGTAAGTTGAATCCCTCAGAATTATGGATGATAATTATGATACTGACAAAAACAGCATGTCTACAGCTTACCATTTATCAGAGCATCAGGATAAATTCGACGTGACTCTGATTGACGCAGTCGACTACTGCGGCGGCCAAGCATTCTCCATTCCCATTGACAAAGAACGGCATGGAGCTTCCTGGTGCAACCAAGGTGTCCAGGGAGGATCTTACATCTTTCATCATACCGTCACCATGTTCTCCAGACAGGGCTATCATGCAGACCCTTGCAATCTGCACGTTTCGTTCGGCAAAGATGAGACCTTCTGGAATAACGTATTTCCAACTCAGCTTCTGGTCCGCCATGAGAAGGAAGTCCGTCGCCTGACGACTGTCCTCAAGTTCATGCGCTGGTTCGAGATTTTCTTCGCCTTGCTCCCGTTGAAGCTTGTCTTTAAGTTGTTTTTGTTCTCTGAGGAATTCACCAACACTATTGCGCTGCCTATGACGGCGTTGTTTCTTGGCACTGGCAATGCTACGCCTGAAGTTCCTGCAATCATGTTTGAGAGATTGTGTACTTCGCCGACTTATGGAATGTGGTATCCGTCCGACAGAAACACAGTCATCAGCAACAAACCGCCCATGATTGTGTTCCCCAAATTCTCAGAGTTCTACGAGACCTGGAGGAAGGATCTCGTCTCTCGCGGAGTCACCGTCCGACTCTCAACAGAGTTGACCGAAATCGTTCAGCGGAACAAGAAGGGCGTTGTCGTGAAGCTCAAGCCGAGAACTCCGATGCCAGATCATCATAACCCCAACGGTGGAGATCCCGATGCTCCCGTAGGCGAGGAAAAGTACGACGAAATTGTGCTCTGCTGTCTCGCCGACACGGCAAAGAAAGTCCTCGGCAAGACCGCCACCTGGAAAGAAAAGAAGGTCTTGGGTTCAGCAAAATTCAGCGACGATATTACTATCACTCACAATGATTCCGATTACATGAAGAAGCATTACGAGAACTTTTATCGCGATGATTTGGCTGTTGCAAACATCAATGGAACTGACCAATCGGATCGTCTGGCGTTTGCAAAGACAGAATATCGACCCATGTACTACATCAAGATGTATCCCGAGGATAAGTCCAAGCTGGAAATGTGCTTCGATTGCACGAACTACCAGAGTCAATTTCCTGAAAAGGTTCCTTTTGAGCAACATATCTTCCAGACGATTTATCTTAACAAAGATCGGGATAGTAAGCTCTGGACTGATAATGAGATTGCCGAGGATAAAATCATTCGAAAGGACTGGTGGCATCAGCTCTGCCACGGGTACACTCACTACTTATTCGTCATTCCCTGGATGATGTTCCTGAACGCCAAGAATCACACTCGCTTCGCAGCGTCTTGGACTCTTGTCAACGCTCACGAAGTAGCAGTCATGTCCGGAATTGCGGCTGCAGTGGATCTCGGCGCCAACTACCCTGAAGACCTGGAGAACGACAAGTTTGCATTCTTATGTTTCCGACTATACTACCTTCTCACATATGGAAAGTGGTACAGTCGACATTATACATCTAAGAAGTATTTAAAGTCGCAGACTACGGAGAGTCAGGCTGCTGCTGATGGAAAGAGCTGGGCTACTGGACTTTATGGCAGTGTTTACAAGGGACCTGGCGTTTCTGAGATTGAGAGGAGTGCATGGAGGGAGGAGATTAAGAAGGGATCTAGTACTGGTAATTTGTCTTGAGGATAGTAGAGTGTAGGCTTGAGATTGAATGAGATGAGCCATTTCATTGTCTGCATCAATTAATGGTAGTGACTACTCGCTAGTTGCAAACTATCACATGCAGTATCGAGCTAGCACGTGTTCTCTCGTGTTGGGGGTTCGGATTTACTGTACTATGCTGTGCCCTATGTTTGCTTGGCAGGGGTACTGTTGGTGTTTTATTGCGTGACTCCGACCCCGGACAATTCGTTAATCACCTTCTGTTTTGTAAGCTCTCATATGAAATAGCGCCAAGCTCTTCAGGATAGAGAGACAAACTACGGAGTTGGTAGGTAAGTTGCTCCAGCTAATTACTTTACCGGGTATTTATTCTCTTACCTCTCATGTATTTGACAACAGATGAGCTCCCGGCAAATGTCTCCTCACATGTCGATCTTGACAGCGAGACGTGCCTGCATGCGTAAACCTTAATCATGGAAGGATCAAGGGATTCTGGAAGACTGCTGCATTCACAGTAGTACTGTAGGGTATGATCACCCTCTGCGCCATATTCCGTAAAGTCCATGGTAATAAGCACTGCAGGCGGGCACCAGAATCGGAGGAACTTTTGCTACCCATGTCGATGGACAAAAGGAGGGTCAGATCCGAGGTAAGACTGACTAGGAACTAGCCCGAGGAAGCCGTCGCCTGTCATATTCACTATCTGGTTGCTACTCAAGCCTATTTGCGCTGTCGTGTCTCTGGTTGGCCGGAGCAAGTCTGGGTATAAGCTTAAGAATGATCATGGTGGAACCAATCATTTGGGGGTTCTCAGAAGAGCTAGAAGCTCGCAATCTCCAATACGCCACCCTCGGTTGGGGGGAAGACCTACAAGGGTTGCCTACTCCAAGTTCAAGACAGACATGGACAGGTTGACTTGCCACAAACAGCAGTTGGTTGATGTGAGATCCGTGGGATTCTGGCGCCACTGGCTTGCATGAGTAGTGACCTACGGCAATTGAAGGTATACTCTATTTCGACATCTCACTGATTGACGACTCAGACATCTTACGACAAAGCTTGGGGGATTTGGTTTCGATGACTGTAATCAACTCTGCTATCATCAAAATGGGGCAAAAAAGATATAAATCCCTATCATCACACGATGGATCGTTCATATCTAGGTTCGCAATCGTTGATGGATACCAGCGGCAATCTAGGTGGATTCCATCACGGGAAGGCCGCGCCTCTCATCGTGCTCGTTATGGTCGTCAACGATAAATTGGGTGGTCAAGGCTGTGACACTAAGCAACATGGGGTTAACCACCAAAGCTGGGAATGGTCATATGGGGTCACTTGGTGCCGCTTATACTCGGGAGAGCCTGAGAGGGGGACTCGTGTTCTTGAATAGACTTCAATACTTTATTTCGGCCCCTGGCGAACAAAACCCCAAGTGAGCCAAAACCCCAAGCTTTTCTGCGTTGCTGCTGGTCTTGTCGTGTAGGCTAAGTCAGCGGATTCATTGGCAACCGGAAGCCCGGCACCAGCTTATCTGCGGGTATGCAAATACTTTCCTAAAGCGGTAGGTCGGGCTCCCGCTGATGGTTGTGCGGGGCCCTAAGAGTTTGGGGCTACCAGCGATAGTGATAACGTAGACGGACCGTGATTTGCTGTACAAGGTTGCAGTGGTGATCCTGAGGAACTGTTCTAGAACAACCGCCCGCACGAGAACCTAGAGGGAGGGAAATGGCACCATAGCGCGCTAGCTATGACCGTTTTTGCGACGTAACAGGAGTGTCGGCACCAAGATATGGTACACAGTCAGAACTTTGGTCTAGACTCCAAAAGGCTAATGCTCCTTGAACCAAGGGCCCCATCGCATGACCAGCCTGTCAAGGTCATGTTTGGAGAGACTCTGGGGTAAAGAGGAGCTGAAGCTCTACATCGTTTAGAGTTCGTTGGAGAAAGACTGTTTCCCCCCCTGCAAGTGACCACTGTTCGGGGACGCCAGCCCAATAGAAAGTCCACCCAGTAAGCTCTCCCTATCTGTAGAGCTCCAGCGCTATCTGGAACGGGCGTGGCGCTGGACCCGACAAAAGGCCGTGGCGAGAGCCCTGGGACCATGTCCTTGATAAGAAGGTCGGGTTGGTCGTATTTTTGTCTTCCGTGTTGGTATGGTGGTCAGATTGTAAAATGTCTGGTCGCTGACAGGGCAGTTTTACCAGTAGATTGGTCCACGCCGCATGAAGCATCACGATATCTAAAACTATATGCAACGTGATCTGGATGTGTTGCAACTCCAAATCTACATAGACATCGCCAAGAGTGACAAGAGATTGCCAAGTCGGCAGCCAAGATGCGCCCAGAGATGTCAAGGAAACACGGGCGACAATTGACTTTTGGTGTGTGCGGCAGGCCCAGGGTACACAACAGTGCAGTACAGTACATACCGTAGTAGAGTATGTACAGCAAAGCACGGTCGTCGCATTGGAATGTCTCGGTTTAATTGCAGAGACAAGGGTTCTAGACCAACCCCCAGTCTACCCAGGCCCCTCTCCCCCTTCTCGGGGGAGGAGATGATATCGAGCAAGAACCCCGCCGAGCCAATTCGCCCTCTAGCGTCGCAGCTGAAGCTTATCTTAAGCTTGTTCAAAGCTGCCTAGCGTCGCTGCTGGGCTTGGCACATAAAGACACTTGAAAGCCCAGGTTTTGCTACATTCTCTCGGGTTTGTTTTGAGACAGACAGACATTTCCTATCACTTTCTCTTTCCTCAACTGTTTCTTTACTGTGCCACAGTAGAAACGTCGCCCAGCATGTCGTCGTCACCGCACAAGGATGAGGTGAATTATGAGACCAAGGACGAGACTACGGTCACGGTGCCTCACGATGAGGAGCAGGGCACGACTTCGGGCGAGGGCCAGCTCAAGCGTGATCTCCGCGGTCGACACATGCAGATGATTGCCATTGGAGGTGCCATCGGTGCTGGTCTGTTCGTCGGTTCTGGTAGTGCTCTTCACAAGGGAGGTCCCGCGTCGCTGGTAATTGGTGAGTCCCCTACTACACCCGCCATTTGAGGATTAATGCTAATTTATCGCAGGCTGTAAGTTTCTCTCTCACCCACACGACGTCGCGCAATAACCAACACATTCTAGATCTCATCATCGGTGTCATGTTGCTCTGCACCAACCTCGCCCTCGCAGAAATGGCTGTTCTGTACCCCGTCAACGGTGCCTTTTACACCTACATTGTCCGCTTCGTCGATCCCTCTTGGGGTTTTGCTTGTGGTTGGGAGTATGCTCTGTCCTGGCTTACGGTTCTGCCCTTCGAGTTGATCGCTGCGTCGCGAACAATCGAGTTCTGGCGCACTGACATCCACATGGTTCGTAGATTTCTTTTCTAATGATCTGCCTTGGCGTGCTTGGCGATGCCCGGCCGTCTTGGCATGTGCACCTTGACGTTTTGACAGGTTCAATTAGCTAACCTCTTGTCGTTAGGCCGTTTGGGTCACTGTCTTCCTTGTCGCTCTCATCATTGTTCAGATCTTTGGTGTTCGCGGTTACGGAGAGGGTAAGCACTCGTCGCCATCATCATCTCTCGAGCACCGCAACTAACGCGTCACAGTCGAATTCGTCCTGTCCGCCATCAAGATTTGCGCTTGTATAGGATTCATCATCCTTGGTATCATCATCAACTGTGGTGGTGTCGGTGATCAGGGCTACCTCGGTACCAAGTACTGGCACGACCCTGGCGCTTTCACCAACTTCAAGGGTTTCTGCGCCGTCTTCACCGTTGCCGGTAAGTCTTTCATGCTCCTCCACTACGGCCGTCACTGACAACTGTAGCCTTTGCCTTCGGTGGTACTGAAATGGTTGGTCTCGCCGCCGCCGAGACTGCTAACCCCCGAAAGTCTATTCCCACTGCCTCAAAGCAGGTCTTTTGGCGTATTGCTCTCTTCTACGTCATCAACCTCTTTATCGTTGGAATCATCCTTCGATCTGATGATAAGCGTCTCCTCGGTGCTTCTGGCGCAAACACCAAGGCCTCGCCCTTTGTCCTCGCCATTCAGGATGCAGGCATCAAGGTTCTGCCCTCCATCTTCAACGCCGTCATCACCATCTCCGTCTTGTCCGTAGCCAACTCGTGTACATTTGGCTCAACCCGCACCATGCAGGCTATGGCTACTCGTGGCCATGCTCCCAAGTTCCTCAACTACATTGATAAGAAGGGTCGTCCCCTCTGGTGTGTTATCATCCAGCTTGCTTTCGGTCTTCTGGCCTATGTCGGAGAGTCCAAGAAGGGAGGCACCATCTTTGACTGGCTTCTCGCCTTGTCTGGTCTCGCTTTCCTCTTCGTTTGGGGCACCATCTGCCTCGCTCACGCCCGTATGCGATCTGGTTTCAAGGCCCAGGGTATTAACTTGGACCTTGTCCCTTACAAGACCCCCTTCGGTGTCTGGGGCAGCTACCTCGGCGTCTTCCTCAATGTCATTGCTCTCATCGCTACCTTCTACTCTTCCCTCTTTGTAAGTTTATCCAACGACCATAATGTTGTGATTATCATACTAACATTACCAGGCTCCCGATGGCTCTCCCCCCAACGCTGAGGCTTTCTTCATGTCTTTCCTCGCTGGTCCCATCATTATTGCTCTCTACCTTGGGTACAAGGTCTACACCCGCGACTGGAAGCTGTATGTCAAGGCCATTGATATGGATCTCCAGACTGGCATCGTCCTCCTCGACGAGCCTGAGGTCGAGGCCCCCTGGTCATGGAAGAATGCGCCTAGACGCCTTCTCTCGGCTATTATCTAGATATCTTGGCAGAAATTGTCCTTTAAATAGTTTACTCCGGGGCACAGTAGTTTAAATCTCATTCAATATACCTCCGTCTTACTGTCCTCAATGTCATGTTACCCCAAATCTATTCGACCGGTAACAACTGGAAGCGGCCGAATGGACCAGGATCGGCTATTTTGTGAATTCTAATTCCCAATCTTCCCCAGCTTTCCCCGCAGATCGACTCGTATCATTTCTCTTTTTGGACTCTTGCCTTACGGACCTGCACTGCTACAGGCGCGCATATTTCGCAGTCTTACGTTCCATCAACCCATTTCCCGCCTTTAGCCTGAGTCGACAAGGTTGCCAAGCGCCTTTAGGCTAAAGACAAAACTGTCCCCATGGGGAAAAGCGAGGTTGGCAATGTTTCATTCAAAGTGACAATAATGCACAAGGAAGCATAAGCAATCACAAACGCAGCTCAGATATTGGATAATTTTGTCGCTTCTATTCGGCCCGTTACATCGTGTATGCCTCTTGAATTAGCCGAAATTGATTCGTTGCTTGTCATGTACTGGTAATACAGACACACATGGATGATACAAGGATTTATCCTGCAGCCTCAAACTGCCGGGTGAGATTGATTTCATATATAGATACAAATGCAACAGCACGTCGCTGCAGTGATTTTCCTCTGGTACTCCAAGCAGTTGCATCGAGTCCACTGCGACTCTACACTTTCCGACCTTGACTACGAATACAGCCAAGTCCGAACGAAACAGAGCCAACATGGGTGTCGCACCAACTACAGTCGGCACTTACGATGCCGCCCTCCAGAGGCGCCAGGCGCTTATGGGTGCCAGTGGCGCGAGAGCCCTCGTCAAGAACTGGAAGGTCGCCCGAATTGCCGCGTTTGCCTGTATCGGAGGCATCCTCTACGGTTACAATCAGGGAATGTTTTCGGGCATTCTGACAATGCCTTCTTTTGAGAGCCGTAAGACTCCTCTTGTTGTTTTGTGGGGATTTGCTGACACCTGCAGACATGGGAGATTACATCAAGAATCAGACCAAGAAGGGTTGGCTGACATCGATTCTCGAACTTGGTGCATGGCTCGGAACTGTCATGTCTGGTGCCATCGCTGAATTGTGCTCTCGAAAATACGGTATCTTGATTGCCACTTGTGTCTTTATCATTGGTGTCGTCATTCAGTCCACTGCCATTCAGGCTGGACACAATGTCATTCTCGCCGGGCGATTCATCACGTATGTATTTCCAGTACGTTTTGATCTCAGCTAACATCTGTAGTGGTATGGGAGTCGGTAGCCTGTCCACCATTGTCCCGCTTTACAACTCGGAATGCGCTCCACCGTATGTGATGACCGACCCTACTGGTACACGGAGGCTTACAGTGTTATAGTGAAGTTCGAGGTGCGCTGGTTGCCCTGCAACAGCTTGCCATTACTTTCGGTATTATGATTAGTTTCTGGATCGACTAGTAAGACTCAAGCTCATAGAGACGATCTACCTACTGACAGTGTATAGTGGCTGCCATTTCATCGGTGGAACTGGCGAGGGTCAAAAAGACGCCGCCTGGCAAATCCCCATCTGCCTCCAACTTGCTCCGGCTCT
Organism: Fusarium sp. HKF-74; assembly: GCA_021223625.1. Classification (NCBI taxonomy): domain Eukaryota; kingdom Fungi; phylum Ascomycota; class Sordariomycetes; order Hypocreales; family Nectriaceae; genus Fusarium; species Fusarium sp. HKF-74. Next base: position 157,253 of record JAJFAS010000075.1, read on the forward strand.
TATCCTGCTCGTCGGCATGGCATGGATGCCATTCTCGCCCCGATGGCTCATCCACCACGGAAGAGAAGAGGAAGCTAGAGATGTCCTGGCCAACCTTCGAGATCTCCCTACCGACCACGAACTGATCGAGCTGGAGTTCCTCGAGATCAAGGCTCAATCACTCTTCGAGAAGCGAAGCTTGGCTGAGAGATTCCCCCATCTCCAAGCGGAGTCAGCGATGAACACTGTCAAACTCCAATTTGTTGCTATCGGCGCTCTCTTCAAGTCCAAGGCCATGTTCAAGCGTGTCATTGTCGCTACTGTGACCATGTTCTTCCAGCAGTGGACTGGTATCAACGCTGTAAGTCGTTCTGGCATCAACGTGAACGAAGTCAACTAACACAATCGAGGTCCTGTACTACGCCCCTCAGATCTTTGGGCAACTTGGTCTCAGCAGTAACACCACCAGTCTCTTGGCCACTGGTGTCGTCGGTATCGTCATGTTTATCGCTACCGTCCCTGCAGTCTTGTGGATCGATCGACTCGGCCGTAAGCCTGTCTTGACTGTTGGCGCTATTGGTATGGGTGCATGCCATCTCATCATCGCCGTTATTCTCGCCAAGAACATCGACCAGTTCGAGACTCACAAGGCCGCTGGTTGGGCTGCTATCTGCATGGTTTGGCTGTTTGTCGTCCACTTTGGATGTGAGTTTAAGCCCTGCTCTCTTTTGAGGACTGATGCTGATGATTCTAGACTCCTGGGGACCCTGTGCTTGGATTATCGTCGCCGAGGTTTGGCCTCTCAGCACACGACCTTATGGTACTTCGCTTGGTGCGTCCAGTAACTGGATGAACAACTTTATGTATGTGACGTGACGCAGTATTCATTGTGCTAGCTAACGTTGATCAGTGTCGGACAAGTTACACCAGACATGCTGGAAAACATTACATACGGAACATATATCTTGTTTGGGTTGCTCACATGGATTGGTGCAGCCTTCATCTGGTTTGTCGTTCCCGAGACCAAGCGACTGTCACTCGAAGAGATGGTACGTATCCCTCCAGCTTTAATAGCTCACCTGCTGACTGCTCTAGGACATCATCTTTGGATCCGAGGGAACTGCCCTTGCTGATAACGAGCGCATGGCTGAGATCAACCGTGAGATCGGCCTTGAGAGCATCATCTACCGTGATCAGTCTACTCATCACACAGAGGTCCCGGAGAAGGAGATGCTGTAAATGTTTAAAGATGAGGCTGCGAATGCTGGCTGTCTATTGACTTTTATGGTATTGGTGATGAGCTATTTGCACAGATTGAATATTCAGAGTAGCTATTGTCAATTAACTCTTTGATTCATATCTTGAACCCTTTCAAGCAGCAGTTGTTTTATATACCTGGTTGACCGGTGTGATCAGTAAGGATAGGCGTGGCTTAGCATATAGATCAATTGTCTAAATAATATTGCTCGCGATCCCGACAGGAGCGATTATCTTCAGCGAGCTGAGATCATTAGATTTGGGAATGCTCTGCACGTAGCGCGCAGCTGTGTCTGTCATTTCATCGGCTCCGAACCCAGTCACTTATAGGTCGGCTAAACCTGAGGTCGTCTGAGATCCTCATGGCTCTTTTCACTATATCGGAAATACCTCCCAATACACAGATTACCTCAACATCAATAAGATTCCCTTTTAGCATAATCCTCTCTGTTTTATTGGCTATCGATGTTTAAGCCTAACTGCCACGTGGACTCCTACGTGTCCAAATAGCAAAGGAAGGCGCGGCGCTCTGGACAACGAATTTCAGCCTTTTCTAGGCGACTGTGAAGATAGGTCGACTGCGGATTGTCAATGATGGACATGGATGGCGGTTTCAGACCTGAAATGCCAGCTAGAGAATAGGAGTTTACACTCAAAAAAAGAGAAAAAAACAAGCACTAATCTGGGCCTACAATGATTCGAGATGACTCACTTCTATAAATTTCCTCTTCCGTCAAAGAACTGGGCCTGTACTCTACGCTAACTCCACGCCGTGGCATGTCTCGCCACTGTTTTTCGGAAACGAGACAGCGCCGGACCAATCAGAATGCCAGCATATCCAAGACAGCATCATCATTGTATCCGAGCGCGAAAACTCGTTTCTGGCGAGGACTCATGCAAAAATCTCAACTATTGGGGTTCCACTTTGAGTACCTCTGAAATAATTATTATATAAGTGCAATCAAATATCTTAATGACTTAAATATCGAATGATAAAGCTTGGATTCTTATTGTATCTCTTATTTATTCTCTTCTCATTATAAATTTATAATAGGAATCAATGGCTTTCCTCGCATCTGGCTTCGGCCTTGGTGTCTCATTAATAGCTATCCTGATCGGGGCTATCGTCATCGCCAATAAGAAACCGAAATTCCCAATCATTAATAAATATCCTAAAGACTACTTTCACCGTCAAGCGCATCTCGAGTTTAAGACAAACACAAGAAAGCTCCTTCAAGACGGTGCTGCCAAGTATGGCGAGAATCCCTTCAACATCGTGGTCCCAAATGGTATAAAGACAATTCTGCCCCCTTCTTGTGTCGGCTGGGCCAAGACCAACAAGGACTTGGACCATCAGCAACTCGTCAGAGACGAATACTTTGCTAGCTACCCTGGTTTCGAGGTTCAGCATGTCTTGCATCACCCGAACAGGATGGTCATCAACATGGTCCAGGGAAAGCTATCCAAAACTGACAAGACTCTGCCTGTCATGAATGAACACATCAATGCAGGCTTGTCTGACATTTGGGGTGAGGGCAAGTCTTGGAAGACGATCAACTGGGAAGATGGAACTACTGGAGTTATTTCTCGCGCAGCAGCTTCTATCTTTGTCGGGCCAGAACTCGCTGCTGATCCTGAATGGCAAAAGCTTTCGAGGGCTTATGTTCTGGACTACTTTGGAGCTGTTGGAGAAATGCATTTGTGGCCCTCATGGTTGAGATGGTTGGTTGTCTGGTATCTCCCAGGGCCCGCAGCCTGCCGTGCTGGTCTGAAGCGAGCGCGCGAGATGGTGAACAAGGTGGTTCAGAAGAGACGACAAGAGGAACAGGAGGCTAAGTTCAAAGGAGAGGAGCCTCCAACCTACTACGATGCCCTCGTTTGGACACTTGAGTCGCCACTCGGCAACGAGTTTGAGCCTGCGGATGTTCAGCTTGCCTTGGCTATGGCCGCTCTATTTACCACGTCAGAGCTGTTCCGACAGATCCTCATCGAGATTGCTCGTCATCCTGAGGTTGTTGAGCATTTGAGACGAGAGATTGAAGATGCTGCACCTGATCACGACTTTACGGCTACCTCGCTCGTCAAGATGCAGTTGCTCGATAGCTTCATGAAGGAGACCCAAAGGCAAATCCCCTCACAAGGTAAGTACTTTCTCCAGGAGGGTTTTCACACATACTAACTCATTTAAGTCATATTGGAGAGATTGGTCATCCGCGACACCCGGCTTCCCGATGGCACTCTTCTCGAAAAAGGAACTCACATCGCCATCGATTCTCGAGAGATGTACGACCCCGCCAAGTTTGAGAATCCCGAAGAGTTCGACGCCTGGCGCTTTTATAAGCGTCGGCAAGCTGGTGACAACACAAGCTTGTTCGTGCAGTCAAGCCCGGAGCATGGTCAGTTCGGCATGGGCAAGCACCTATGCCCTGGAAGGTTCTTTGCTGGTAGCGAGTTGAAGCTTTGTCTGGCTCACATCATACTCAAATATGACATTAGATTGAAGGACGGGTGCTTGGGTCAGCCAATGCAGTTTGACTTCTTGAGTGCCACCGATCCCTATACCCAGCTGGAAGTTCGAAGAAGATAGTACCGAACTTTGCATGTGTATGCTTGATAGACTAGAAATTGATTTTACGAAGTAGGGCGTATTCTCACGGCTAGACAAGAATCCTTTTATATGTATTTAAAGAAGAATAATGATACACCAGTCTATAATTTTATTGCATCACGCCTGAGGGCTTGCCTCCTCTTCATGGCATAAAGAGCAAACACACAGCTACACCAAAAAGCCGATCACTTCTTATTCTTCTTCTTTCTCTTCTCCTTGCACTTTTCGCACTCCCGCCAGATCTCGGTATCAATTACCTCAATCGGCTTTCTGCATGATCCAACTATGCCTCCTGACTTGGCACACGGGGTTACGTTGTTCCTTGTAATTGTCAAACCTTTGCAATCTGGGCATAATACCAGCTCTCTGCATTGCACACACATTATGGTGACCTGTGATAATAGGCTAAAATTTTAGAAAGTAAAAGATTATTGTTTCGAATGGTGGATCTAATTAAGTTGAAGTTTCCAAGTTGTAGGGCGACAGCGAAGCAATTTATAGTCAAGGCAACATGAACGGTTCTGTGACCAGCGATGTGTTGCTCACAGCCAGAAATAGCTTCAGATTGCACCATTGTCTGAACTTTGAATAGATGAACATTGCTTCCTGGTATCTGTCACCATGACTCACTGCAAGAATCTCATCGACAGTACACAGTCGAGTAAAATATGTACAGCAGCAGATAGACTGAAAGAGGTCAGTTATTCGACCTCGGGCTTCGCGATGTCACGCTTCTGTGTGTCAATGGCATAGTACAACGACTCCGTCCGCTTTTACAATAGTAAAGGCGGCAGATTGTGTTTATCTTCTCCGCTTCCACTTCATGCATAACCGTTCGCCTTTCAGATACACATGAGAACATCACCGCCCGTTTGACCATGCCAGATGCCAAACTACGTGCCAAAACTGGCTGCGTTACATGTTAGTACAGAGACATTGGGTCCATGTTCCTACTGACCATTCATAGGCAGACAACGACGAGTCAAATGTGACGAAGCGAAGCCATCATGTCGTAACTGCCCTCGCTTTGGTCGCATCTGTTTGTGGCCCAATACCTCTAAAATGGCTGATAAAAGGCATCGCCGACGACGTGCAACTCCTGATTCTTCGTCTCCCGCTAGTGAGGGTAGCTCCCCACCCAAGACTGGCGAGCGGTCATACAATATCGTCCCGATTTTGAATACCAGGACGTCACTTACTACTATCAACCATCCACTTTGTGAAACGGAAATCGAATTTGAGTTGGTTCATCACTTTTACAGCTTCCACTTCAACTCTCTCACGCTTCCAACAAAGGACAAGTCATATTTCTCTCAATGCCAGTCCGACCTTATGGACATGACGTCACACAACAAAACCGTTAAATATGCTACATTGGCTAACTGCGCCTCTAACAAACATGCCCTCATGAACAATGACCGATATCGTCTCATTGCCTTGCGGTACTACACAGAAGCTATGAGAGGGCTGAACCAGGAACTTGTGGACTTTTGTCCATCAGATACCTATCGGCATTCGTGTTTACTAACAGTTGCATCATACTTATATGTTTACAACGTATGTACTTAATCATCTCTCTATTCTATCTGATATTGGCTAACGAGACTCACACCTAGTTCTGGAGTCTCGATGTGATGTTGGACCCAAGACCTCATGTTGTCGTGGCTGTGAAGCTGCTCAGCTTGAGGAACCGAGACAGCAGCTCATTAAGGCCATTTATCCAAAGCTGGGACAGGGTCAATGTTGAAAGCGTGCTGTATCAAGGCTTCTTATTATCTATCAGAAGGCCTTTTAAACCCGAGTTTCGACTGGACTCGGAATTCATCACTCATGCTGAAGATTTGCTCCGCTCATACGACGACGCAAATCCATCCTCTGCGAAACCAAACATCGTGCTCGGAGCACCTACGTCCCTGTATCGACTTATACTACGGGTAATCGACTCATATAATATCCCTCGGAGTAGTCTTTCTGACCACCTTAAGGGCTTGAAGACCGAGTTGCAGTACTGGGAGCAGTTGCTGTTCGATGCCGAAAGCAGCCACAGCCAGGACGCTTAACATGGAGATTCACACTTCAACGACCTGATGATAATCGCAACTTCTCTCCTCCTTGACCTAATCACTGAGACCTTGACCTCTTCTGATGGCACAATTTGTCCTGCATATGCGGCTGGAGATCGGGATGGAAAGCCCTGGAGATGGCAACTCGATTTAGCCATGAATATCCTCGGTCATTGGAAGAGATTACGCTGGTGAAGGAGGTCTTGACAAGGATGCAACAACGCATAGGATATGGCGAGGTTCAGAGGATACGGGACGAATTGGACGAGATAACCATGTACAAGGATAGAGATGCTTGCCTGCGTTAGGAAATCCTCGGTTAGGCTTGTCTTCCCGGGGTATCTTCCAGATGCGTAGTGCTTATCCCCAACTAGAGTTAATATGCTAGTAATAGTTAAAGCCTACAATATCTCTTACAAACTCCCGATGCCCTATTCCTAATTATAAGTTGTGCACTCGTTGGATCTCTTACGGGCTTGTGTATCATTGGCAAAATAAATCTTGTATGTTGTATTGATCTATTATGCCTAGGTATGCTGGAGCATAACATTTTTGAAGATGTATCATAGACAGGAAGCAGATTCCTTAGTTACCTTTCAGCTACTGTCTGTTGAAACCAGGGAATCTTACTCGGTGGCTGAGGTCTAAGCAGTATCGCCCGTGGTATCCTCTGCCTCACTTGCGCCTGGTGGGGGAGGTCCACCAGGTCCGCCGCCTCCAAAGTCAGGGTTGGTGTGGCCACCATCCTCATATCTAAAGACTGCGGGTGTAACCTTCTCGGTGGTAGTGATGTTGATTCCATAAGCCAGCCAGCCGAAAACGCCCTCAGCAACTGTGTCACCAAGAAGGGTCCACTCGACGACAGGGTCGTAGTCCTGGTTGGCAGCCTCAGCTAGAATTCCGTCGCCAGCGTTTGTGGTCTGGGCCTGTGTGTTGGTGTTGTAGGGAGCAAGAGCTTCAACTTCGTCGATCAGGTCCTGGTCGAAGTAAGTCTGGCCAATGTGGCTGCTGTAGATGACGTTTCCAAGTGTCTTGTTCTGGTATAGAGTAGCGTTTGCATGAGCCAGGAGATGAATATGCGTCGTGCGGCCGACGTAATGACCTGGGAACAGGGTCTCAAACTGGGCAACACCATCTTCATCAGTTGGCTGGATGCCCCGGCCAAAGGTCTTGTTGATGCTGGTCTTGTCGGCAAAGTTTCCGTTGCCCTGGTTATTCACGCCGCCGTAAACACCAGTTGAGTTGCAGTGCCAGATCTCGAGATATAGCTCTGGTACAGGTTCACAAGTGGCCACGTTGATGATTTGGTAGTCGAGAATAAGGTCAACGCCCTCTTGGTCCTCCTTCAGATCGCGTCGGATAGACTCACCACTGACGTCTTGTCATTGTTAGCGGTCGTCATTCTGATAGCTGACCAACACTCACAGTATGGGCCGAGAGTGACCTCGGGGGTAAGCACGCATGAGTTTTGACCGGCGAAGAGGGTCTCGGCTGGAGTGTTGGGTGTATAGCCGAGCTCCGTCTTGTTGTGGTCTGTGTTGAGAACATCCTCAAGATCGCGTTTCTTGATACCACCTAAGACAGGGCACGTTAGAAAGAGATGTGACATGTATTCATTACCACTTACGCTTCTGGCGGTGCTCCTCGATCAAGGCAGAACGACGCTTGATGTTACGCTCGGTGACACCTCTGGCCTTGAGGATCTCGGCACAGTGACGGAGAGACAATCGCTCAGCACTGGCTTCGAAGGAGCGACGCGCTTCAAGCTCATCGTGGTGGTCTTCGCCTGGATGGGCCACAGCCAAAGCAGACAATCCCAGAATAACTGAAGCAGAAAGACGCATGATAATGGTACAGAAAAGGCAGTGATGTGAGCGAGGTTGAATGTCGGTGAACAAAACGAGAAATTCAGTTCCTTTTATGCATTTTCAGACAGACTATCACATCTCCGTCCGTCCTCAGGGTCGCATCACACCGGTGCAAATCAATCACGTCTTTATCCCATCCGTCTTGGCAATGTCACATCGAAAAAGTTCCGTAATGCGAAAAAGCGCCGTAGTTGGCAGGAGGATCCATTCCGAATGTATTATGCTTAAAGAAGCGTCATGGTTGCAACGTGACGTTGGTAAATAGTATTCTCTGATTCGTTGTGATATATTTGCGCCAACGTAGATCATCGGGATGTGGGCAAACATGCCTTATGAGGTCCACAGGCGGCTCGGGAACCGACTCGTTAAAGAAGGTCAAAGGGCACAGTTGTATGCCGACCCATGCCTTTAACGTTTCGGATATACAGACTTTTCAAGGCTCGGCGGCACCACGGCCGGGGCCGCGATCGACAAGTTATGTCACCGTTCAGGCAGCCATACAAGATCACCACAGATACAGAATTTCTTCGAGATTTAAAGATAGGTGTTAAAATGAGAGAGTTACACTCTAAGTAATCTAACGCGATAGGAGGAGATTCCGAGATGAGGTAGGCTTTGTTCAATTGGTGGAAGATGCGGGGTACATAACTACATATGACCTAACGTCTAAGCTTGATAGGCAACAGTCTCTCTCTAGGCAGACAGCTCGTTGTTTCGCCATGGTGCCTAGTTAAATACAGAGTCTACCAATGCTTATAGTTTGAACACTTCGCATAAACAAGAAGGCTTTTGAATAATCACTATGCCGAGCTCTCCTACAATACATTCGACTCTGCCTGTGATCTCGGGCCAGCTTTGTTTCGGCTCCCTGCACAACATTTGGTTCGGCTCCTCTGCTCCCTCTCAGAGTCTCCCGGTCGCTCCGCCGCAAGCAAGTGGCACAGTTCAAGCTCACAGCGTCAACTAAAAATATTGCCGCACAAAACGGGATATGGAATGTCTACAAGCTTGTTATCTCTGAGACGAGCGATGCAGTAGCATGGCTCGTGGCCCACGCGGACATTGATCCCAAACAGGAAATCGATAAGATCCTCCGCATATCTGGCTCACCCTATGAATCAGATCATGGGAACACGATGAACAACGACGTCACTTCTCGAGCTGGAGTTTATGTGGTCAATCGTTATGACTGGGGCTACTACGACGAACGTTGCTTGGATGAGATTGGTGAGGGTCGAGAAGAAGGCGATGATGATGTGCTGGCAAACTCCAACTCTCTTGGTCTTGTTGACCGCTCTGTTGCGCAAGAGCTGGTCCAGAGATGGAAGAGCCAACGGCCAAGCCTGCGAGACAGCGCAGAGTGTGGAGTCTGGTTGTATATTCCCCATGGAGAATACATGTTTGGCCGCTCTGGGTTCGATGATACACGCACCGCCGTAAGATCATTCCTGTCTTTCTCCGCAGGTACCGAATTCACAAGGACAAGTTTCTTGGGAATTCCAGGAACACTGCGAGAGTATATGACGACCCAAGAGAGGTTTGAGCGTCAACTCCGTGAAGGAGTCGACTTCTCGGGAATGGAGATTGTCAAAGACGTGATCTTCTGTCAACATGTCTCCCCGCCGCCGGTGTCTGAGTTGCTTGGCCCATACAACCCAAGCGACTATCTCGTGAGAGAACAAGACATTGAGGCTCTGCGAAGTTATTGCGAAGAACAGGCCTCCCAGCCTGGCGCGGAACCAACTATCCATGGTTTCATTGATCCATGGAAGCAGCCACTGTTCGATATCGTAAATGAGATGGCCCTCAGTCATCTCGAACATTCAATCCTCCCTCATCTTGTAGATGATGACGTTAAAGAAATGGCCAAGACATTGTTCCCAGATTATGAGAAGGAAAGTAGGCCTATTAGCCTAGACGTTGCCTCATATCTCCATTTTACTCAGCCGGACTAAGACCCGATTCCACACTTTGATATGTCTCATGTGTGCGTTTTGATTCGACAATTCCTTGAGTCTTGCAGCCAGGATAAGCCCATGGTCTTTAGAGACGATGCTATAAAAGGAATATGTCGGGCACTGGGCTACATGCTTACTGAGGTATTCGAGTTGGCCAACGGTGTGGCTACTAATTCCCAACATAACAAGATCCTGCCATGCCATGTCCGTCAGGCCGTTTTGCGTGATGAAGATATTCTTCGTCTGATATGTTTCTCTAAAGTCTTGTGAGAAGGGAACATGTAGTTAGATATTTTGAACAATAAATAGATATACTTGCGAAGGCCCAGAAGACTCTCTTAAGTACTGTGGTTGCGATGTAAGAGATCGAAACTGCTGGCGGAGAGATAGTGAGAGAATGATAAGGCGGAGGAGCTCTTGGAATTGGTAGATTGGCTGAATCTCTTGTTGACGTCATTTGTTGCCCAGTAAGACATTAATGCTTATCATATGTGCACAAGTCAGCTGACTCAAGCACAAAATTGACAGTTGGAATTATGCATGTCAGCAACTCATTTCAGCCAAACAACCAAGAACCATCAACTCAATAAGCTTATTGAGTCTGGAACCAGATCGAACTTTATCCAGAATCTTGCGGCCGCAAAGCGTTTCTGTCGCTTTCCATCATGAAACTCATCGTCGTTGGCGCTACAGGCTACATCGGCGCCGGGATCCTTCGTCAAGCCCTTGCACGCTCAGACGTCACCAGCGTTGTCGCTGTGACCCGCCGACCTCTCGAACAAACCGCCCCGAAACTCCAAAACATCATTGTGCCGGACTATGGTACATACTCATCCGCGGCAAAAGAGGCTTTTGCGGGCGCAGGTGCATGTATCTGGACAGTGGGCGTGACACCCTCTCACGCATTTCGAATGGACCCTGAAGAGGTGCGCAAGGTTTGTCAGGATTATACCATGCGCGGCCTCGAAGCCATGCGCTCATCCGGCCTTGCACGAGCGTTTCGAGTAGCGTATCTCAGCGCGGTGGCAGTTCCGCGGGACGTCAACAAGACTATGTGGTTTGCTCCCAGGTTTAGACGGATACGGGTAAGATAGTCACTGGGCTTCATGTTTAAAGTTTTTGTTCTAGTTGCTAACATTCGTGGATCCTAGGGCACAGCAGAAAACCAAGTGTTAGAATTTGCAAAGGCCAGCGATGGTGCGGTTGAAGCGGTGATAGCTAAACCCGGTCCTGTCCCTGTCCAGGGTGGTATGTTGGTCACTGCCCTGGCAGCTGCCTCTCGGGCTTTAGGTACTGGCCTCACAGAGGCCGTGGTTTTGGATGACCTGGCTATTGCTCTAATTGACCAGGTTGTTCACGGAATTGAAAAGGACCCGCTGTGGCCAGCAGACTTGAACCGCTTGGCGCAACAAGTTAAGGATAAGAAGGGTCTTAAGTAAGGAGTTCGACTGATAAGATGGAGCGTATACAAAATGTCTTTAATGTTTTGGCGAGAGCCGCATAACTATTTGTACTTTGTCTGAAGCTCCTTGGCAGCCTCAAGTGCTTGCTTTGCCTCCTCTGTATACTTCTTCTGGTTTGCTTGTTGCATGCTGAATGTTTGCTGGAACTTCTCGACCATGAACGGCTTCAAGACTGTCTTCTTTGCCGTAGTGTAGTCATAGATGGCGGTGTCGTCGATGCATCGTGCGGCCAAGCGGCGGTATTGTTCTGATAGAATCCAAGCTTCCATCTTGAGTGACGTTGACTCATTGGTTGGAGCTTCAGCCAGCTTATACAATACAGTGATGTGGTCTGGGAACTCAAGAGGCTATAACGAAGCGGCTGGTCAGTCTCTATGATACTAGGGCCGACAGGGGGATCATACAAATTTGTATTCCGTTGTGATGCTTTTGAGAATGAGTCCTAGGCTACGTGGAGTCACCAGATCATCCCATTGAGCCTTGTGGTGCTCTGCTGCATCTAAGCTGTGCTGCCGGATGAAATGCACCCGTCCGGTTTCGACATAGCGGTTATACATCACATTGTTGACATGGCCTATGATACATCAGATTGATCAGATCTCCCAAGTATTAGAAGAAGTTGTGTTACTTACCCTAAAAATATTAGATTTAGTCCTAAAATACAGCGAAAGAGACCGACTTACCATGCTATCCTAAACAATGAGAATTGTCAGGAATCATGCACCTATCACTGATAAGGAACTGCTTACCATGTCACCCCAAAGGAGCTGGTGGTTATCGAGACCTCGCCATTTCTTATCGGTGAGGAACCCCTGCTGCCCTGCCAAGAGTTGCACCCAATTTTGGTCATTCGACATCAATTGTCTCTTGGCTTCTTGAACACAGCTGGAAGGGTAGTTATCGCTGGTGAACTTCTTCAGCTGAGCTTGTAGGTCAGCGAACCACCGAGAGGGAAACGAGGGAGGGTCATTGTTCAATTGCGCCTGGCCGGATTGAAAACGAAGTTGTAAGATCGGAGCTTTTGACCCAATGCTAATTGGTCGCTTGAGAAGCCGCAGAGACATGATACGAGTGCAGGGAACTTGGGTTGAGTGATGGAAATAGTGACATTGGAAACGGGCTCGGCTGTCCCAAAATAAAAGTTCCGATAGTCGGTGGCCTCGGTATTCGGCGAAGATTCTCCGCGGCCCGGAAGATTTAGGCCTGCGTAAGCCGAGTCCAGATAAAACCGGCTGACCCGCAAACCGAGCATTACCCTAAAGTTAAAAGAGAGGAGAAAATGCAGCTTTTAATAAATATAATATTAATAAAAGAACAGGCTGTTTTTAATTTTATCTCTGGTGTCTAGAGATGTTATTTCTTTAACTACCGGGTTAAATTTACTTTCTTTTCTTCGAGGAAATACTACTATTATCTATTTGACCGCGACAGGACAGAGCAAAAGTGAAAATAAGCAATTATAATCGTACTGCTGTAAAGAATACAGTTTACAACTTGTCAGCAATACTTGCACAAGAGTTTTTCAATTATTATGACTTGGCAAAGTCAAACAGCGCTATTTACTACCCTACGCGAGACATACATAGCTTGCAGTGCGTGTCTTTATTAAGCTTGGTATACAGAGCACGGCGATCGTGCTTATCAGTCACTTCGCTGATAATACTGGATGATATCATTTGCTGTCAAGGATGTTGAACTGTATCTGTCCATTTAGCTGCATACCCACGCACAGAGCAACCTCAACGGGAACTAACATGCGTCTTAAGGCTATAGCAAATCCTTCAATAATGGCACCATCCCTTTGTCTTGCCAGGCGCGTAGGACCCTGAACAAACGGACATAACCGCTTATGTAGTATTCCAGGCCTTGTATTTTCATCCACAAACAGCTTGGCAGCGGCTTGGCGTGGGTCCGAGAGCCTGGTTTGGCTTAGTTTTGCTTAGGTTAGTGTCAGGTACCGGTAGCTCCACCAGATAGGGGAGAATTGACAGGGCAGGGAGCGAGATGTGAACGATATTTCCATCCATACAGCCAGGGTTTCTTGGCCTAAACATAGCCACAGCTGAGATCGCTGCTGCATGGTTCATTGAGGGAACCACTTAAGCTTGAAACATAAAAGCTTTGCCTGGTCTGCTTTTATTCTGCTAGCTTCAGACAGGGCCATTCCTCTCTGCACTCGCTATCTGAGTCTTTCTTTCGTTTTTCCTATTTCGACATTTGTTTCATTCAGACACTCGTTAATTGCTGAATCGTCATTCGTTTTCTTTTCGTGGTTCTCGATAATCTAATAATTACACAATTCGATTAATAATTTTTCGCTGACTCGACGACTACAACAATCACTCCCTCGATATTGATATCATACCCCAAATATCCAACTGAACCAACATGGTTCAACTTCCATTCGTGGCTCTAGCAGCCCTACTAATCACTCCATTCTCTTCTGCTGCTCTCACGCAGTGCCCGTCCAAAGAAGCATCATGGACCTCCAAGACCGGCACCGAGTACACCATTTGCCGCAATACCGACTACCGATACGGTGGCGGCAGTCTCAAGGTCGCTCGGGACATCAAATCTACCAATGCCTGTGCCGAAATCTGCAGCAAGGACCCACGATGCGTCAAAGCTGTATACGATAAGCGAAACCGCATCTGCCACGTCAAGGACAACGCCAACGAGGCCAAGATGAACTGGGCGTCGGATGCCAAGTTCGACACCATCCGAGTCAAGAACGTCAACGAGGGAGTCTTCATCTCTCGTTGCCCCAACCCAACCAACAACTACCGCGCTAAGGGCGGCAAGACTTTCAACGTCTGCCACAACAGCGACTATGTCGGCCCGACTGCCCGAATGACCAAGAACTGCGCTTCTCTTGCTGCGTGCGCTGATATCTGCTCTGGTATCAAGACATGCAAGAAAGCTGTTTACGACAAGCAGGACAAGGTCTGTCATATCAAGGAGACTGAGCCCAAGGCGTCGCTCTTTTGGGTGCAGAGCAAGCGATACAGCGTTGTTCACTCCCCAGTCGAGTCCAAGCCTGCAACCCAGGGCAAATGGTCTGATCTGATCCGTCTCCCTGTCATTCCTGTTGCCGCCTATGTTGTTCCCCAATTCCCTCAATCGCAGCAACTTCTTTTCTTCTCATCTTGGGGCGCTGACGCTTTCGGTGGTGCCTCTGGCCGTACCCAATTTGGAGTTCTCGATCTGCCTTCTGGTGCTGTTGGACAGCGTGAGGTTGCCGATACTCACCACGACATGTTCTGCCCTGGAATGAGTCAACTCGCTGATGGTCGCATCTTGATTCAGGGTGGTTCCGATGCCGAGGCCGTGACACTCTATAACCCCAAGACCAACTCTTTCACCCGAGGACCTGACATGAAGATGCCTCGTGGCTACCAGACATCCACGATCCTGTCTGATGGACGAGTCTTCACCATTGGAGGAGCCTACTCCGGTCCCCGCCAGGGAAAGAATGGTGAGGTCTACGATCCCAAGGCCAACAAGTGGACCATGCTGCCTGGAGCCGATGTCAAGCCCATGCTCACCAAGGATCGAGAGGGTATCTGGCGTGAGGATAACCACGCTTGGCTCTTTGGGTGGAAGGACGGCAGTGTCTTCCAAGCCGGCCCCAGCAAGGAACAGCATTGGTATGGCACCAAGCAAAAGGGCTCGATTGTCAAGTCTGGCAAGAGAGACAACGCTGATGCTATGTGCGGTATCTTTGTCATGTACGATGCCGTTGCTGGTAAGATTCTGTCAGCTGGTGGTGCCCAGGACTACACCGCAAGCGATGCTAACAAGCGTGCTCATATCACCACCATTGGAGCTCCCTACAAGCCTGCTTCCGTCAAGCGTGTCGCTGATATGGCCTTCCCTCGTGGCTTCGGTAACGCTGTCGTTCTTCCTGATGGAACTGTTCTTGTGACTGGAGGTCAACGCAAGGCAGTGGTCTTCACCAACACTGATGGTATCCTGGTCCCCGAGCTCTACAACCCTGCCACCAACAAGTGGACCCAACTTGCGCCTCACGCTGTTCCCCGCAACTACCACTCTGTCTCTCTCCTGTTGCCTGATGCTACGGTTTTCATCGGTGGTGGCGGTCTCTGCTACGTTGCCAAGATTGGTGGTTCTACTGCTGGCTGCGACAAGACAGCTGACCATGCTGATGGAGAGATCTTCCAGCCTCCTTACCTGTTCAACAAGGATGGCTCTACTGCTAAGCGTCCCATCATCCAGAACCTTGCCCAGAAGCCTGTTAAAGCGGGTAGCACTCTCAAGTTCAACGTCACCAACACTTCCGGCAAGGTCAAGATGTCTCTTGTTCGCATGGGAAGCGCTACACACTCTGTCAACAGCGACCAGAGGCGTGTGCCTCTCACCGACTTCCAAGTCAAGGGCAATCAGTACACTGTCAAGCTACCCAAAGATAATGGTATCCTTCTGCCTGGCTATTACTATCTCTTCGTCATGTCGCCACAGGGCACTCCTAGCATGTCAAAGACAGTTCAGATTGCATTGTAATTAGCAAGCGGGATATAGCATTCCCTTTCAGGATAGAAGCCTCCATGGCGCTGTAATGAACTGTGTTTTGCACTCATGATAGACTATAACTATAATAAACAAGCTACAAAGCCTGTATCTGTATTATCTTTATGCCCCTACTGACACTTCAATTTCAATGCAGGGAATACCCCGCCCATAACTAAAGTGACATCCACGACACCAACAGACTTATTCTGCAGCAAGCAGTACTGTATTCCAGAACTTTAAAATTTGCTCATACACTATTTACCTCCTCTTCGATCTATTACCATCTTATGCATAGGCGTCTAAGTATGTGTATGTGCTATGGGCCTTATGAAGCTATGGCACATAAGGTATTGAATGTTAAGACAGGTAGCCCAATTACGATACGAACCCTAACAGTTCGCCAATTGCAGCCCGTTGCCTGATTGCCCCTAAGATAAAAGCAACAGGCGTCCCCTCCCATAAATTGCTTCGTCGTCACCTTCTTATGCAACTCTCTACTAAAGCGAATCCATAGTTGTCCTTCTCCCTATGGTTCGGTCTTGTATTTAATTAACCTCATTATCATTTCTTATCGCATCTGTTGATATCAGCTTGATCATCGTAGGGAACAACCCTTCCTAAGACTTTGTGTCATGTTGACATAAGGCAGCCTCGAAATGAGCGACCCTGGTACCATGTACCCAGTCGAGGAGCTATTCCTTGACATTTCCATTCATGAAGTACTGACTCAGACAATGGTGACATTTGTCGAGCCATGGAAGACTATGTATATCGATTCAATTCGGGAGCAACGATACGGGGACGCGATTTGGGCTCGTTACTGCATCGAGGGAGGGGTAGAAAACGGTGTCATCATTGGTGAAGGCCCGAATCCTGATATCACGGTACTTGATCAAATCAGAGAAGATGCAGTTGAAGCAAAGACAAACGAGCCAGGGCTATGGGCCGAGGCTTTGGAGCTCTACCGAATGTCTAATAGTACAGATGGGCACCCGGAGGTCCTCAAGATCATCTTTGATACTGACAGGATGGACTCTCGAGACTGAAGGTGGAGAGAAGATGGAGACGAGACGACGAGGCGGTGGGATCGAGCAGGGTAGGCTGAAAGACTAGTTGGACCTTTTGAAAAGGATTCATTGTACTCCGTATGTACAGCGGCCTGTCTACAACTCATAGCCTCATAGCATGAAATACGAGCATGTGCCCTTGCTCACTCATTAAAACCAACGTCAAAGAGTATCAATTGATTGAGAAAACATGCTCAAAAGACCGATAATTCGGATGGGTCGGCATTTGACAATGACACGTGTCTAATCCAGCCAATCGGACGAATGAATAAAGGCCTCTGATGACGGCTAGAACACAGAACCAACACATAACGAGGACCAACAGAGTCTCACACTATCTCGGTATTAATGCAAAGATGGCACGTTAGGTTTCATGCCGACCCTGCCAATGTGATTGAATGCAGCGATTGTAAAGAATAGTCTTGGATAAGCTAAACTCGATCTTAATACAGATAGGCTTTAAATGTTTAATATTTAACCTTAATATATATCCCTTTCTCTAACATGTCAACGACGAACCGCAAGTAGCGACAGTGCCTTTACATATATCAGCTTGATTATGATGCGAAGAACTTTTTGTAATGTTCTCTGCGGGATTTCCTTACCCTTGTTACTTGAGAGCCAACATCTCAAACCTGGCCGAAGGATTGCGGCAAAGCGCACAAGCAACTAACAACCAACAACCAACAACATGTCATCACGTTCACTACCATGAATCCTTGTCGTATGATACAAGGAAGTTGAGATGGGAATTGTCTTGCCTTTGGCCAAGAGCTGTTCAAGATATAAAAAGGTTAGAATGGACCGGTTCATGGTTTGGTTCAAGTCGCCAAACAGCCATCATCATCCAATTCGAACCTAAAGATGCTTTCTCAGCTTTTGACTATAACTCTTTTGCTGAGTGCAAAGCATGCTGTCGCACAGACAAACTCCTCCCATCTGCCAGAACAGCTCTTCTTGGATATCCCCATCAGCGATGTTCTTCAAAATACGTCCATGCTGCCCTTGATCGAGCCTTGGTCTAGCAAATACGTTGAAGCTATCCAGAGTAAGAGATATGGTGATGCTATATGGGCGAGATTCCACATGGAGGGAGACGTCCATGATGGTATCACACAAGACACCAATGACACCATCTTGGACATCATCAAGGAGGATGCCGCCGGCTACAAGGTCAACGCTCCTGTTCAATACGCTGAAGCTGTTGCGCTCTACGCGAGTACTAGTAGCGACGATACCCACTCAGATCTCATCAAGGCGATTGTGGACGCGACTCCGGACGAGAACCTTGCCAAACGTGCTACGGTCAAGATAAACTGCGACCGCGCCAACTATCTTGCGTCTCAGTCGGACTGTCAGCACCTAATACGTAATATGCTGAAGAGCAAGTTCAATATAGGAGACACAAGGCTTGCCGCTATTTATGGTGGTTGTAGACTGAGGGTTGGACCTTATCGTTCTGCTCCAGATATCACGTACAACACAGCACATGCGGTGGCTATTCTCATTGAAGAGAAATGCGAGAGGAGGATTGGATGTTGCCAATTTGTGTCAGGTTCTTCGCCAAAGAATGGGGGACACCGAAAGGTCTGTTTGAGCTCGAAGCGGAGCGGATGTCGATGAGCAGCTGGGGCTTATTTGGGAAGCTGAGTTACCTTAGCCCAAGAGTCTCCCCGACTATATTTCTCGATATTCAGGTGGTCATATGGACTTGTGACTCTCGACGAAGTTGTAAATACATTCGGGAGTACCTACTGAAGTCCTTTTTAGGGCTTCAGGCATAAGTACTCAGCTCAATATGCTAAAAGTTTACTTAGCTATATATGAAACACATCCATGAGCTTTCACAACATCATTAACGTCATTGCCAACCTTATTTAAGTCATCCTTGGTAAAGACTTCTGATGAGAAACAATGAGTAACTGCTTGGCCTGTATAAGGAATACAAGTTGGATCTTTTAGTGCAACTATGGTGTTGTAGATACCTGAGGCTTCTCGATCCCATATATACGATAATACTCTTCGCTGATTGGAATCTGCTTTGCGCCAGCCGGCCGAGTGACATTCCGTCCCCATTCCTTTGGCACTGAATGTTTGTCTTGCCACTCATATATCGCATCAAAATCGCGACATTGATGATTGACAGCAAAGTCCGGGAATGGATTTGACTGAGTCTCAACCCAGTTGAAGGTGATGATGTCCAGGTTTCCATTACACATGAGATTCTGCATCAAGATGTCTGTGCAATGGCTTACATGAATCCAATGCAAGTCGCTGAAGGGCTTCTTTGCAGTGCCATTGCGGTTGTACTCAGCCCAAGCTAGATGTCGCAGAAGGTTGAGGCAGTGGATCTGATGGAACATGTCGATTTGGGCCATGTAAGCATTATCACCAAGACCATACTCTTGTGGGAACTTGACGAGGAGCTCCGGGTCTTTGCCCAGTCGACGAACCTCAGCCTCGGTGATAGGGAAGACACGAATGATCTCAAGATCCTCCCACGCTTCATCAACCTCTGGATCAGGCTTGAGAGAGTTGCGCCACTTGGACGGATTCTTTGCTTCAAACAAGCCACCCTCTGTTTCAATAGGCCTCATCTTGAAATTGATTGAGTCTAGGACAGGAGCTGCAACAGTAGTCAATTGAGTGTTGACATCGAGGCGAGTAAAGGGAAACTCACAGTAAAAGGACGTCTTACGGATGTAATCCATCTCGGACTCTGAGGTAAGTCTGAAGGAAGCAGCAGCGAGAAGACCGAGAGATATCAGAAAGAGAAGAAAGTTGAGGCCAGCCCAAGCATGTTTTCTCCAACTCTGTCGCTGGTTTGGTCGAGTCCACTCGATCTCATCACTCTCTCTGTCACTGCCTAGAAGACTCTCACCAGAGCCTCTGTCCTCTTTGAAAGACATGATTTTGGCTATGCTCATAGATCCCGTTGGCAGACTGAGGAGGTGAAAATAAGCCTAATGACTCCTAGGTTTGCAAGAGATTAAATGCTATGGAAGATGAATTGTGACTCGAGCAATCGGAGTGCTTTATCGTCGATGTCCTGTAGCATTTCGTTATCGTCATCGAATCTGGGGGCCAAAACTAAACCACCTTCCCCAAGCAGAATATCAATGGGACTTTTGATGTAAGATGCCGATCAATCCGGCACAGCAATCCGAGTCAGATCTCGGGTTTCCGAAGAGGATATCAGAGTGGGTACTTTTGAAGACAGATGCCGAGTTCCGGTAAGACGTCTTCTCTCGATGCGATGCTTTTGGACTCTGGCATCAACATCCTACACCAAAACGAGATATGCAGCGACGCATCTCTGCAAGAACTTCTGTTGATGCACACCAGTGGGTGCATCTCGTTGGATATTGAACCTTATCTACCCCGCAGCAAAATGACCTTCCATTCCAAGTAGTGACCGATTTGAACAAATATACGAGGTGTGCGAAAGGGTTGATAATAGGTGATGTATTTAATGATGAAATAATCCTTTGAAAAGTCCATCTGAAGAACAACAAGTCTCACAGTACAGCAGTTCCAAATAGCAAACCGAGCCACAATGAAGTTATCTCAGATCCTCGGTACCGCTGCACTTTGTAGCTTTGCAGTTGCAAGCCCTCTTCCTGGTACGTTATACTATACCTGAGAGGCAATAAAAATTAACCTTCAGTTTAGGCAATACAATTGCTGAGAGAGAGGCGAATCCTGTTTCACCTCCTGGCTACGGCGTCAAGTACATCTTGGAAGACGATCTTGACAAGCGTGAACCTCAGAGGAACACGTATGGCAAGGCCTATACTCTCAAGATGAAGGACGATGGTTTTGAAAAGCGTGACCCTCAGGATGCCTACAGGAAGTTCTATACCCTCAAGATGAAGGATGATGGCTTCAAGAAGCGAGATCCTCAGAATGCATATGGTAGAGCTTATACCTTGAAGATGGATGATGACGGAATTGAGGAGCGGGAGGCTGAAAGTAAGGATTAAATATTCATATCATAGAACATCTTCTATAGATAATAAAGAACATCGACAGCACACCCGAAATCATCTCCTGTGCTGACTACTCGGTGTTGGTATTCCAGGGTATGCTGGGTCTTGGGTTTAGCCGCATCTTAACCCCATCATAATGTCCTGGCGAGGGATTGAGTTGTCATTGTTATGCCCGCTAGGGGAGGAAAGAAAACTTAGGACCTTAACCCTAAGTGACGAAAGTTTACGTAAATTTAGCCTAAGCTTAGGGTACTCTTCACTACGTTTATTTGATACCCTCTACTAGGGTTTGGCGTTTCCTTGCCCCCTGAGGACTAGTAACTGTAGTACTTGGTAGTATCTTGGTGCGTTGGATACTTGAGCGACAGGACCATCAGCCTGATTGACTGCTCCTTAAGAGCAGTTTCGTTTTTGAACTGGCGAGGGATTGCTTTTGCAGCTGAATCCTGACCCGCAAAGAAAAGAAAAACAATAGCCAAATGGCACAGAGCCAAGTTCAACTTAGCCATGATGAAGCGAGTAGCCAAGCAATTGGATTATGATAGCTAGATGCACCTTAGCCCACTGGTCCGTTTGGTGCATCAGGGCTCCAGCCTTCTGGGCCTTCTTCATCTTTTCTATACAGCTGCCAATTCCGGGACACAGGTCCACCATACCGAGCAAAGCCTTCCGGTGTTTGTTCTACCAAACTTGCCGTGTTCTGATACCCCTGACGTTCCTCAGCATCAATGAGACACTGCCCCGCTAGCCTTCATTACGCATCAGCATAGGATGCTTTTTGGGGTACTTTTTGGCGACTCTGCGTATTCAAAGATCCCATGATATAATATTAGTGGTTTGCCACAAGTCCATGCTGCAGGTAATCTTGCGCCTGTAGTCAGCGTTCGCCATGGCCGCCCCCCAGCTATATCGATATAGTCTCTCTTGTCCAGGACTACAAATCCCTTCCCATTTCTCATCCAGATATAGCGAGCCGTAGTGTGACTGAGGCCCGCCAGCCATGTAACCGGAAATGCCCAAGTTTTGTGCCACGGACCTCTTTTCCCACGTTGCAGCGCAGGAAAGTCCGATATATGGACTTGTCAGACTCGCCACCTGATGGTGAGACTCCTAAAACTGTAGTCTTGGCGGCGGATGATGTCTTCGGTAGCTTGGCTACCTGTTGTAACCCATGGACCACCGAGTGCCAGGTTGATAAAGGCCGAGGCTGATGCAAATCTGCCCACTCATTATTCTCAATGCAAACCAAGTGGAGGCTCCTTAGGTGCGGTAGGCGGATGGGATGGAAGACCTTATCTTTGTCCCACATGCCTAGCATTGCATTGCACACAGGGTATAAATTGATACGAACATGCTGCAATCGTGGTAATAGGCGTCGTCGATCCTCGCACAAATGCGTGGGGTCTGGGTCGGGATTGCTACCATTTGTGTCTCCCACTGCAAGTTCCAGACTAATGCAACCTTCAGGAAGGTTCTGGAGTAAGGATGAAATTCTTAATCTCGTAGTCTTGTAAAGTTGAGCTTCTGACCAGGGCTTCTCATAGTTCGGTGATGTCTCATAAGGGAGAATGACTTGAGATTACCTATAGTTTGTATTACATTTGCCAATTGCGCGATTGCCCCATTCGCCTTTGTCCAGTTGATCTGACTGATCGTCGTGGTTGAGGCACATGGTAAAAGACTGTGTCAGGGTGAGAGGCTGCTGATTGTGGCATGCTATGAGGCGATCGAGCGATTGACCACAAGACAATACCAGGTCGCGATAAAGTATCTCGCCATAGTTGACTAACCAGCAAGCAAGAGATAACGGCAGCCCTGGAGTCACTACCAGCATTACGATCACCTTGCCGAGTACTTCGGTGGGGAGAGCGGTAAGTTTGGCAGTGATGGGAAAAGAAAAGAGTATGCGCACGGATGTGGATGAGAGCGAGGGTTGGGATGAAAGAATAAGTGAGTAAAGTAAGACTAAGGAAGAAAGACAACATTCATGGTCACTAACCACCCAGTTACATGAGATAAACAGTCCTCGAGCCACGCCAGCTGATAACCAGAGCGCCTGGCAAGTAAACTCTGATCGGATACATGTGAATAATTGTATGAGAAAAGTCAGATTGAGGTTTCTATTGGGTTTGCTGTAGCCTACACTCTTATCTGCTTGTTATTCTGTATGGCTGTGCCAGACAAATGGGTAAAGTCTGTTCAATATTAGAGTTCTCAAACAGCTTCGAGTTGGAAGCAAATCGCGATTTAGCTCTCAGCTTCCCACTTATAAAAAGCCCTGGCCCCTCGCTTCTGTTTTCTATTTTCCATTCTTCACTCTTCACCCGTCGATATCACGACATCGCCATGTCTTCTGAACCCAATACTCACTACTCCCAAAAGGCAGATCATGTCATTCACAGAACCCGTCGACGTTTGATGGCCACGGTTGCCAAGGAATATGATCGTGTCGTCGCAGCAGATCCTGCGCTAGAGTTACCACGACCGTTCACAGACAGGGACCAGATCCTCCACCAGTTGCGTGGGCTCAAAGAAAAAGAGCACCGGGAGATTACTTGCGCGCGCTTTGCTCGAGACCCTCTGTACTGCATATTCCCAGCCCGTCAAGATATTGTGGAGTGGTCCCTTGACTACTATGGTGTTCAACATTTCATTGACTGTCATAACAAGTCTGTCGCGATGTATCTCTGTTACCCAGACAGGATAGAATCAGATAGAGCTGCTGGCGGTGTCTTGAACTCTCTTGACCCCTGGCTTTACCGTCATTGGTTCAAGCCATATGAATCTGATATAGAGCATGGTCGCTACATTGCTAAACCCATCACGTTTAGACATCATACTAGAGACACAGAACCAACGCTCGCCGATATATTGGAATTCCACCAGAAGCTAATTCAAAGTTTCTCTTCCGCTATCTTCAGAGGCGCCACACCTGAGAAGCTTCAGAGAATATCTATTCTGCCGTTCCCTACAATATCGGGACAGCCACCGGAGGATCTGTATATGGCGTTGAACAGAACCCACACCATCCGCCCTCTGTTCAAGTCTCTCTTCATGGTCATCCATCAAACAAAAGTGTCAAGAAGAGAACGTTTTACAGTTGAGGAGATTGATAACCTTCCTGTATCTCTAGTATATACTGGGTCTGCAGAAGGTCTCAGTAGGCCTATATCATTCCACAGCCTGCATTGCAACAGACAGGATTTCGCGGAGCACAACATATCCGAAAGCTCTCTCTGCAGTGTGAGAACCAACCTCAAGTCAGCGATAAGATTTATTATAAATCTAGAAAAGCGGGAAGAGGGGGACTGGCGAGGAAAAACGAGCCCGCCTCTTACCGACCACGCCGTTGATATTGAAAAAGAAGCCCGAAAGCTTGGCTGGGATGACGCGACGCATGGAAAGTTACCACTGGATCAAACATCCTCGAAATGGGTGAACAGACGCAAATACCCAGAGTGGACCAGACCAGGAGCTCTGCACCACCTTCGCCTAGTACACGCCATGATGCGATTTAGGAGGTTTTCATCTAACTATGTCTTGGAAGACGATTGGTGGTGGTGGAAAGTGGACGGCGACTTAACAGAGACTGGGGTTATGGGGTTAACACGAAGAGTGATATCTGTTTTAACTAGGCTGTGTAGTGGAAAGTTATCCTAACATGCTCTTAATATAGCACCTCATCCTTGTGTATGTGTCCTATTTATTGCCGGCCAGGCAGACACCTACTGAGCATTGAACTTTATTCAACTTTATTATAAGCTCATCATACGATCAGCTTAAGTTTAGCTAAACTTAGGATTCTTATAATCCGGATAAAGGGAAGAAAACACAAGGTTGGGGTTTAGGAATATTTTATAGATTATTCTAGCATAATTACTACCTCCATATCTACAGCTAACATAATTCTATCCGGCCAATCTTTAGCAACCCACTATTTTTCCAAAAGCTGGGTGATGCAGATTACAATCTCGAGAACTCTAAGTAGAGAGTGAGCAACTGATCTTCTGATGGATTGGTGCAGAACTTACGTTGAGGCGCAGGCGAGTCCCAGAGCCGCTTGGAATAGTATTTCTCGAGCCAAAGGCGCGTCTTCTGAACTGAGAGCACTACCACCGGGCCACCAATCCCGGAATAGACCAAAGCATATCAGACAGATTGTCGATCCGATGACAATAACGCAATCGATAAGAATGCGGAATGATATATAGGCAGGTGGGAAGATCCTGACCAAAGGGTACAAAATTTCGATAGCCGACCAGCAGAAAGTCGTGACAAACTAACTTGTCAATACATGCAAGGCCAGAATGTGGATATGACATGTCCACTTACAGCTGGTCCCAGTATTCCAATTGCAATAAAGTTCTTTGGGGCAGGAATAGAGGAGACGACGATCCCAGCAATTGTGACTCCAAGAACGAGTGCTCGAAGTGCTAACACCAGCTTGGTCGGCCGCTGTGGCTTTTGTCCTTGCGAGGGTCTGCTGTATTGTTTGGCGTCCATGTTGAGTGATTGAATTTCCAATGCAGATTTTAACTCATTTATTGAACAGTAAGGTCAAAGGGAAAATTTGTTGGAAACGAAGGTTGTTTTATATTGCGCGATAGATATCAGGATCAAGGTTGTTAAGAGGTCAAAGCAATCATCACTCCCCTGCACTCGACAAGGAATCCCGCAGCATGTAAACAGGGAAGCCGCTGAAATCAGATCATGGCTTCCTATGATGACGTAGTGGAAAGTAATATGCGCAAAGCAGGCGGAACGAAAATTATTAGAAGCTACCATCTAGTTCGCTTTTCAAAATTAGGTCTAGCTTGCGACACGGAATCTAGCCGAGGCTCGAGCGCAACAGCAATTCGACGAGATAGAGAGACTGGGAGCTCGGAAGCAGCCACTAGTGGGCAGAACTAACTTTAAGGCTGATACGAAAACTTGTTACAGAGCGCGACTAGCTAGTAGATTCCATGCCGGACCAGCAGCTCAAACTGTTGGCATGTAAGGCGGTGCACTATTGAGCCAACTGCCGAGGCAACATGGGTACACGTGAATACACAGAAGGCTTTATTAAAAGATATTGTTATTAAGTAAGGACTCCTATTGTGCTGCCCGATCTTAATTAATCCAGTTATAGGACATGTTGAACTTCGTAAAGGTTGATATGCAAGCATGAGCAGCACCAGCACAGCTCTGTTTATCATCCCACGGTTATCAGCGTATGAGCAGTAAAAAGACTCTGGTTGTTTAGAGGCCAATTATTTCTCGACCATTGTTTGGCGGCTGTCCCAGTGCAGACTCATAAGCTGTGGCTACTGTTGTATCATATAATCTGTTATTGCACGATGCTGGTTCTGCTATGTTGTAGCGCACTAAATTGCATATTCCCGCCAATCTCCACCACAAGTCTTAGCCGACCGGTGCAGCCACTAGATACCGTGATATCTACGTAGTACACCAACAGCGTAAGCGTGGCCGATGGCAAGATGCACATCAAAGCGATAGCAGCGGCCAAGTCTTGAACCAATGCCAAAACGAAACCCAGATTCTCGATCAAGGCCAAAGCCCAAACTTGGGCACGGCGTCTTACAATAACGACAACCAGCTACGTTCGGGGGGCAGTGAATATCGAGATGGGGTTTGTTCTAGGTCTGCACCAACTTTAGATACTTTGCAAACGTCTATGACCTCCATTAGCCCTGCCACTATACACCAGCAAATGCCTTCACTGCAGGATTTTGAAGGTTTGACTCAAGGGAACAGCGACATGAGCTTATATTTCGACGACCTTCCAAATATGCAGTTTGACAGCAACTGGTTCAACGCATATGTAATGGATCAGGACCTCATGACATTATCCGCCCACTGCGAGGATCATGTACCAGCTAAAGGCGACAGCATAAGCGAGCAATTGTTGCTGGACCCGAACAGTGTCCAGTTGGACTCTGTCCCAAGTGACGGTGGCGCGTCGTTAGAAATCATTGAAAGCGAGCATGAGGTCGATGGATCGAAATCTAGTACCAATCCCGTATTTGGTATCACAAAGACCTTTGAGCACAGCTTAGGACCGCTACCATCGAGCCGTCCCACATGCACTGAGGAAATCGCGTTCAACTACTGTACGTTTCTTTGACCTCCGCCGCCGACCTACTAAACTTACATCATCCCTTGCCAGTTATTACCGATGCTTCTCCTCAGATTCCAGCTCTTGATAGCCCTGGAAATCCATTTCGCGAGCTTTGCAGAGTCTCCATCTCGTATCCACTGCTCTTACATACATTCTTGTAAGTGTCGGCTGCGAATATGTACAACTATTGCAGAGGTGGCCTGAGAGTTATGGAAGAGCGTCGGTCACAACCTTTGAGATCGTTGCGGAGTATGGAACGATTTCTCAGAATTTTCAATACTTCGAAAGAGTCGTCTTTATCCATAGAGAATCATGCGTTTTCAGTCTTATCCCTAAGAGAAGTTACCCTTGCAGCATATCTCATTCACATCGCTTCGGAGGTTATGACTGGTAGCCTCACGACGGACACACATCTTCGAAATGCATTCAAGCTGGTGGCTGAACTACGATATATCGATAAGATGCCTGACGGATTCTATTCTCGCTTTTTAATGCAGAGATTTGCCATGATTGATGTCATCGTGTCTCTCTTACGGCGCCGGAAGCCCCTCGCACCCGAATCTTTCATCTTGTATCAGCAGCATGAGGAAGCTGACGTATTTGGGCCGTCCTTTCGCGAATTGACTGGATGTCCTCAGCCTGTACTTTCTTTTTTGGCAAAGATATCGATATTGGCAACTGACGTCGAGTTGGAAAACGACCTACGGCTTGCTCAAGCGTATCAACTCGAAACGACTATGCGAGACTGGGGATCACGAAAGTACCCGATGCCGCTGAATATAGCTGCTCGATCAAATAGCCCCCTGTCTGGCCCTCCCTCCCAAGATGACCATCTAAGTACCCTCAATGCATGCTTTTACTGGATGGCGCACCTTCTCCTTGCCCGGCGAGTATTTATGGATCCCACAGCGTCAAGTCGGGTTCAACTTTACCGAAAGCATCTTTTCTCTCTTATTGATAGACTCCCTCCGGGCTGTGGGCCAGACTCTTCATTGCTAATTCCATTCTATATGGCTGCGCGAGAGGCTATCGTACCTCTGGACCGTGAATGGGTGCGCCAAAAACACAATGAGATGATAGCCATATATCCAGATCGTTCTAGAGAGCTTATGATGTCTTTGATAGAAGACATTTGGAGTATGAGTGATAGAGAATATCATGACCTGGTGCCCACAGGGCCCTGGGATCTCCCTTGGATGGACGATGATATGAACATCCGAATGAAGGACTCTCAAGCAATGCATTTTATAATCTAACAAATACCTATTTAAAATGAAATTTAAGCCGGTAAAGATATCTTGCACTGGTGAACAGTTCCTTAGTACCGGCTTTAAGTTGACATTGGAATCACATGGCAGTTCTAAGTGCATCTGCTATACGAGGCAATTATTATCAAACCTGTTTCCAATGGCCAACAGGGCGCTCCAAACCTCCAGACTGTATTCAACCACGAATTGTTGTAGGCTCTGGGTGGAGTACAGGAAAACAGCTTAAGCCCAAAATGGAGATGCGTGTCGCATCCTGAAATGGGCATAATGCTGCAAACTCCCCACTCTTTCGCAACCTTCTTAACGAATAGAAGGGGACGGGACCGTTCCCGGCTGTTGCTCCGGTCTGCGAACCGGTTCCACAAACTGCTCTTGATGGCGTCCAGACGAAGTTTTGAGAGTTTGAGTCACTTCGGGTTCCGAGTCTTACCTTTCCCACTATGGAAATGCGAGCCTTTATCATTGGTATTCAGGTGCTAACTGGATATGCTCCAGCTGCCCGGCGGTCATGGATAAATAGCTCCCGTATGACATGGGGTGTCCTAGCAGCAGCAATAGGCAACTTCATACAATTGCTCCAGACTATTTGCACCATGGCTCCTTCTGCAACCAGCCCTCAGTTACCTACCAGCAAACTCAACAGCACACCCGTGCTGTCCGAGAAAACTGCGTGCCATGTAGAGACTTGGTCCAAGCACATCAGGGGAGGGTTCCCAACACTACCGGTTGCTGTTGAATCGGCCAAGGGTCATACCATCATCGATATGGATGGCAAGGAATATATCGACTTCATTGGCCAATTCGCCGTCATGAACTTTGGCTATTCTCATCCCAAGATCGCCAAAGCAGCTGCGGACCAAGGCTACAAGAGAGCTTAGCCCCGTTTTCGAGAGCGTTCTTGACCTGTGATTCAGCCTTTTCAAGACCGGCAAGCGTAGTGACAGCCCCAAAGTTGTTGGCGGGATCAGCGCCATGACCTGTCTTGAACTTGCTGGTCTCCTCAGAGAAGGCAGTAGCAAATGTATTGTAGATGCCGGCTTGAACATAAACTCGATTTGCCGTAATACATGCTTGGCCCGCATTCCTCCACTTCAATGCCATGATCTGGCCGATGGCTTGGCCGATATCAGCGTCATCAAAGACAACAACGGGACAGTTTCCACCAAGCTCCAATGTGCACTTTTTAAGACCTTGAGCACAAAGACCAGCGACAATTTTACCCACCCTAGTGCTGCTTGTGAATGTCACCTTAAACGACTAGGATGAGTGTATAAAGCTTCGGAAAGGCCAGGAGTGTTTTCTAAAGAGGTCGTTAGGACATTGAATGTGCCTGCTGGGAAACCAGCTCTGGTGGCTAGATCTGCTAGGGCCAGGCAAGACAGAGGCGTTTCCGGTGACGGTTTGACAATCATAGAGCAGCCGGCAGCAAAGGCTGCGCTGGCCTTCCTCATGATCATGGCAATGGGGAAGTTTTCCATGGGACCAGAGCGACAGACACACCAATAGGTTGCTTGATCGTAAGCACTCTTCTTTCTGCATAGCTGGACGCCCCAATTGTGCCCTGGATCCGTTCAGCTTCGCCAGCAAACCACCAAGCGAAGCCTAGAGAATAGTCAATTTCTCCCCGTGCTTCGGCGAGAGGCTTTCCAGTCTCGTATGTAACAAGCTTCGCAAGATCTTCTTTACACTCGCCAATCAAGCGATGCCATTCTAGCAGCAGCTGGGCTCTTTTACGTGCAGTGTACCCTCTGTACTCAAGAAAGCCTCTGTAAGAAGATTGGACTGCGTTATTGACATCTTCAGCTGAATTGTCAGGGCAGGTAGCCCAAGGAATGCCACTACCAGGATGAATGATGACAAAGGTTTTGCCAGACGCTGCTTGAATCCATTCTCCGTGGACGTATGATGCTTCGTGGAGAAGATCCGGGTTGGAAAGTTTGGAAAGTCGCTGCATCATGTTGGAGCGTTGGATTGAAGGTCAGTGAAGACCAAGATGCGCAGAATGAGGGAGAGGTTTTGTGAAATGGTCAAGAGCTTATGTGTTGTGTACGATTGAGGCTTGGGCTGAGAACTTCGATAGCCTTTGAGAAGTAACACAGACTGGCGGTATAGCTTGTGTTTATTGCTCAGTCAAATACCTGCTTGGAAAGATCGGAACGGGCATTCTTAGTAACTTTTTGATGTCCAACACGTTCCACCGGTAAGCAGCCAGTTCTTTTACAAGTGAGGGTTCATCATCGAAGTAAAGATGCGTTTCGCACTTCCTGAATAGGTATAGTTTACTAATGAGGTTGCGGCACACGGGAGTTGGTTACTCGGCAATACATCACCGATGACATTTCATTCCTGACCAAGCCCAGCTTTTCCTTGACTACTCAAGTTTTCCAGCCTAAAAGTGATGCAATAGTTCTCCTTAAAAGTGTTTTTGCCACCAGGCTTATCTAACAGGGCACCTCTTGAACAGCCGAAGTTCCACCCTCCGCAGCAGGACAACCGCCAATACAACCACCACATCCACCGTTGATAACCTTGGGGCATGCGCCGCAAGGAGGCGAACCGCTTGCATAGAAGCAGTTGTAGCATTGTGCGCTGGCCATGGCGAACAGACCAAAGAAGAGACCAACAGCTGATAGCTTCATTGTATATTTGTGTTAAGTCTGGTGGTGCTTTTAGTACTAATCCAGGTTACGTGATGTCTATTCTTTATGAACCTACCTTGGACAGCCGATTGATGTGTGAGCTGATAGAATATGGAAATGGAAGAGTCCGAGTTATAGTCCTGTTAAGCTGATGGCGAATTATAAAGGAAACTTGTCAGTGGATATGACTGGCCTTTTATAGGCAGTTCTTCTAGTACTATGCCATGTAGTAAGTGATTAGCGGTAATGTATTGCTGCAATATAACTCGGCCCACCTTATAGCGTGGTATAACCTGAGCGTCTTGGCTCTTGTTCTTTGCGTTCCAATCAGTTTGCTACTGACATGGTAGGCTTTGAAACGAGTCCACCTCAACTTTATCTTGTGGACTGACTCTATGATCCTGTTTTTTCCCTGTCTCGTATCGATACAGTAATGGTTTTCATGTAGTATACAGACATACTTACCGACATTTCCTGGTCTGAGATAATGACTCGTAAATGTCTCCATAGATCGACAGTGCAATACGCGTCGTAGTATCGCAAGTGGCCCAGCATCAGGTTTGTCTGAACTCTAATCAAGGCAACCATTCCGTCGGAACTTTTCAGTAGGGAGTTTGCGTTACAACTAGTGCGAGTTGATCATCTATCATAGCGGACATAGCAGTATCTGGTCGTCTCCTGACTCGTGGTTTGGCTTAACTGCAACCAAAGCAGGTATCAGAACGATGCACTAATAAATAAATAGCACAAAGGCCAATCGCAAAAACGCATTGATCAAGCCGTCAGGGCGAGAGAGCCAATAGTTCAGGGGTCCAAAGCTTAATTCAGAAGCTAGTTCCGCACTTCCGTAGCTGTCATACGTAATAAAGACCAGTACACAGTACCCCTTACTCAGAGAGGAGAGGCCGAATTGACTGTAATAGTTCCTCTATCGTACGATTGCTCTATGTGAAACCATTGCCGAAATTGGCCGCTTCACTTGGAACCAAATGATGCGCGATTTATTTTATAACTCCAGTAGAAAGGTCATGTTATTGGCGAACACTGCGAGAGCGTAAAGTATGGCTCTTTGCCGTAAGAATGCTTTGTGCTGACTCCGGCATCAACGTCTCAAATGTCTGCCCAGTCATTACTACTCAAGATGCCGTCTTCCTTTCAATCTTCACTGACCTTGGTAATTTCGGTATTATTCACACCTGCAGCAGATCGACCCCAGTTTTGTCTTCATAGAAGTTATTGATCCGATGGTCAAGATGTCCACGGGAGCCATAGCTAGGTCTGATCTGCAAAAGACACCGACGTCTCGTGTTCAAGGCTTGACCCACGTCCCAAAGACAAAAGTGTAGCTAGCACGGACGTGTGCTGAGTTTGCCTCAATGTCCAAGAGTCAAAATGCATTATCCTTGACTCAGTGGACCTCCAAGATCCATTAATGACCCTCGGCTCTGCCGAATCTAACGGTGCACAAGTGACAAAGGTCCATTGTACGCCCTGTCGATGGCGATTGTAGCCAGGCAGGTATCAGCGACCACAAAGCTTACTTACACACTGCAATAAAGAGGTTCTTGATACAAGGAAGCAAAGCTATTCTGGTCATTGCATGAGGTATCTAGACGCTGGGCGATTCCGTTATAACACATCGGTAATACAAACTGTCCCTTCAAAGGCAATCCGACCTTGCCGCTATCATACAATATAAACAGGGATGCGGCTCGCGTATGCATCGCTTTTGCTGATATGAAGATCCATTTTGTGGAAGTCGTGCAGTTGTAGCCAGCATAGCATGCGGAACATGAGTACGCACCAAGCCTCGTTAAGCTCTTTGTCCCCGAACCTTGCGCCGTGCTTGGGGCGGGTTGTACTCATGTCATCTTCTGAGACAAATGAATCTTTTCTTGCCTTCATGCGCTTGCTTAGCAGGCCCTGTTTGCTGAGATTCCGGACGACGTTTTGTCGAACGCGGTCAAAATACATTTGAACAAGGAGAGTTTCTTTGTCTTCGCCTGGTGCCGAATCAATGTCATGAATAGTGATAGGTGCATCGTCGACAACTTTATCATTTTCATCGTTCTTCGTGGTTTCGTCGACTTCGTTCTTCTCGTGTAGGATACCCATGACCTCTTGGATATGCATACGCACAACTCTCTTGATCATGGATAATCCATGTTTCTTCATTCTGCCAAAATACTCATCACACAATTCGACTCCAGATCGGAGATTGTTGAGGTGATTGACCAAGTTTGCACCATTAATCTCTTCGCCAAAGATATCTAGCGTTGATCCTTCTGTTCGCAGGAGCGGAAACTTTTCGTCTGCTTCTGCCCACTTGAGGATTTTGCTTACTTGCTCGCTATCCTTCAAAGCTGTCTCATGGAGAGGCCGCAAACAATTGATGTATTCCGTCATTAGTGCTGAAAGAGAAAAGGAGCTGGGATCCCAGTAGAACACGGTCGGGTTTGGAAGCATACGGAAGACAGTGCCCTTGATATGAAGCATTTCGCCGACCATGCCAAGAATTTCGAACGGAACTGCTCAAGGTCAGTTTTCTCTTGGACCAACCCAGTAGAGTGCAACTTACCCGCAAATAGGTGAGTGTGGCGTGCTTGGTCAGGCTTTCGGAAGTAGTTGACTGTGTTGATATCACATCCAAGCACCACAAGCGTTTTTGCAATCTCTGCCAAACTTCCCAATTGAAGACTCTCTGCTCCCTTGGCCTCGTCGGCGTAAACCTTCTTCTCCTGGTTGAAGATCGTTGGGGCCATGCCGAAGCATAGCTGCTTGACGTTGTAGTTGGGGATCACACGGTTCTTCTCGAACCAGGTTGGTCCTTGCTTCTGAAAGTTGAAGGTGATACCAAGACCATCCGTGTATGAGCCATATAGTACAAACCCGTTGCCTTGACCGCGATATTGGTCAGTATTGAGATCAAACTTCCTCCAATGGATGCCCAGCATTCCTGCAATTTCCACAAGATGCGATATTGTGGTTGTGGCATATGGTTTGGCAAAGTCCTTGGGCATGCTATCCCACGTACGCCTCTTTCTCTGCATACAGACGACTAGCGAGTGGTGAGCATGAGGCTCTTCTGTGTCAATCGGTGGACGAGGACCAGCCGCCTTGACCCACTCAGCGGACTTTTTGCCTTGCCACTCGCGAGACTCTTTCTCCATTCTGACAATAGCCATGAGCAAGCCATACCAGGTAGCTTTCTCGTTGTCAGCCGTGTGGATGATTCGCTGCGTGCTCTGCTTGTACTCGTTGTCGAATTCCTTGACGGTATCTGTGTATTTAAAGTTATCGTTACCGCCATCAAGGCGAATGATCTTTTTGCTTTCGTCTTTGGCGAGGGCATCATCTCCAAGTGGTCCCCTGGTGTTGCTGGGCTTGGCGACAAAGATGACTGGAGCCTCGAACTGGACCTCGAAACGGAACTCGGACCAGATCATCCGGCGCCGGGCAAACTGTGCCCATTTTCCTATGACGGCTTCACTGCATGATGAGAAACCGGTCGCTGTGGCGAGATACTGCTGTAGCGCCTGGAGAATTGCAATGACAAAGGCCAAGACGGAGATGACCAGCGCAACCACGGCAATAATGAGCTCGGTGTTGTCGTCACTGCTTCCGCCTGAGCTCGAGTCCGGTACAGCCGTTGAGGACATTTTAAAAGCTGCAGTATACGTCTTTTGTCTTATTGAGGATGGTCCGATCAGGGTCCTTTTGATGTCTTAAGTTATTTTTTCTTAACGGCCAGCGTGCTTACCTATAAATCGACGGCTGGAGAATCTGACTGACGCGCTAAAAAGGGGCAACTTGGCCCAATTACAATGGGTTTGTTATGATACACAGGGGTTGTGGTGGAGAAGTGCTAAATATAGACTGGCCTTGGGCGCTTAGTCTGTAGGGTAAGGAAACTGAGGAACCTTGAGTAAATAAACCTCAGTAATAAAAAAACTTAGACATATGGCGATAGGTTTGGGGCAAACCTTGAATAAGGATCTGTATATATTAATTCATCAGGCAAACCAAAAAGCGGAGGCAGAAACAATTGCACTCCTTTTGCAAATAAGCTAAAAGATTAGATCCTACTTATGCTGACGGTTGCCGCGGGGGGCGTGCCGAATTTGAACAAAAGTCGTACAGGAGTCTGGAACCGAAATGTCCAAGGAGCAAAGTCTAAAGTTCAATAATCCAAGAGCTGAAATTTATGTTTGTCCCGACTTGGCTTACCAGCAGATAGGGTACGATTTGGGAATTTCCTCAATTGCTATCAACTGCGCAACTACTCCGTACCCCAGGCCCAGAACTCAGCAAAATATGTGAGGATGGGTCTGTTGTCAATTGCGGGGAAGCGATAACGTCGGCTTAGGGCTGTGGATCTACTTTTCAGGATTAGCCAATAGGTCACACGGAAACACAGCCGTCTCTATTAGCGGGAATGAGTCATGGCTCATTCTACCAAATGGTGGAGTAAACCTCTTTTGTTGTTACTGTGAGTTCATTGCTGGAAGCTCTTCTCATCTGTCGCCATGTCATCGCGCTCGACCGCCATTATCTCACACGGAGAGATTGATGCAAATGCTCTTGAAACGTATGGCAAAACTGGAGGTGTGTTGCTCCGAATCGGGTATGTTAGACTCAGATGAACAGCCCCTTATTTATCTATCTATCTGAGCCTTTGTCTGACAAGCCACTAACAATTGCCATCCATCTAGAAACGGTGGTGCAGGTGCTACTGGCTTGATCAAAGAACTTGCCCAAGACTACCTGGAGTCTCAACGCAACCATGGTTTGATTGAGTGGATGTGCAACCACTCCCGCAACACGCAGCTAGCGCTAATGAAAGGGTTCATTGACTTTGCCTTGACTTATGAACGCGACCAGGAAGCTTTAGCTCAGGCTGAAGGATGGTCATACACGGCTGGATGCGTATTTCACGACCACTTTTGCCTAGCAGGGCCCCTTACAGACCCTGCGGGCCTGGCATCCGCAGACTCGTTACCTGATGCTTTTGAGAAGATCGCTGCCTCGGGCAGCCTATTCCACAGCCGTGCTGACCATTCTGCAACTATGTGGAAAGAACGCGAAATCTGGTCTTTGACTGGTCGAGAGCCATGGGAAGATCAAGCATCAACATCGTCCTGGTACAAGACAAGCATTCTATCGCCATCAGAGGCTCTTAAAGGGGCTGATGCCGCTGGTGCCTACTTCCTAACTGATCGGTCAACAGTTTTGCGACAGACTGGAGTTGGCACTATTTCCAATTCTACCATCTTCTTCGAGCCAACTCACTCAAAGGATATTTTGATGAACAGTTGCTATGCTTCATTTTCACCAGATATGGTAGAGGTGGATACCCCTGCGGCACGTCACGTACGCGGTTTCTTCTTGTACCTCGTGTCACCCCGAGGTCAGGCGGTGATTCGTGACTATGGCATCGCACAAACGGGATTGCCCCTGTTCGCTCCTGTTGAAGATGGTGTCGCATTGACGCGTTTGCGCGGAGGACGCCCAATTGGCGGCAAGTGGGTAAAGGACACCGAGTTAATCAAGACAAAATTGTAAATGTAGAGACGTCATCCTAATGAAGGTGTCTATATGTTGGGGTACCCCATAACGTCCTGCTTCCCCTCACCTTTACAGTGACAACTTCGCCCGGGATGAGATCTATACAGTTGTCCTCCAAAGAAACACCAGATATCTCTTGAAAGACCAGGCCCTTGGTGGGCTTGCTGGCCGTGACCTGATAGCCATCTGGTCCGACCTGAACCTCAACGCCTCTATCGGAGAAGTCAAGATACTTAAGAGGTTGAGGCCAATCGACATCTCGAGAGACACAAGTGTCACCCTGCATAACACTGACGGATAT
Source organism: Fusarium sp. HKF-74 (assembly GCA_021223625.1). NCBI lineage: Eukaryota > Fungi > Ascomycota > Sordariomycetes > Hypocreales > Nectriaceae > Fusarium > Fusarium sp. HKF-74. The sequence continues at coordinate 193,929 of JAJFAS010000075.1, forward strand.
GACATGTGGCTCATCTGTTGTGTTATCAATCTGTTCAGTAAGGATATCAGTTGTACCATTTAGAATCAGAACTACGTTGCCCTTGACGATTTTATCCCTGATATCCCTACCAGTACTGATTGAAATGAAGCGAATTTCAACAGTGACAGTTACCTCCTGCTGCTTACTACTCGCAACCCAAACCTCAAACGAAGAAGTCTTCGCTGGTCTGGCGTGAACAACACTCCAATCATGGTGTTGCCGTTGGACGCCGGCAGCGATGGGCTTGAGAGCTCGACGAATAGAATAGTAAGCTGGCTTCTTGGTGAGGAAATAGTCAACGATGGACCATGAGATGGCGGGCCAGCAGTCGTTCATCTGCCAGACCAGAACGCCGCCGCATCGGCGATCATCGCCCCATTGACGACGCCAACTGCGGTACGCAAAAGTCATGGCTTCGCTTTGGCAAAGCTGCGTCAAGTATATGTGAGACTGATGAGGATGAGCGGTCAGCAATAGAGATTTGCTTCTGAAAAGGGAGAGACTATACGTCAAGGTCTGGAAGAGGACGGAAGTTCTCCACCACGTAAGTAGCAATTCGTCGTTCGTGGCCATCTGCCTTGTTGTGGAAATCCATCATCTGAGATTGCGGAAAGCGGTCGCTCTCTTTGGTAATGCAGCGCTCAATCGTCGATAAGACTGGAAAAGCCTCCATGCCAAACTCGCTGTTGAACCTGCCACCAAGCCTGTCAAAGACCTGGTATTTCTCCTGTGTGCCATGCCAAACTGTGGAGATGTCAGTGCTTGAGCAGCCGGAAGTCTTTGCCGTCACATACCGTTCCACTGATGCAGATCTCCAGTAGTTTTGTCAGTCGTGTCTTTACCTCCGGAAAACGGGGACCCTGGCCAGTAAGCCATTCCTGGAGATACCTCACTGACCACCTCGGGCAAAAGATACTCGTAGTAGTACCGAGCAGGAAAAGAAGTCTTGAGCCAAGAAGAAGGATCCTTGTCTTCTGGATTGTACTCAAGACCAGCCTGCTCTTGAACCTGGTAATCCTCATTGTTGCCGGCATAAACCACGACGGAAGGATGATGATGCAGTCGGCTGACGTTCTGCACTGCCTCCTCGCGAATCGATCTTATGAGTGCTTGCCCTACAGGATAGTTTCCGCAGCCAAACATAAAATCTTGCCAAACAAGAATGCCCATCTCATCGCAGCAGTCATAGAACGCATCGTCTTCATAGATGCCACCGCCCCAAACTCTGAATCCCATTGTGTCAGTGATTCCGTACCGATATATAAGACTCATCGATTTCCCCTTACCTCGTCATGATCTGATTGCCTTCTATCATGAGCTTTAACCACTCCCGGTATTTGGCAGCGGTGATTCGAGGTAGAAAGTTGTCGGCAGGAATCCAGCACGAGCCACCACAGAAGATGTCGATATTGTTGATTCTGAAAAAGAACGATTTTCCATGGGAGTCTCCATTTTGAGCAAGTTCGCTTTTCCGGAAGCCAGTCTTTTTGGTCTTTGCATCAAGCTTCTGACTGTCTTTGAAGATACTGACACTCACGGTGTACTGAGACTGATGACCGTATCCAGCGGGATACCACAGCTTCGGTTGATCTAATCGGTAGATGTTAGTACTTAAAACTTGGAAAAGCGCGTATGGCTGGTACCTATGGTAAATGGGATAACCAGGCGGCTACTGGAAGACTTTGCTGCTGCTGTACTATGGACGACATTGTCTTCGAACTGGATTGTGACATTTGCAGTGTCATAATGCCCTTCAACATCGACTTCAACTGTGCCCTGAACCTTTTTGAGGTCTGGAGAAAGGCTGTAATTGATGAGGAAGTCATTTACGTGGGCAGATGAAACCTCAAGCCAGACTGGTTTCCATGGACCTGCTGTGTTAAGCACGGGACCCCAATCCCATCCCTATGTGTTAGTTTAGCAAAAGGCCTCTTGTCTTCCATTCATGGTACATACCCAGTGATATTGGGCTTTTCTCACAACCAAGCGTCCGGCCTCTCCATTGAACAGCTCCCACCGATGATCAGGATATTGTTTTGTGATCTCCCTGGCCTTGAGTAGTGCGCTGTCAAAATCGATGCTTAACAAATTTGTCCCCTCGTCAGAAAGCTTGTTAGTGATATCCACACGGTGGCTGAGGAACATATTGTCGCTCTCGAGTATGACGACGTCGTTGAGCTTGACTTGAGCAAAAGTATCAAGACCCTCGAAGATAAGATACACAGATCTACTGTTGGCAGAGGGCGAGCCAAAGGTAGTACGGTAAGTCCAAGCGGTCTCTCCGACCCACTCGACTTCGAGCTCATTCATATCGAGAAATGGATCAGGGATGCTAGAGAGGTCATCGATTAGCACCTGGGAAGGTGAAGAACACTGTGTACTAACATTCCATTTTCAATCAAGTCAATGTGGGCAACTGTCGGCACTCTGGCCACGGGCTTCCAAGCATCAAGGCCATCTGTTGCTTTCTTGAATGACCATCCCTTCTCAAGCAACGTTCTTTGTGCCATTGGAGGCATCATGATCAGGGTAGTAAAGGACTGCTTGTTAGATTTGTATCAATAAAGACCAGTGCCAAGGACCTATAAATGATCTCTGGTTTCGAATCTTGATATTGAATTTGGACGCTGGGGACAGTGATACCTTTTAATGACTTTCTTTGTGAGCTGCTTATAATATATGGCATGTGTTACTTTAGTTATGGATATGATCGCATTTGATCGGTGCTACCAATCTCCGTGCTAGTTTCCGAATTTCGATACGGGACTTAGGCATTCATGAGCCGCGGAATGAGCGCTTCCGTCTCCGATTCTGGCCTTGGTCCAGGCTGCTCACGCTATACCCCACTGAACACCAACAGACATTCCACACTCACAGTTCCAAAACAGGCTTAGGTTATCCTTCCTCTGCCCCCACAAACCAGTCCTCTCCGCTCTTTCAATTTTTGGCTAAATCCTTATGGCTCTGCCATTGATATCTAAATCATTATGAATATTACATACCCCCCTCTCTTTGGGAACTATATCCGGATCTTGGATGTCAATTTTAAAGGAGGAAATTCTGAGCCTATCTGCAACTTCAGGGTAGTGCCTCTCGACGACCCTCCAGAATACACCGCTATTTCCTACTGCTGGGACAATTCAGCAGACATAGCGAGAATTGAGTTTCACAATGGCGACTCCCTCCCTCTTAGCCAGACGCTGCAGGATCTTTTTCGCTCTTTAAAGAAGAAATCCTCAATGTTCACTGTCTGGATCGACGCCATTTGCATCAACCAGCAAGACACAGCGGAGAAGGAGTTCCAAGTTCCCCTCATGGGAAAGATTTATTCTCGCTCCGCGGAAGTCCTGGTTTGGCTGGGCAACAGTGATGATGTTACTAAACGTGCATTCCGTTTCATGAAACGGGACGAAAATAACATCGAGACTACACCAGAACCTCTGGTCAGATCAACCTCTTTTTACGATAAATTTCGGAGTTTATACCGCAAGGTCCCGCGACCCAGTCGGCAGGAGACTGATGAGTCTGGACTAGAGAGCATGCTACTTCTCCTTCAACGCCCATGGTTTCAAAGAGTGTGGGTTATTCAGGAGGTTGCTGCAGGGAAGAACATCCAGGTGGTTTGTGGTGAGGACTGCGTAGATCTGAGCCACTTTTCAGATGGCGTTTCTGCTATTTGGAACTCATTTGTTGGCTTAGGTCGCTATCAAGACGATCATCCAGCCATCCTTGGGTTTTGGTGTGTTACCAGGATGCTTGATATACGAGAAGAATACCAGAAGAAGGCGCATGAGGGAGAAAGTGGAGTATGCTATGAGACTCTCCTTCAGGCTGCATATCATTGCCAAGCGACAAGGACCTGCGACAAAGTCTTTGCTTTTCACGGTATTGCGGATAACCGACCACTACCAAAAGCGAATTACAGAATCACTGAAGAGCAAGTTTTCATTGCTACAGCGGAAGCACTCCTTTGCAATGGGGAGTCCCTTGATCTTCTAGCCCTTTCCTGGATGGGTTATATGCGGCAACATTCCAACATACCGACTTGGGCCCCTGATCTTCGATGTCATGCCTACGATGAGCCACTTGTTCTTTGCGATAGCGCAGGCTGGGATGCAGGCGGATGCTTGATAACATCACCAAAGATCGATACTGAGTCGCCACGTCGGCTTCGACTCCATGTCAAGCCAATCGATACAATACACGTTATCTGCCCCCCGTTCGCTTCCTGGGTTGTAAAGCAGCAGCGAGAAGCAGTCAAATCTGTCCTGGCACTCAGAACATGGCTAGCAGGCAACCTTTCCATAGAAGCCTGGATGGATAGATTAGCTGAGTCTCTCATTATGGGTCTCGATATCGACGACAACCCGCTGAGAGTCGGTATGCCAGGATGGGATGAACACCGCCGGCATTTTGATGAGTGGCTACGGTGGGTACAGTCGAGCTCGCGACAAAAGGATCTTCACAAAATCGAGTCCAATAAGTACCACCGCATAATAAGGCCCCGTATAGACACAATGAAGGCATTCGCAACCAGCCAAGGTTTCTTCGGTATTGGGCCAGAACCTACCATGAAAGGGGATGTCGTGTGTACAGTTCCGGGCTGTCGAGTACCGCTTGTACTGCGACCTGACCCATTGACTGCTGATGAAGAGATGATATCTTCTGCAGTGCAGACATGGACTCTTGTCAGCTGGTGTTATGTCGATGGATTAATGTTTGGCGAGGCTAAAAACCTAGATAAACCGGTCGAAGACATACTGCTGCGGTAAATATATATGTTTATAATATGGATATATAAATAGTAACTTTGATAGTCACTTAAGAATGAGCCAGTATACAGAACAAATTCTCTTTATGTGTCTTATACTTCGCGATAGATCTGCTGCCTAATGTTCTTCAAACAACTCGGCCCTTCGAATCTCTAGGTAATGGACACGAAACGGTTAATTATGTAGAAACAATAGTGGGGAAACGCATCGTGCTGACTACGGTGTGTGTAAAGCTGGGGTTACAATGCAGCAGGTCAGAGACTTTAGGGATGCACGACGAGCTTGTTTACACGGAGGAGTTAACTGTGCTGGAAAGCCCTGTAATCTTCCATAAATATGTGTTAGTGGAGTGAAAGGAGAGAAAACAGGTTGTGTCAGGTGTGTAGGGTCAATTACTGTCAAGAGCTTAATACATGATCTGACCAAGAAAAGAGATTGTTTAACAGAATGGATTGAATATACAACCTACTGCTCTAGGGTAAGTGGAGAGCCTTTGATGTAGTAGATCCATGTCGTAACCGAGGCTAAAAGTAGCTGCCTAGTCCTAATCAAGCCTCGGATGCTATCATGCCGCTCCTGTCCTGGTTAGCAGCTGTCCCCACTAACTTCCGTCGACGTTGGAGTGCAGTTGTTTCCCCAGATTTTCAGAATCACCCAGGTACGGAGCACAATACGCCGCACTCCGCATTTGTACCAGGTGTATGTGATGAGATTGGGCCATGCTCGTAAGACATGCAATCTTGCCACTCCGCGACTCATATTTGCCATCTCCTCACGTCCAGGTTGGTAGCTTCACTCGCCTTTGCTCACTCGAAGCTGTTCAAGTAAAGCAGCCAGTGGTGCCCCGCATCTGAGCTCAACATGTTCTCTACCTGTAGGTTTGGCTATCTTTGAACATGATACTCTCTCTAACTGTTGTGTTTCACAAGTCCAGGGCTTTACTGAACCCTCGGGCTCGGGGTTATTCAAAGAGCCAAAGCCCACGCGAGGTCTCCATGCATGCGGTAACTGCAAGCGGCGAAAGATACGCTGCGACGGCCGAAAACCTTGTAACCAGTGCGAGTCGAGGGATTTGCAGGCAAGATGCGTCTACACCCAACAAATCCAACGTGTTGTGCCTTCAAAGAGGTCCGTCCTCAACTCAATTGACAAGAGTCATGCTGTCCATGGCACAGCTCTAACCATCGTAACAGAACACTAGAGAGCTTGTCCAAAAGTCTCAAAGAACGCGACTCCATTCTAAACCGCCTTTTCCCGAATCAGAGTATCTCGGACTTGACCTCGCTATCAGGCCAGGAGCTTCGTGAAGCCGTGTTGCGTGGACGTTCGACTGATAAAGTCTTGCCGTCTCCTTCGGACAGTACCCCTCAACAGTCCGTTACCCAAGACTCACAATGGGACGAGGAGAGACGTGAGAGAGACCCCTTGCCTGCTGAGGCTGATGACGTTAATGCACTGTCTCTGCCGTTTGACCGACAGGCGTCGTATCTTGGCATTTCTTCCATCAGAGCAGCGCTTGCGGCTATGCTTCATGTTCGACCTCAGTTGCGAGGCTTGCTAGCCTCCCGCCAGACAACCATCAACAGTACCAGCGCTAGAAATGAGGAGGTTCGACATTGTTATCATCCCTCCAGGCCCTTGTCAGAACATCCTCGCATCAAATGGAGCAGCAAAGGACAGGGGCTAGTTGACGCATACTTCCAGCGGATCCATATCTTTACCCCAATGCTCGACGAAACCTCATTTAGAACGAATTATCTTGGTAGTCAACGCCAGGACTCGCCTTGGCTTGCTCTCTTGAATATGGTCCTGGCCATGGGTAGTATCGTATCTAGTAAGTCGAGTGATCGGGATCATTGCAAGTTCTACACCGAAGCCATGAGACACCTCGACCTCAGCGCTTTTGGTAGCAGTCGCATCGAAACGCTACAGGCCCTTGCTCTTGCTGGAGGTTACTATCTTCACTATATCAACCGACCCAATAGAGGCAATGCAATTCTTGGTGCGGCCTTTCGGATGGCGAGTGCACTTGGTTTCCATCGAGAGCCCTCACCACAGGATGGAGATGGCGATCAGTTTGAAGCAGCAGAAGTGAGGCGGCGTACTTGGTGGTCTCTTGTTTGTCTGGACACTTGGACAACGACGACTTTGGGTAGGCCCTCTTTTGGTCGTTTCTCTCCTTCCATTGATATTCAATTGCCCAAGCTCTATCTCGACGGAGAAGAGGAGTTTAGGCAAGACATGGGAATGACGACGCTTGTTGAGAACATTCGCTTTTGCCGAATTGCAACTGAGATACAGGATAGCCTAGCCGTAACCTCTGTTCTCAACGCGAAACAACGCAATCGCTTCGATGAGACATTGATAAATTGGCATATTCAACTACCTTCTATCCTTTCCGATGATCGAGACGTTGATGAACCGGTTCGTCTTGCTCGGTGCATTATGAGATGGCGATACTGGAACTTGCGCATGCTTCTATACCGACCAACACTATTGGATGCTGCAACTGGCCATATAACGGAGCCGGAAGTCGACCACAGCGCCATCGAGAAGTGCCAAGAGCTTTCGAAGACAGCCATTGAAGATGTGGCCAAGACGTGGCTGAGCCATCAGATGTCGGGATGGAACGCAGTGTGGTTCCTTTACCAGGCTGCCATGATACCTCTACTTAGCATGCTGTGGAAACCCCAGAGCGCCGCTGTTCCTGAGTGGCGAAGTCAGGTACAGACCGCCTTGAGACTCTTTGAGGAGATGCAGGATTGGTCATTGACCGCGCGTTGTAGCAAGGGAGTTGTGAGCCAAATCTTTGAAACAAGTTGCGATTTGATGCGCCAAGGAGAACAGTCTTGCATTGAACCAGATATGAACGATAGTGAGTGCTTAGATCAGGATTCATGTTTATGGGCGAATGGATTGGAGGTGGATGATGTTTTGAACATGCTCTGTCAAGATTGGTCATGGGATACGAACTGCACGTGGGTCGAAGATGGGTTCGTTGATGTGTGACATTACTAGTCACCAGAACTAAAAATGCATTCATATTCTTGCTACAGCACGACGTGGAACAGTCAAATGTCCATATAAGCTTAGACCATCGTGCAGAGCCTTAAAGGGGAAAATCTTTTGCCAACTAAGCTATATTACCAAGATATTGCATTGTAGCTATGGGGATGACTGTTAAGCTTTAGTCTGTAAACATAGGTAGTAAATCGAAGACTCAATAATGTTCCATCCCCATAGCTATTGGAGCCCGTGCGACTCCTTGCTAGTCAGCTTCTAGCTACATGCAGGATAATAAAGAACATGGCTTATACAACCTCGATGTGTGATTCAATTGACTTATCCTGCGTCATAGAGTTGCTCCCGATCTTCCCTTCATTCAACCTTTCATGCAAGAGAGCCGTACGCTTCGCGAATTCTTTCTCCTCGTCCCAAGTGAACGGGCTCTTACTAGCAAAGAGATAGTCAACCTCCTCCAATGTACGGCCGGCAGTTTCGGGGAGGAAGCAGTACACCAAGGGAATGTATGCAAACATAGCACTGGAGAAAAGGTCAGCAGCAACTTTCAGCTTCGAGCAAGTCGAGGGATACTTACGCTCCAAACACATAGAAAGTCTGCAAGCCAAGTCAGAAATGAGAAGTTCATGGGTAGTTGAGGCTCGTCCATACCTTTTCGTCAATGCCTGAAAACATAATAGGCACCAAAAGTGAACCTCCACCGTAGCCCACAGCCCAACCAGCCACGCCAAATGCGTTTCCCTTGGCTCGGAGCCAGGTGGGAAAGATCTCGGTAGGATAAATGAAGGGGATCAATAGCCAAGAAGAACTGAAGATCAAGAGGTAGACAAAAACCATAGCTGAAGCTGCAGTGCCGTACTGAACAGCCTTGTCTGGGTTGTTAACGGATCCCCGAAAGAGGCCACCGATAATAAACAAGGTAATACCGAGTGTTACAGCACCCCAGTAAAGAGTTCTTCGGCGACCTACCCTATCGATGGTAAAGGCTGCAATGGCCGTACCCAAGATACCAACCAGCATTAGTAAACCGGACAACCAACCAGACTTGATGTTATCAAAGCCGGCTGTATGATAGATGGTTCCAGAACTTCAATGCAGTTAGCAACTGGTATCCTTACCAAAGAAGAATGACGTACTATATGACCACGGCTGCGATCCCAGTGCCATACTGCATGAGCACCTGGAGCCAGAAGGCAAGCTGGATGCGGCGGCCAAGATGAATGTCTCCGGATCCAATGCCGAAAAACATCTTGAAGTAGTTGGTTCTGGCGAATTGAGACTCCTCTTCCACTACTGTCACAATCTCTCGATATTCCTTTTGCGCCTCGGGATGTTGGGAGTCACCATCCCCCCGCAGCTTGGCAATGATTTCCAATGCTTCATCACGTCTGCCGGCTTTGACCAGCCATCGCGGGGACTCCGGGACCAAGAGGCTCAGTATCGCCAGGGACACCACGGGGATGATTTGAATTGAAAATTCAAACCGCCAGCGAAACTGTCCACCACCTGCCTCAGTAAAGGATGTGCCAAAGCCGATCCACGCCGCGAGGGCGATGCCAGAGAAGTTGGCCAAGAATGTTAGAGCGATCTGCTTGCCTCTGTGTGATGCAGCAGAAAGCTCGGCCGTCCACATAGGCGCAATGACGAGGATGAAGGCCACACCCATGCCAGCAACGAATCGTGCGCAAAGCATGTGTGCAAGGTTGACAGCAGAGGCTTGCAGGATAACTCCGGCCATACACCAGAAGCATGCCATCCACATGCCCTTGATACGACCGTAGTTGTCTGACAAGCTGCCAGCCCAAAAGGCTGCGAAGAGAGAGCCACTTTGTAACATCAGTTGCCGTTTCTGATCAAATCAAACCAAGGGGACACATACAGATAGTATACGGCGGCAATCCCGCCCTGGAGCATGGGTTTGACGACTTCGTCCTTATCGTTTGTGTATCCCATACGTCGCCCGAACTCGGGTGAAACAGTCACAGCGCCCATGACGCCCTGACTGATGCCTTCGTAGGAGATTGCAACAGCAGAGGCAGCTGTAACAAGTCTGAGCAACTGCTGCCCAGACATGGACTTCCAGCTTTGGCGATTCCACATGATGCTGATGATTGAAGGTAAGATCAACACAGTAGTAAGTGTAGTTATGTGTCAAGGTAGTATTGGTTATGTTTTGGTGTCGCCAATTGGAAAGGTTCTTGTGATGTTCAAGATCCCCCCATTATATCTATTTCCTTTCCCCAGAGATTGCGAGTCTAGACTGCTCCAACCCCGTGGGGATTTAGTCACAACGCGACGCGGAGAACTTGTCATGGAATTCTTAGTGAGATTTTTTCTTCGTCTCGAATTACCGGTAATGGTTAGTCAAAATTTGTGTCTCCGATTTTGTGTCAACATGACGTTAAATCATTAGCCTGTGATGGGCCCGCAATGACACCAGTGGAAAATATTGAGCGTAGATGCGGGGATGTTGCACTAGTAAACTGAGCATAAACGGGTCGTTCCACTCCCCCGGAACATCTCGTCTCGAATCTCTGCTTTTTTCGTCTCGAATTCCTTTGTCTGCTTCTCGTCTCGACATCCTCCCTTACATCTGCAACCAGAGAACAGCTCGGGTATCATGGGTCGGCTGCGATCTCGTAACGGCTGGTGAGTCAAATGAGCAAATGCTCTAGAATGATAGTTAACATGAAACAGCCTTACGTGCCGAGAACGTCGTGTGAAATGTACGTCTTATGGACAGAAGGAAATTGGCAATACTGACTTCACAGGTGATGAGACGAGACCTACTTGCGGGGTGGTATGTTCAGCATACTGAGATATTTAATCGACAAGAGTGCGGAGCTAAGTGAAACTAGTGCCTTAAAAGGAATCAACAGTGTCGCTGGGACAGTCCATCCCCTCGGCTCAAGATAAAGCACTACCGGCCAAAGCAAACGGAACATCCGGTACATGCTGAGCAATCTCTCCATCCTCCGGAAGGAGATGTTCCCTTGGCGGAAGGGGGCTCGCCACCAGTCGACACTCTACAGCAGCCGGATTCAAACTGGTACCCCGAGACTCTGACATCGCCGACTTCAGCGGCTTCAGTCCTCGGCCTCAGTCAGCATGAATCTCCAAGCCAGTACAGTGGCGACTTGACTATGGGTGTACCTAGCATAACCCCTGCTCCTCCTTCGCCAACACGCCAGGAAGCTTTCTATCTGCATCACTTCTCCACGCACGTGGCTCAATGGCTCGATTGCACGGATGCATCACGACAGTTTACGCTCAATGTGACTGTCCTGGCCAAGAGCTCACCCATTCTTCTATATGCTATTATTTCTTACGCCGCTCGCCATTTAGGTGATAACAACACGGCTGATGAATTCCAAGAAAAGTGCATTGTCCTTCTCATTCCTTTGCTCAGCACCGAGACCATTGCCCAAGATGAGACCATCCTCTGCGCCATTGTCATATTGCGCGTATGCGAACAACTGAGTGGTAAGTCCAATTACGCAGTAACTAACCCTATCTAATCTTGGTGCAGTGACTGTGACAGGTGGTGATGAGGAGAGACATCTTGCTGGGTTGAGTGCTCTGCTCAAGGCATCCCAAGGACAACAGGTTGATCCCTCGGCGCCTACCCTGTCTCAAGCTGCGTTTTGGGTTTATGTCAGACAATCCTTCTACAATGCCTGCATCAACCAGCAGCCGCCTAATTTGAATTTCGACTTGGCGTTGGTGCCACCGCCATCCGTCATCCATCGGCAAGCTGTAGATGTCAAGTCAGAGACTGCCTGGGCAAACACCATGACATGGATCTGCGCTACAGTGATGCAATTCTGTTTTAGTGGTAGTGTCTTGTACTCAGAGTCATCTACAAGGATGCAAAGATGGTACGAGCTTTCCGAGGCAGTTGAGAACTGGAACAAGACAAAACCGAGTACGTTTGATCCAATATGGTCTGGAGAACCGGAGCTGGGGGAAGACCCCTTTCCAGAAATTTGGTTTACGGCAGACTGGCATGGTAAGCACAGATTCAGGAACAATCTCCCCCTAGCCTATGGAATCTGATGGTGATCAGTCATGGCATTTGGATTCTACCATCTAGCCAGGATGCTTTTAAAAGTTTACCGTCCATCGCCACGGTTTGCCATTCGAAATGTCCGCCGAACCTTGCCGGACTCTGAAGTGAGTTCATGGTTTTCAGAGTAATGTGCCTCAATTGACATTACTTTAGGAGTCTGTCATGGAGCATGCCCGAGCACTTTGTGGAGCATGCAAAGGTTCGCCGGGAACTGTGCCATCACTCATCACATTATGCCACTCTACGTTTATTTGTAAGTGCTCCTATGTTGTAGATATTCAAAGCTGTCTAACCTATGAAAGGGGGTCCATTGATGACAGACGAACGGGAGCAAAGAAGCCTGGTAACCATGCTTGAGAATCTCGAATCGTCGCATGCCTGGCCAACGGCCTGGATAATCAATGTTTTACGAGAGGAATGGTCAAACTGCCAGTAGTACAAGACCTGCCTCAGACACCATCGCTAAATGATATCACGGCATGTTTCCCATCTCTGACCCATCCCATCTCGGGTGCCTCCCTGTTAAGTCGCTTGACAACTTCCTCGCTTTCAATTCCAACGCAAGTATCGGACTTGTTTGTTCTCAACGCGAGAATCTTCACACCACTTCGGTGCCCTAGTAGACCAAGTGAAGACTTAAAAGTCGTGGTGTGTGGCCAAAGCCCGTCTCTGGTCAACTTTCGATAATTCAAGTCTCCTTTCCATATAGTCAAATAGCTGTCCTGAAAACGCTGGAATAAATCGGGTGCTACAGCCACCATCTCATGAAATGACCAGGCTGTCGTCCAGAACGAATGAACCTCGATACGCATTAAGCCGACTGCCAAATACCTGTCGATCTGGCTGGCCAAAGAAGTCAAGCCTATGGACCGCAGATGGTCGAGGAGGAAGTCCATGTCGCTGGGTATTACATCGCTTACAAACCAGGGAAAGCATTTCGCATGGAGAGTGATGCTCGTTCCGAGACCAGATTCAATGAGATATGTCGCGTAGAGGACATCTGCGAATAGCTCAAATCCGGCATTGTCAAGAACGATGTCGATGTGTCGATTTCTTTGAGTCAGTTGAGTCTTTTGCAGATAAAGCCAGACATCTGATGTATCATTGTCGACAATGTTCCGCTGGCTCTCCTCGATCGCCGTGCTTCCTTGTAACTTCTGAATTTCCTCCAGGCTAAGGTTGGTCAGAAGAGACAAATCTGTTGCGTTTCCCCATAAAGCCATCTCGGTCATTTCAAAAAAGACAAGTCTCGCTGCATCATCGTCCAAGCTTTGGAGTGGCTGTATCGAGTTTGCCATGACTTGAGTGACCCTGCTCGCCAGCTCCTGGACGGCCTTTTGCGACTTGACAAGGGTTGAGTCCTTTTGACGTTTGAACACATCGTACCCTTTCCAGGAAGAAGACATGGAAAATAACAGCTGCACTCGCCTGCAGAAGTTAGCATCATTTGGAGGTACTCAGCTACTCCAAAACTGACCTATACAAGTAGCATTCACCATACAACCATGGACAGTCGAGCCAGGTCAATGCGCCCATATTGAGGAGAAGCTGATTGTACGACGCAACATCTGCTGAGCCATCTTCTTCGAGGGGACTGAGCGTTGTTTAGTGATAAACCAACCAGAGAAGTTCATAAGGAGCACTCACCGCAGTTGATCATCACCAGCAATTTCGTCCTTGAGCGTCTCAAGACTTATCTCTATCGACCTCATTTCGTCAAGTGCACGGGATGGAGCAAGCTCAGCGCCGGTACCACGGACATCATCGATCATACCCTGCACAAGCTTAGGCCAGCGAGACTTGGCAGTCTCTTGGGCCATGCTACCATCGTCGGAGGTCCACACGGACCGAGGGTTTGCCATTTCTTTAAGCATGATCTTTCGCTGACTGCCTGTTATGGTCATGTAGCAGGGCAAGAAATTCAAGGTCATGTTATGATGACAAGAAACAGGCCTTTATGCTCTTTCTACCCGACCTGCCTTTGTCAATTGATTAAATAAGCTTTCTGACAGTTTGATCCTGGTTAGGCTCACTGCTGGAGACAACACGGAAATAGCCAAAGTTTGTGACTCGTGCTCAGCATCGAGACGAATTGCCCAAAAAGGCACTTCGACTCGAGGGAGGCTAAATTAGTTTAAATGCTAAGGAATTGCGGAGAGGTTGGCATTTCTCTGTAGAGTACGGAGTAAGCTAGTCACCAACAGAAGACCATCTCCTCGGGAAGTTTACATAATTGCTATTGCTCTTTACTTGTCGTCACGAGATTCCAAACAGGGGATTTCAAACGCGATTCGTATCGAGGCGCCATCAAATACCACATTATATTAAATGCGCAGTCATGTCCGTAAAGGTATTCTTATGCTATTCAACGATCTTTAACAAACTGAACTCAGCATATCAGTCTATGTGTGCTACCTCGCAGAGATATTGCCAAGATTTATGAAAACTTTATAATATATCATCTCACCATGACTCGGCCTCAAACACTGCAAAATGGGAGCCATTCCGCTACCAATGGTCACGCACATGGATCCAATGGCAGTTCCCTCAATGGAAACGGTCATATTGGGCCATCTACCACTGGTTCGCTTGACTTGACCGTTCTGGGGATGAACAGTGGCACTGCAATGGACGGTATCGATTGTGCACTTGTTCGATATCGCCAGGAGTCTCCAGATGCACCTCTACACATGGAGCTCATTAAGGTATGTTTCACTTCGCCCCATCTCTATATCTACTGATCTGGTGCTGACTTTATACTTAGTATGATGAGATGCCCGTACCTCAATGGATCAAGAAACCCGTTCTCACGATGCTTCGGGAAACCAAGACGACTCCCTCAAAAATGTCGCAACTCAATGTGCAACTTGGACATATGTTTGGTGATGCCGTTAAGGAGTTTTGCGACAAGCACAAGATATCTATGGACAGCATTGACCTCATCGGATCACATGGACAGACTATTTGGCTTCTCTCCATGCCAGAAGCGGGGGAGACGCGCTCTGCATTTTGCCTTGGGGAGGGCACAGTTATTAGTGCCATCACTGGTGTTACGACTGTGACAGATTTTCGAATGGCAGAGCAAGCCGTGGGTAGACAGGGTGCCCCATTGGTCGCTCTGATCGACGGCCTTCTGCTCCACCACCCAACCAAGTGGCGTGTCTGTCAGAATATTGGCGGAATTGCCAATCTTTGTGTCATCCCGCCTGATTGCGAGGGCGGAGTGGACGCAATGGTAGACTGGTGAGGAATCCTCTACATACATAGCATCCGAGAGAATGCGACTAACATCTCTAGGGACTGCGGCCCTGGCAACATGTTTATTGACAACGCTATGAGATACTTCACCGACGGCGAGATGGAATACGACAGAGACGGCGAATGGAGCACCAGAGGCACTGTACGCCAGGACATCGTGGATAAGTTCCTCAGTACAAATAAGTACTGCAACCACACTCCTCCCAAGACCACAGGACGGGAAACATTTGGCGACAATGAAGGCCAAGAACTGATCGACGAGTGTCTTGCTGCCGGGTGCGACAAGTATGACACTCTAGCAACCATTACTCGGATAACGGCCCAGAATATTATTAAGCAATACCGCACGTTCTTCCCTCGGTTCGGCATCCGCGTGAATCAGATTTCAGAGATTTACATGTGCGGTGGTGGTGCCCGAAACCCGACCATCATCAAATATCTCAAGGAGCAGCTTCCAGATACAGATATCCGGGCGCTAGATGAGACCGGAGTCCCATCAGATGCCAAGGAGGCAGTTTCTTTTGCCCAACAAGCGATGGAAGCCATCTTGGGGCGTTCAGCTCTGGTTCCTGTGAATAGTGACAGTCTAGTGCCTAACATCATCTCAGGCAAGATTGCACCTGGTAGGAAATGGCGCGACATTATGGCATCGAGTATCAGGTTTGGTGAGGGTCGCTCAGCCTTGCCTACAGTCAAGGAAATGGTCGTAGAGCGGCCTTACACTGCATGGAAAGCTATGCAAGCTTTTGACTGAGTGGTTGCGGTGATTTAGACCAACATACTAGTACAGAGTAAAATGAATCGTATTACCTACTAAGCCTTCTATTCCTGCACAACAATTTTACAGCCTGCGCCACCAACTTGATTCTCCCAAAGAGAAAGTAGCACTAAGCGGACTATGGGCGCTGGAATTGGCGATCAGCACTCATATTCGCCTTTCTTCATAGCCTAGGCATCTCGTCCCTCATCCCAGAAACTAGCCACATACCGCTTCGCTAGCTTGATGATTGCAGTGGTGGTCTCGCCAGCACGTATAAATACCTTATCGAAGCCCTTGAGTTCCTTAATAGGTCGGATAAGACTAGGACTCTTCTGGCGGGCGCAGACCTGCATAACCTGGGAACCATGAACGAACCGATGTTAGCAACTTGCACCGACACAGTAACAAGATCCTTGCTGCTGTCGCCGTTAGAGTCGACATCCACAGAGATTAGACTTAGTTCAAAAGTAGTGTAGCTCAGGCCGTCGCTAAAAGGAAAGGCAGCCTCCCGTTTAGAAGACTCATAGAAGCGATATCCCATAAAGACGTCCTCGCCGTAGATAATACGATTTAGCTGGGAAATATAGTTCAAGAAGGCAGGGTTATCTTTATTGCGGACTGGAAAGCTAAGGGGCAGCTTTCCACTAGGGTTGACATCATTAAAGATCACATCAACAATGGCATTGCCTCCCTCATTATATCCGTATCAGGCATACAGCACAGCGGGCGCCTTATGAATCCATGTCATGGAGTGGCGTACCGGACTGCACTACGATAAATGTCTTCAGGTTAGCTGCGAGATTAGCGCGGACAAGGTCGTCTGTCACAGGCAGAAGATCCATATAAGAACGGTCGAAGCCCTCAGATTCCCATTTTCTATTAAGGCCAATGCAGAGTATGACTTGGTTAACCTGTCGGGCTAGTTCCACTGCCTTTTCAACCTCTACAGTTGACTCGATCGCGTGCTCTAGACCGAAACGTAAACTACTGGCGCTATAACCTAAGTAATAAAGACAAGGGGACTGTCTGGGCTTCAAGTACTATTATTTAGGCCAGGAGATGGACCATAGATCACACAGGGTCCTTATTGTTGAATAGAGAGCTTGTTTATCTTCCATCGGCACAGGCGATTTCCAAGTCTCGTTAAGAGCGTTTTGGCTAAGTACAATAACATCGTTGGGATAAGGTGCTCAAGGCTCCAGAGTTTGCACTTATTTTACCTGTAACTAGCCTTTAATATGCTAAAAGTAAGTGAATATCTAGATCACATGCAGCATTAATCGATACTCATTGGCTGGTGAAAGTCTCGGGCAATATAGGGAGCTGGCGTAGTCTTGATCTGGACAAACAAAGTCAAAAGTATATGAAAGAAAATTCATATTTGTTCCTTTTACCGAATAGCGACCGTTCATAATATGAGAACTGGACTTCTCACGACTCAAAAAGTTCAATATTTTGCGATAAGCAAGCCGTGATACCCATGTTGTGGATATCACAAGTCACATGGCTGGCCTAAGAACTGTAATAGGCCAACTCGGATATCGGAAGTCGCTGACAAGACTAGCGCTTCTGGTGAGTTACCCGATTGGGACTGCGAACGGGAAACCGGCAAATTCTTGTCTTACACGAGAAAGGATCTACCAAGTATAAGATGGACAGTTTCGCGTTCCAAGCGTGTTTAATTTCTGTAAATTCCCTGCATTACAATCTCTCATCATGTCTGATACTCAACCGGACGAAATAAAGACCACGAAAGATGCTCAAGATGAAAGCAAGACCGCAAATGCTTCCATTAGCATTGAAGGCTCAACGCAAGATGTCATACATCGCCGCCAAAGAATATCGGACCTCTTTACAATCTGTTGTGCAGGAGCAGCACTTATATCAGATGGCTATCAGAATAACCTGATGACAATGTCGAATGTGCTGTTCAAGAAGGAATATCCAAAGCAGTATACGTCGTCCGTCAGTACTCGGGTCTCCAACGCTCTCCTTGTTGGCGAGATTCTCGGTCAGATTGCCATTGGTCTCACGTGCGACTATCTTGGACGAAAGACAGCCATTGTGCTCACAACAATGTGCATTGTCGTCGGAGGTATCCTAGCCACAGCAGCACACGGCACGACCATCGATGGCATGTTCTGGATGCTGACCGTAGCTCGAGGAGTTGTTGGCTTCGGAACTGGTGGCGAGTACCCTGCCAGCAGCACATCTGCTTCGGAGTCTGCCAATGAGCGAGCATTGAACAAACGAGGACCGATATTCATCCTTGTTACGAATTTGCCGCTATCATTTGGAGGTCCACTTGCAGTCTCTATCTTTATGATTGTTCTCTCAGCCGCTGGAACGGAAAATCTCTCGACTGTGTGGCGTGTTTGTTTTGGAATCGGGATCTTGCTACCTCTCACTGTCTTTTACTTCCGATTACGCATGCTCAACTCGAAGCTCTACCGCCAGGGTGCAATAAAACGAAGGGTCCCTTATGCCCTCGTTCTTCGCTACTATTGGAAAACTCTCATTGGCACTTGTGGTGCTTGGTTTCTGTACGACTTTGTCACGTTTCCAAATGGAGTCTTCTCGGGCACCATCCTTGCCTCTGTGGTGCCCGAGGGTGGCAACACTCTTTTACACACAGCAGAATGGCAGCTCCTCCTCGGTAGCATTGCTCTTCCTGGTGTATTCATTGGTGCTTGGATGTGCGACAGGGTGGGTAGGAAAAACACCATGATGGTAGGGTTCGCAGGGTATCTGGTGTTTGGTCTGATCATTGGCTGTGCATATGACAAGATCACCAAGATTGTCCCCTTGTTTGTTGTTTTCTATGGTCTCATGCAGTCTTCTGGAAATCTTGGTCCCGGAGACATGCTTGGTCTGCTCTCATCTGAAAGCTACGCCACAAGTGTCCGCGGAACGTGTTACGGCATCAGTGCAGCGCTGGGCAAGACTGGGGCAGCTGTAGGAACGCAGGCTTTCAAGCCGATTCAGCTGAATCTAGGGAAGCGCTGGACATTTATTATTGCGGCAATTTGCGGCGTGACAGGGATTTTGGTGACATATTTATTTATCCCGAATGTCACGGGAGAGGACTTGAGCAAGAATGACGAGAGGTTCCGTGTGTACCTTGCGGATAATGGATGGGATGGGGAAATTGGGGAAGGGGAGCTGAAATCTTCTGCTAATAACACCAGTCAATTTAGTAAGCGGAAAACAGACGCTTAACTAATTAGCGTGTGTATTTAAAAATAAGAAAATTTATAGAATATAAATATCTTAATATTTAAACTATAGATTTAAGATTTACTCTTTGAGGTTATATATAATATTAATGCCAGCACTTGTGCCCAGTCGTTCATTGACCTGGCGTGCGAACTCAGGATGGCTCTGGCCTGCAATCAACATTAGCCCAAGAGTCGGACTCACCAGAAAGGATTTGCATAACCATGCTGGCGTGTTTGCGTGGAATTCATGGTGCGCATCGATGAAGCCTCATCGTTGTGAGGGCTGGACTTTGTGCACACTTATTCAACTCAGGGCAATCTCGTCGTTCGTCAGTTCCAATGTGATGCATCTCAGAATGAAGCTCATGATTGACAAGCCTCGCAATGTCTAGTAGCAGATTAAGCAGTTTGAAGTTGTGCAGCCCTATCGCACATATCGGGGCGAGGCAGAGCCGCTGTCTCATGAATCGAGCACGCAGGCCACCCCGTGGGGTAGCTTGGCTTTGGTTTGTGGAGATAGCGCGTGATTAGAAGGAGGGCTGCAAGTCCTAGGAAACGAGCGAGAGTCGAGGCCGTCAGGTTGGGGGAAAATGAGGAAGACGCACTCACGTCGCCTGAAGATTCTCGGACCCCGACCAGCAACGTGAGGCCGCATCAAGCACTTAGTGTCACACAGAACTCCGCCAACGGACAATTCTCCATGTCGAAATTCCGGGCGTGGAAAATCGTGGTGATACAGTTACGCAGAAAGTGCTCACGAGGCTGCCAGAATCAACTACCGCTGAGATTCAGAATGCTGTGTAAACGGCTAAAACAGCACAAAGAGCATGGGCTGCCTTGACGCTCGCTCAAAGCCGTCTTTATATAATAAGATAGCTCGACATTGTCTGTCAGCATGCTAGCGAGTTCCAGCGTGTCATTTAATTCAGGCTTGGCAAGACTGTAAAGGATACTAAGTCAGAATCTTATAAGGCATAGACAGCTTAAAGGCTATATATATATTAATAACAGTAAAGGGTTAGTATTAATTAATATAAAGAATAGATATATATATAGTCTAGGAATTATTAAAAGATAATTTATTATAAATTAATTACTAAAATAAAGAATTTTACTTAAATTTTAAAGATAAATTATTAATATTATAACCTAAACAGAAGAAGCACTTATATTATATACACCCTACATTTTTCTTCTAATTAACCACAATTACCGGACACTAAGATGCTCTATAAGTAACTACTAAGCCTCAGTTACTGATAAACTAAATAGAAATACTAGTAACTCTAGATAATTACTAGTAATTCTTAAGAATCACTCTATTATTACTAAACTTAACTATAACCCCCTTAAGTATATATATATTTATTTAGCCTTAAATAGAATATAGCTTACTAACTATTAATAAGACTTCTTTACCTTAATAAGCCTAACCCGTACTATTAACTATTAAAAGATATAATAACTTAATATACTTAATATAATACCTTATATATTTTACTAATATAAACCTAATATAGACTAGTTTACTTATTTAAAAACCCTAACTATTATATATTAATAGCTCTTATTTAGAATATACTATATTAAATAACTAAGTAATATTATATTATTAAGATATCTAGTAATAATACTTTAGTACCCCCTTATATTAAAGTTCCCCCTAGTAATACTAAAATAGCAATTAAAGTTTAACAGTTATATAATACTATTTATAACTTATAGGCCTAAGTTAATAACTAATAAAACACTATACTAGCTAGTAATAGAGGTAGCAAGCTATAAAAAAGAGACCTTAATAAGGCCTTAAAGCTACCTAAGCTTGAACCTTTTAAGGGATAAGTAATTAATATTATCTTATTCCTTACTTAAATAAAAGGATACTTTTACTTATTCTTTAATAAATTAAATAGTACTATAAAGAAACTCCTATTTACTACCCCTTTAATCTAAGGTAGTGCTAAAGAATAATTTAAACCTATTATAAGAGATTACTTTAAGAATAAAAAAAATCTCTAAGATTAAGATATATAAAATATCTTTAGAGATTAAGATAATTTTAAATAAGCTCTTAAAAATAACTTTAAAGTAATTAATAAAAAATAATAAGCTATAGTAAAGCTACTTATATTTAAATAATAAAAATTATATATAGTATATTTAACTAAGTTTAGGTAACTTATAGCTAAGACCTAGTAAAATAATAACGCCCTTATAGAAATTTACTACTAAAGCTTAAAAGAAAAAGTTAAAGATAAACTATACCTTATAGATAGACCTAATAACCTAACTACTTATATTACTATAGTAATTAAAATTAATAAATAATAATATAAATATAAAAGAAAGAAAGCTAACTATAAATATAATAGTAACTTTAACTTATATTACCTTAATTAATAATAAAATAATAATTAAAGTAACTTTTAAAACTAAGGATAATAATAAGGAAACTAGTAAAATAATACCTTATATAAAATACAATTAAGACTAATATCCCTAGAAGCTATATAGTCTAGTAATTATTAATATAAGCTATAAGATATATCTAAATATAAATACTATAATTATAATTAAATAAAATATATAGTATAATAATACCTAGAGCTATAAAAGCTAAGAAACTTAAATTAAGGTAAGCAAACTCTAAGACTAACTTAGTAGCCTAAACTATAAATAGTAGTTAAAACCTAGATACTAGGTATAACATAAACTGGATATAATATATACTATAATAGAAACCTATCTATCTTTTTTATTAAACCTAAAGATTATACCTTAGGAAAAAGGAAAGGAAAATCTATAATAAAAAAAGAATAAAAAGAATAATAAAATAAAATGCAAAATAAGAACTACTATAAGTATATACAGGACCCTAAGAAATAATAGTATTTCCGTAAAATATAGTAAAACAGGAAATAAGCTAAGTAAAAGAAATAGCTTAAAGAGCTTAAAAAGTAATATAAACTTAAATAACTATAGAAACTAAGAATAATAAAATAAAGGAACCTAGCTACCCTTAACTAGGATAAGTAAAAGGAAGCCCTATAGACTATTAATAATATTTTAACCAGAACTACACTTTAAGATATAGAGGAAGTATAGAAAATAGAATATAAAGTAAAAGACAGACTCTATATATAAAAAACCTAACAATCCCGATCTATAGGATATAAAGAAAAAGCTATAAAAACCATAGCCTAATACCTTTATTATAAAGATAAAGAAATTAAATAAAAGTAAAAATAAAAATATAAACCGCTCTATAATAAAAATAAAATTAAGATATACTTAGACTATAAAAACTTCTATATATAAAGATCTAAAGAATATAGGGATATTAATATAATTAATATAATACTAATTAAAGCTTACTATATTAATAATACTATAAATCTATAATATAAAGAAAAAAAGTTTAACTTATAAAATAATATATAAACCCTTCTAACTTATAAATAATATTAAGATATTTTATAGATCTTATATAAAAACTACTAATATAATATATATAAATAAGAAAAACTAAATAATAATTATTTCTTAGTAATAATACCTAGAAACCTTAATAACTATCTATACCTTAAGGAAAAAATAGAAAAGTACTTACTCTTTATATAGTATAATAACCTTAAAATACTAAAACTATAATTCAGTATAGCTTATTACTAATAAATCTATAAAAATAAAAATCTACTAAATAGAATTAAATAATTATAATATATAATTAAAGAAATAGAAAAAGAGTTTAAAGAAGTAACTTAAGGAAAGTATATATACTTAAAGAAACTATTAGTTAATAATACTAGTTTAGAAGATATAAAGAAACTATAAAGATAATAAAAAGCAGATAGACTATACTTAAAAGATACTAATAAGATAGTTATATTATAAACTTAATATATATATAAAAAATACTAATAAAAAGTAAAAGAATATAAATAATAAGTATAAAGTATCTGCAAATAGGCATAATATAACTTAAAAAAAGAAAAAGTAACTCTAATTAATAAATTAAGTAATAATAATAAATGCTATAAGGAACTTAACTATAATAAAGAAAACTATAAACTATAATACTTAACTATAATAAAAAGAAAAGTATAATTTATTAAAAAATAAGAAATAGTTTAAAATAAATAAAAAATAGATTTAAAACAGTTTAAAGAACTAAAAGAATACTTCCAAAAGTAATTATTTAATAATAAATTTATAAATAACTATACTAATAGTAAAGGATACTATAACAGTAAATATAAAAAGATTTATAAAAATACCTTAAAAAAAGAAAAATACTATTTATAATAAAGCATTAGATATATAATAAGTAAGGGTAAGAATAACTTAGACCTATAAATACTTTAAGACTATATAAAGACCTGAAATAAGAATGCCTAGTATTAAAGGTTTAGATTAATAAGGTATAGCTAGATATATAGATTAACTATAAAGCTAAATAAAACTTTATTAATCTAAGAATAGTTATATAGCTAAAACTACTATAGAAAAAGAAATAAAAACCCTACTTACTACTTAATACAGAAAGGTAACTATTTAATTATAATAATAAAATTATTAATTAAAAGATTAATTACCTTAAGGTCTTTATTTAAAGAAAGAATTAAAGAATAGACTTTAATATCTTTTTTCTAAGACAGGAAGTAAATATCTTCCTAGGTATTAATTAACTATAAAGAAAAAACCCTTATATTAATTAAAAAACTAGCTAAGTTACCTTTCCTAGTAATACTAATAGTAATAATAAAATAATTATAATAAATAATAAAAGATCTTAAATCCTAACTAAAGAGGATAGTATAGGTAAGCGTAAAGTAAAGGATTTACTACTTCTAAAAAGAATATAATATAAGTATATAAAAGGCAGAAAACAATAAAATTACTAGATCCTAGGCTTCCTTAAAATATAGCTATATAGCTTAAATAAATAACTAAAATAATAAAAAGAACTTAAAAAAAAGGAATAGTATAATAAACTTAAGAATATATTAAAAGAATACTATATCTATAAAAAACTATTTAATAAAGAACTTAAAATAAAGGTATTACAGTATAGCTACTAAGACTATAAAATATAGCTTAAATTAAATAACTTACCTTTCTAGAAAATATATAACCTTAATAAAAAGGAATTAAATACTTTAAAGAAATACCTAGAAATAGAATTAATAAAAAGAAATATTAAGATATTTATATTATTAATAGGATTTCTAGTAATATTTATTTTTAAGAAAAATAAGAAACTATAACTTATTATAGACTATAGGAAACTAAATACCTTTATAATTAAGGACAGGACCTTACTTTTACTTATTATAGAACTTAAGGACTACCTATAAAGTAAATAGATCTTTACTATTTTAAACCTTAAAAGAGCTTATAATTTAATCTATATTAAAGAAAGAGATAAATAGAAAATAGTATTTAAAATTAAATTTAAACTTTTTAAGTATTTAATAATACTATTTAAATTTACTAATATACCTATAATATTTTAATAAATAATTAATAATATACTATAATAGTATTTAAATATTTTTATAGTATACTACCTAAAGGGTTAGGGTTAGGGTTAGGGTTAGGGTTAGGGTTAGGGTTAGGGTTAGGGTTAGGGTTAGGGTTAGGGTTAGGGTTAGGGTTAGGGTTAGGGTTAGGGTTAGGGTTAGGGTTAGGGT
>JAJFAS010000076.1:0-205841 GCA_021223625.1 Fusarium sp. HKF-74
CATAGCGCCTCAGTCTCCAACTCAATCTCACACTTTAACGAGCGCCACGATACCAGGTACAGCTCTAGCGAAGAGATTCAAGGCCGATTGAACGTTTCAGTTGGAGTCAAATATGTTGCACATGGTGGCTTAAGCTTAGATTTAACCATGTGCCTTTAGAGGATTGTGATACCGGCTAGTCCAGGCAGAAAACAAGATGTTGGGCAGCTTGGATGTGGTCGATCGGCATCTGTTCTTTGCTTTTACGCGATTGCAGCTTGGACAGAAATACCTTGCAACGTTCGATAATTATCTTAAATGTTGTGAAGTGTCCCGAGTCGTTTCAACAGGGACTGCACGTGATATGATCCAATATTGAGACACTGTTTGCAAAACACTCGCACATCACGAGACATGGTGCACTCAATGAGCCACCAGAGCACAAAATTAACATGTTGAAACGCATGATCACACAAGATTCTGTTTTTCCCTTGAGACACTGGCATTTGAGGCTTTATTAAGCTGTCCACATCCGGGAATGTCGCTGTAGAACGTAGTGGGTCTAGACCCAGTCTGGCATTCAAGACAGCAGCTTGGCTAACAAACCGACAAGAAATATATAATACTCAAAAGAAACCCTCTAAATTCAAATCATTCATAACAAACAAGTGATCTTTCCTTTCATATTATACTTACTGCTAGTCCGTTTCATTTTCACGATGCTCTCTCTCAGGAAATCTTCACTTCTCGCTTTCGCGACTACGGCCGCGCAAGTCGCCGCTCACGGCCATGTAGACTGGCTGGTCACAAACGGCGTTGCATTTCGAGGCTATTCTGCACCTGAGATGAGCTGGAATCCCAGTCATCCTCCGGTCGTCGGCTGGACCAACGGTGCCACTGACAATGGTTACGTTGAGCCCAACTCCTTCGCAGACCCCGATATCATCTGTCACAAAGCGGCGAAGCCAGGAAAAGGCCATGTAACTGTTGCAGCAGGTGACAAGATAACTCTTCAATGGAGTACCTGGCCAGAATCTCACAAAGGTCCCGTGATTGATTATCTTGCGAGGTGTCCTGGTGACTGCGAGACTGTTGATAAGAACGATCTTGAGTTCTTCAAGATCGGCCAAGAAGGTCTCATTGATATGTCAATGCATAGTGGCAAGTGGGCAGCTGACGTACTTGTCGCTACTGGCTTCTCCTGGACTCTGCAGATCCCCAAAACGCTTGCTGCAGGCAACTATGTCCTACGCCACGAGATTATCGGTATTGTACCCTGTTTGCTTCCCGTCAAAAGAGACTACATGCTTACTTGCAGCCGCAGCTCTACACGGCTCTGGTCAGCCCAATGGAGCACAGAACTACCCCCAATGCTTCAACCTCAAAGTCACTGGTAACGGAGACTTGGCTCCAAAGGGCGTCAAAGGTACGCAGCTTTACAAGGCCAACGACCCGGGCATTCTCTTCAACCTGTATACAACACCTTTGTCCTACAAGATTCCCGGTCCTACACTGGTTCCTGGCCTCCCTTCTACAGTCTCTCAGAAGGTTGTATCCGCAACTGCAACATCGAGTGCAACTGTGCCAGGACAAACACAAGCTAGCACGAGCAGCAAGTCTTCTTCCTCTACATCAAAGGGAGGCTCTTCGCGAACCAGCACCCCTGTTGCAGGAGGTACAACACTCAAGACTTCAACAACAAGCAAGTCTTCTTCGTCCAGCACAACGAAGGACACACCACAGCCCACAGAGGACGACGATATCATCTGTGGTCCTGCAACGGGAGGTCTTCCAAAGTACAGTCAATGCGGAGGTAAAAGTTACACCGGGCCGACAGTCTGCCAATGGGGTTCAAGTTGCAAGGTTCTCAATCCTTATTACTCGCAATGTCTTTGATTGAAAGATTTCTGCGCTGGGTTGCAGTAAACCCGATTCCTTTGCCTTGCTGGCGTGAACTGGCTACTAGTTAACAATAATAACTATTATCAGAAAGTGTCAAATTCCATTAAAGGTCTGCTCATTTTATGATAAATTCGTAAACATTGAGAACAGTTCGAGAACAGGCGGCTTTTGCCGACTTTCGTCAGCCTGCGATTATTTCACCCAACATCCTCCGGCATTACCGGCAGCATCAGATCATTATTCTTGGATATGAAAGTCAAAAGAAAAGCTAAAAGTGTGATATTAGTCAATTATTCTTCGTTTGAGCTTAGTTTGTGCTGTTCTGGGTATCATCGACGTCATGTTCAAACTTTCTCCGCGGAGTCAAGATCCTAAAAGAGTGATGCTTTTGCTCTTCATAAACTGTCAGACCACGCTCGAGGATCAATTACATTAATCTGTAAGACCATTATCAGAGACAGAAAATATGCCTCACCGTAAGCCATGGATTGTCAAAGTTCAGGCCCACCCTGGGTCGACAGCTGAAGAGATCCGGAACGAGCCGGATTGGGTTTCTGGGCACCAGCATCGCGTTGGCTTCAGAGACCGAAATAACCGACTCCCTGGACTTACTCATAAAGACGATGAGTATAGAGAAGAGGTTGCGAGGGAGAAGCAGAAGTATCTTGCATTTCAGAAGCGAGCCAAGAGTGGAGAATTGATCAATTTCAGAGACTTGATTGAGAATCAAAAGGTCAGTATCACATGGTTAAGTCAGTGATAAGGCTAACTGTTTCCAGGACTTTCATCTGAGACATCCGGAGAACCGCTCGCTGGGATGGAGATATGTCCTCAACGCGACTGAAGATTGGGTCAAGAATCAAGAGCCATGGCCCGCAAACCTAAAGAAGCAGGAAGAAGAAGAGAGGAAACAGAAAAAGAACGAAGCCAAGAGCGATGAGAAGGATGTCATGCCTGAGCAAGAGCATGAGTGGAAACGTTCCTCGGATAAAGATAAGCATCACGATGCATACGCAAAGAACAAAGAGAACGAGGAAAAGAAACAGGAAAAGACGTCGGATGAGGCACCTAAGCTCTCAGACAAGTATACAACAGCCGAGATAGCTCTTCTCAGAGCGTTGGAGCATGAAAAGAACTACATCCAACACCTCAGAGAGAACAATGGAAAGAGAAAGTCCCCTCAGCACAAGAATCTCACGCAGATCTCAATCGACGAACAGGACCAGTTCAGTCCAGACAACTGGCTTCCTCGCTCTCCAGACCTCATCCGTCTCACTGGAAAGCACCCTCTCAATGCTGAGGCGCCGTTGACGCGACTGTACGAAGCTGGTCTAATTACGCCTAACGAGCTTCACTACGTCCGAAACCACGGTCCCGTTCCACGTATACTCTGGGAGTTCCACGAGTTGGATATTACCTACGATGGCAAAACTCAGAAGCTTTCTATGGATGAGCTGAAAGAGTTTGATACGATCAACATCGCTGTTGCACTTGCTTGTGACGGTAACAGACGAAAGGAGCTTAATATGATTAAGAAGAGCAAGGGCTTCAACTGGGGCGCTGGAGGTGCGAGTTGCGCCTATTGGAAAGGGCCTCTTCTTCGAGATGTACTCCTTGCATATGGCGTTCCTGAAAAGCCGCCTGGACTAGGCGAGAAGCGATACTGGGTCAACTTTGAAGGCACTGATGACTTGAGCGAAGGGAAATACGCGACCTGCATCCCTTTTGAGCATGCCATGGCGCCCAACAACGACGTCATTCTAGCCTACGAGATGAATGACGTTCCTTTACCACCTGATCACGGATATCCCGTTCGAGTTATCATTCCAGGATATGTTGGCGGTAGGAATGTCAAATGGCTCAAGAAGATCTGGATAAGTGAGAAAGAAAATGATTCTTACTATCATATCTGGGATAACCGGGTCCTTCCATCGTTTGTTACTGAAAAAGACGGGCCTTTCGCCGAAACCCTCTTTCATCATCCCG
Source organism: Fusarium sp. HKF-74 (assembly GCA_021223625.1). Lineage (NCBI taxonomy): Eukaryota > Fungi > Ascomycota > Sordariomycetes > Hypocreales > Nectriaceae > Fusarium > Fusarium sp. HKF-74. The sequence continues at coordinate 3,868 of JAJFAS010000076.1, forward strand.
ATACAGCATGCAATGAGCAGAACCTCAACTCTGTTATCGTCAGGCCTGCACAAGGCGAGACGATTCCCTTGGGTAGAGCCAAGAAGGGAGAAAACTATCGCATCGAAGGTTATGCATATGACGGAGGAGGCCATGAGGTTCAGCGTGTTGAGGTCTCACTTGACGATGGAGCAACTTGGCTGTACTGCATCCGCAAATTCCCAGACTACCCAATTCGTCACGGAAACAAGTTCTGGAGTTGGCTCCATTGGCATGTCGACGTGGAGATTTCCCATGTTATTCGTGCAAAGAGTATCATGGTTCGATGTTTCAACGTGTTCAAAAACACGCAGCCAAGAGAGCCAAACTGGAATGTCATGGGTATGATGAACAACTGCTGGTATACTGTACGTCCAGAGATCACTGAGGACAATGACTCAGAAACAGCATCGATTATTTTCAGACATCCTGTTGAGCCAGCTACAAAAGACGGTGGGTGGATGAAGCCAAGCATTGAGAATAAGATTGCAGAGGCGAAGCAAGAAGCTGGTGCCCCTCAGAAGGAGTTTACCCGAGAAGAGATTGAGAAGCATAATACTCAGGATGACTGCTGGCTTGTCGTCGACGGAAAGGTCTACGATGCGACAAGTGTACTTGAATGGCATCCTGGCGGTGCAGCTGCTATTCTTGGACACGCTGGTAAGGTGCATCAGGAGACGAGTGATGAATTTGCAAGCATTCATGATGACTACGCTTACAAGAAACTCAAAGGTGAGTCGACAGTCTTATCCATGGGTATATCTAACGAGTGTCAGAATGTGCTCTTGGTGTTGTGACTGAAAAGGCAGCCAACTTCATCAAACAAAATGCAGAGGCTGCTGCCAAAGATGCAACTGATTCTAGTAACAAGGACGAGCATCGAGCGTTGGAAAAGCACAGATGGATTCCAGTCAAGCTCATTGACCGCAAGAACCTTTCCAAAGACACTAGAGCTTATACCTTCCAACTGCCCGAGGGTAAAAACATCCTCGGCCTTGGGACATGTCAGCATGTTCAGATTGGCTTCCATATGCTGGATAGGATGCTCATCCGCTCATACACACCCACGAAGCCACTTCTCCCAGCCCCAGGCGAAAAGTCAACCAATGGAAGTGCCAAGCCTCTTCGAGACGGAGATGGCACCTTTGAGCTCACGGTCAAGACTTACTTCCCCGATGAGAACCAACCGGGCGGCGCCCTATCCAACATCTTGGACTGTATGCCCATCGGCGAAGAGGTTGAGCTTCGCGGCCCAACTGGAGAAATAGTCTATAACGGCAATGGAAATTTCGTTATCGAGGGTAAGGATCGTCACTTCGATCGTGTATCCCTCGTGCTTGGCGGTTCAGGCATAACGCCAGGCTACTCCCTCCTCGCGCGTATCCTCCTACCCAACAACGATAAGACGGAGATTCGAGTCGTGGACGCTAACAAAACAGAGGCTGATATCTTACTGAAAGAGGAGCTTGAGGAGTTTGAGAAGAAGTCTAATGAACAGTTGAAAGTCACACATGTCCTGAGTCATGCTGATGATAGCTGGAAGGGAAAGGCGGGCCATGTAAATGAGAATATCATCAAGGAGAGTTTGTTCGAGCCGTCTGAGAATAGTGCTGTCTTCTTGTGCGGTCCACCGGCGATGATTCAGAAGGCTGCACTTCCTGCTCTCAAAGACTGGGGATACGTGGAGGATGAGAATATGTTTGGATTCTAGTTTTTAGATCTTAGGGAACTCTTTCTGTGCTCACTCAGGCAAGCAAATGTTCACAATTGCCTTGTGATCTTGATCTCATTATTGATGTCATGGTTTGGTACAGGATATAGAATTGAGTCCAAATGTACTACTAGAGTAAGGTCATGTCAACATCAAGAAAGAAATGTAACCTCCCTATCGTAGATTATTCATGGTTTAAATTCTTCCATTATCCCATTTTAAGATGATGTGGACTTGCTTAATACGGGCTTTTGAAATTTGTCGCTTTTTCAACGATCGAAAATGTTCAGGACTTGCAAGAGAAAATTATCACCAATGGGCCTTGAAACTCACATACATTGTGTCCCTTAATTATTTCTCTAGACCTTTTGATGTCCTGTTCTCTTTTTCAAGAAGATGTTCGATGAAAGCTTATCTACGGACATACATGCCAAGTCGCCAACCCAACCTTATCAACAACCATTAGGACAGCCTATCAATTCATCAAGGTACAGAGTACCAAAGTCCCTCATGAAGAGCGGTCAGAAACTGGTCCATGCCTATGATAAGATGTTGTTCTGTGATATGTGAGAGATGATTTGACTGGTCACTGATAAGAAGTACCTGTACGGGAGTTGATCTATCGGATAACCCTATGCAAGATCTCGCCGAGATAGATTAAGGGTGCGCCCCGAATATGGCGCGATTTTGTAGATCATTGATGAAATTATGCATCCTATCGGCACACTTGCCGAGAATTGAGGCCATCTCGAAAGATAGATGCTCAGTGGGTAGCAGTTCAGTTTGAAGTTGTCGTCAGATACTACCTAATTCACGTCTTGGATTCATCCTCTCTCGCGCATAAGTGGTTCTGATTGAAGTAAGCAAATCACATGTATTCATTCCATCACATTGTATCCTCTGCTATGGTGATTTTCATATCATGGATCGCGATGTCGCAATAATCACAACCAGAACTGTTTGAAATGTGATCAATTTCATCTTTCCAAACAGCGGAATGACTCTCATGCTAACTTTTGTCCCGCTAACCAAACGCTATAATAAACTCTTTTCCTTTCCATTCTTTTCATCCATCCAGGGTATTCATCATAATCTCATAACTTAAACAGCAGAGGTTCCCTTCTCAGGAGTCTCCTCAGGCCAGACATCATAACCGAAGGTATCCTTCATGTTGACAAAGCGAGTATGTCGGCCCTTGGCAACACTCTGGATAGCCTCGAAGTCCTCGTCGGACAGGTTGGGAATCTGGAAGTTGCTCTCAATTCGAGAGGGTGTTGAGCTCTTGGGCAGCACAGCATAGCCGCGGCGCAGACCCCAGGCGAGGAGCACTTGAGCGAGGGTGTTGCCGCTGCGCTCGGCGACGGCGTTGAGGGTCTCGTTGGTACGGACCTTCTCACCGGTAGTGGGGACCTGGTTCTGAGATCCGAGGGGAGAGTAAGCGGCTGGGAGGATGTCGTTCTCTTGGCAGAACTTGACGAGCTCCTCGTTGGGCAGGAAGGGATGGATCTCGATCTGGTTGACAGCTGGCTTCACCTTGGCGAAGGACAGCAGCTTCTTGAGACCCTCGACGGTCCAGTTGGAAACGCCAATAGCACGGGCCTTGCCGCTAGCATAAATCTCCTCCATGGCGCGCCATGTGGGTTCAGGGTTCTCAGTGAGATCCTTCTTGATGACGTACTTGCCATCAGGTCCAATCTTGGGCTTGTAGTCCTCGTCCTTCTCGGCAGCGATGGGCCAGTGGACGAGGAAGAGGTCAATGTAGTCGAGGCCAAAGTTCTTGAGGGAGTTCTCGAACGACCACTTGACCTCCTCAGGCTCGTGGAGGTGGTTCCAGACCTTTGTGCAGATGAAGATGTCCTCACGCTTGACATCCTTGTTCTCGGCGAGGAAATCCCTCACAGCCTGACCGACCTCACCTTCGTTGAGGTAGAACCAGGCGCAGTCGAGGTGTCGGTAGCCGACCTTGAGGGCGCACTTGACAGCGTCGTAGGTCTCGCCCTTGGCGCCCTCGTTGGCGAAAGTGCCGAAGCCCAGGCCGGGCATCTTGACGCCATTGTTGAGGGTGAAGGTGGTCTTGTTTGAGACGGCCATGGTGTAGATGTTTAGGTGAAGTTTGGGAGTGAGTGATGGGTATGTGAGTAGGTGAAAGATAGGGAGTGAGAATCTTGGACTAGTGAGGGGCAGTTTTAGATATGAACGGCTTTTAAAGGGATTAAATCGATGAATGATAAAATAAAATATCTCAATTGACGTTTCGTCAGTGGAGAGGTACCTACCGATACTGAAAACTCTATACCTACGCAACGGCAATTGTACTCTCACTGTACAGTGCAGTAGGTACTTGATGAGGTGGCTGTCATCCATCATCCATGGTCATGTTTTTTTCGCCGAGACCGCGCGAGGCGAGTTTGGGACAAGATGGGCATTGACGTCATGTCCTTAATTGGGAAACTTCTAGAAAGGCTAGGCTAGGAGAGTCTCTCAGTAACGAATTTTCACCTTGATGGGAAATTTTAATGACTGAGGCTGTTCCGTTTTGCCAAGAACTGTGGTGCCGGTTACAGTTACTTGATCGCCCCTCGCTTCAGCTATGGCATGTAGAGTTTTCGTCCAAGGAGAGCTACGTGGACAAATACTTGAGTCAGGGAAACATGCGGCGACCAACCAGAAGATCAAGAGTCGAAAAAAGTAATCTTATCACTTGAAAATTGGAGCCGCAAGTGGCGATCCTTTTGAGAACGTCCCTTACGTTTTCTAGGCGAGAGAGACGAGAGGCTGAATACCCGCCCTAGCCGTATTTTCTTCAGTAACGGTATCCACCCCTAAAAAGACGGTCGACGACAGAGTCTAGGGTCTTTCGGCAGTGGAGACAGGGATGATGTCAGAAATGAACCCCTTGGTCCCCTTATGAGGCTTCTCCAATTTAATTCCCGTGCAAAAACAGGCACCGCCAGAGTCCATCTCCACTGGCAGTCCACTTGGTGCGGACTCTCCTCGGCCAGCACCTCCAAGATAGCGATGCGAAGCGATAATGAGGCCTCGAGTCGAGGTACTTTTTATCTCTTGAGGCATATCTTTCTCGAATGGTGTAACTTGCTAAGAGGGGCTGCGGAGTCAATCTTGACACAAACCTCACGTCACTTTTGCTACGAGCTATGACGACTGGCTCAAAGTTTAACTCGAGTACCTAGGGGCGTGTGTACACCTTCATTTTTCACACTGCTTGTCGCGGGAAAACGGGAAGAAACGGTTCAAACGTGTCGTCTTCCAGTCCGTTCTTTGGCTCTCTGGCCCTTCCAGATAACGGATTCCCCATGTACTGTACTGGCAACAATTGATTGCATTGACGGTGAACGCCCGAGATCCACTTCGGTAGCGCCGTTTGACATGAGGAAATCATGGATGGACTTTGTCTTGACGGACGAGACGTTCCCGGGAAAAATGTGAAAAGTGAGAAAAGATGATGATATCAACAGATCTCACTCATTTTCACTCATCCTCACAGTATCTGCGAAAACTCTCGAGATAGATAAATACGTATCCCCGCCCCATTTCTCTTGTCCATCATCTCGATCTCATACCTTCATCATCATCCTCATACCCAAGCAGTCTTCCCTTCACTCATACTTGATACCCCCCCGATATATCCCAATCCACGACTGTCTTCTTTCCCTCCCTCTCTCTAACTTCCTCTTCACATCGACTGTCTTTCTTGTTCACTATGCCCGCCTACGACGACAACGAACTTCACACCCCAAACTCCCCCAGCACCCTCCGCAAGATGTCCAACATGAACAACGGCGAGGGTAACGGCGAGGGCCACCACGACAGCCTCGCCATTCCCGGCGACGATGCCAACGGCCCTCAGGAGATCCCCGCTACCAGGTCCTCCATCTCAGAGGCCGCAAAGTACATGCACAACCTCAGCGTCTCTCCCTCGATGAGGGACCGACGATCTTCCCGAAACTCTTTCGGTACTGCTCTGCCTATCCCCCGCAAGCGCCAGTCGCGCCTCTCCTCCGTTCACCATGCCGACGGTCGACCCACCCGTCCCGGCATGCCCCCGATCCAGCCTACCCGAGAGCTCCTCGTTGCTCAGGTTCAGGACCTCCAGGCTGAGAAGGTCAAGAAGGCCAAGAACATGGCCTTCGCCTTCGACATTGATGGTGTTCTCGTCCACGGTGATCGTCTGATCCCCGAGGGTAAGAAGGCTCTTGAGATCCTCAACGGTGACAACGAGCTTGGTATCAAGATCCCTCACATCTTCCTTACCAACGGATCTGGTAAGATCGAGAAGGATCGCTGCGCGCAGCTCTCCAAGATCCTTGGCAACCCTGTCGAGACCGACCAGTTCATCCAGTCTCACACCCCCATGAGTGCTCTGGCTGAGTACTACAGCACCGTCCTTGTCGTCGGTGGTGAGGGTTACCGCTGCCGTGAGGTCGCTGAGCAGTACGGCTTCCGCAACATCGTCGTCCCCAACGACATTGTCGCCTGGGACCCTACCATTGCTCCCTACCGCGTCTTCACTGACGAGGAGCGCGCTACCTCTCGTCCTCGTGACTTCACCAAGATCTGCATCGAGGCTATCATGGTCTTCTCTGACTCGCGAGACTACGCTACCGACATGCAGATCATCATGGACGTCCTTCGCGCAAAGAACGGTCGTCTCGGCACCGTCGCTGAGGACCCCGTTGCTGAGCGCGTTCCCATCTACTTCTCCCAGGGCGATCTTCTCTGCCCTACCGAGCACCCTTACCCTCGTATGTCCCAGGGTGCTTTCCGCATCGGTCTCGAGGCTATGTACAAGGCCCTCACCGGCGCTGACCTCGAGCGTGTCGTCTACGGCAAGCCTGAGTTGGCTACCTACAAGTACGCTGACGATGTTCTGACCTCATGGATGGGCGAGCTCCACGGCGAGGAGCGTCTTCCCGAGCACATCTACATGATCGGCGACAACCCCGCGTCCGACATCATCGGTGGAAACATGTACGGATGGAACACCTGTTTGGTGCGCACCGGTGTGTTCCAGGGCGGAGACAACGACGAGAACAATCCCGCCAACTTTGGCGTCTTCACCAACGTTCTGGAAGCCGTCAAGAAGGCTCTCCGCAACGAGCTCGGCCAGGACTTCAAGTGCTTCTTCGATGAGAAGATCAACCCCGTCCTGCACGGTGACGCTGCTGATGCCGCCGCTGTCGTCTAAGCGTGCGACAATGACATTTTAACGAAACTTTGTTTTTTATGGCGTTTGGATTTTGGGGGAATTGAAAAGTCTACGACGAATTTGAACCCATGGATTTTGACTTTTTGGCATAGACCAGCGATAGAATCTTGATATCAATAGCATAGATTGAATTGACTAAGATGACACTCGGCGGACGCGTCTGAGTGTGTCTTGGGGAATTGCCTGGAGCAGTTCAATTGAAAGCAAATTCTCAATTTTTGTGTCCCTGCAACGCGAATGCGACCGTGATGAATCGTCCTCAATTGAGCATGTACCTTGGCCCAGGGCCCTGTGCCTTCACTGTACTTCCCTGTGCCTTGTACCTGCAACTCGCAACCACCACCAAGAAAATTTCCCCGATCGGCAGCGATACCCGCCGTGAACCAGGCTGCAAGCATCCGTGGCAGCGAGTGTACAGGGAAGATGACAAGTACGCTGTCAGGGTTGTGATCTCAAGCTTGGCTGGTTCATCTGGATCGGCACAGTTTGCAAGGCAAGTGCCGAACTCAAAAGCAAAGATCAGCGGAAGTGAAAACCTGGAAAGCTTCAATCGATCAACGATACATATTTCTCAAGCGACATTCTTTTGCACCGTCAGGGCCGTTTTGAATCGTGAAGCTCGTTCGATCAGCAACGTAAAGTGAGGAGTTTCAGTGGGTAGATGCGACAATGTCATGGCGTCATTTAGGCCACTTTTTAGGGAGTGGTCCACTATCACGAAAATAGCACAGCATGTGAATGCGATGACCATCTTCTCCTCCGAGTCATGGTTCAGTTGCGTTCGAGAGAACGGGTTTGTATCGCATTCAGAATAATTGCAATTCCCTCGTGGCGCACTAGATTTTGTAAACAGAAATCGGATTTAATGAAGCTCTGGTAAGCTTACGCTGTCATATCGTGCGCTCGCCAATCACTCCTGTGTCGCGTTTCGCTACAAACAAACGCGAGGTTCAGCGATGGGCCAAGACATCAACAATGCCTCATCAGTCCCTCAATAGGATAAATATTACGTGTAAATCTCGCCCGAAAATAAGACGAGCTTGAGTAATTATACAAATAATTTGAGATAAATGACAGGGTAGTTTAATGATAAAACTCGATGTCCTGCATCTATCAGGTGTTCTGTCCGCATTTCATCTCATTCAGTCACTCCGCGCCGAGAACAGTTCATCAGTTTCCGACACATACCAAAATCATGGTCCAATTTCTGTCAACTCTCCTTTTCGGAGCCCAGCTCATTTTGGGCGCATCGTCTCACTCAATCCCCAACTTGCTTCCTCGATCAGGACAACATCAGTTTCCATACCCTGTACTGGGCTCAGACGAACCTGCAGATTATGCAACAACTGGGTATTTCATCAATCATTTCGCCATCTCTACCAGAAATCTCACTACCAGTCTTGACTTCTACTCCAGAGTCCTTGGCTTCCGCAAAATGTTCACCTTGTATGTCAGTAAGACATACTCCATCACCTACCTAGCCCATGCCCACGGTGGCAAGAACGGAACAGGTTATCAAACCGCTCTAGAGCTAAACCGTGAGAAGAACAATGCTCAAGGTCTTCTCGAGATTTACTACCTCGATATCCCAGCCAAGAACATTGAGTCCAGCTCCCAGTATCCCAACACCATTGCTCATATTGGACTTGTTGTACCCGACGCCCAGAAGACACAAGAGCGTCTGGAGACGATGCCTGATGTAAAGATTGTCAAGAAATATGGAGAGAAGTTTACCCAGCTCACTGATGATCTTGTGATCGGCCCGGCTGTTGGACTGCCGCCTGCTGTTGTTGCACAGTTGAGCCTGGAGGAGAGGGAAGCAATTGTTGAAGGACTCGGGGGTAGTGTCGATCCGCTCATCTTTATTGTTGATCCCGGTGGAAACTTTATTGAGATTCAAAGTGAGGAAGGTGCTAATTTGGTACAGGGATGAGCCTGAGTTGTACAAGAGAGTAGAGGACATGTGCCTGGACCCTGGGGAAGCGTGTACGGGACGGTTGGCTATAACAGGATCTCGGGCTCATCATACTGTCGTTTGGAAGCTTCGGCTACTGATTTAAGAGTCAAACAAAACGTTTATGGCAACTAATTAGTTTGAAATCGATTCGAAATACATTTTGTTACGTGGTGAGACCGACAGTATACGGAGCCCCCAGATAAGCCGCCAGCATAGGAGAAACTTTTCAATAGTTTCACTGGCACCTCCTACTATAGGAAATCCTTTCATAGTTGCAATAAAGAGTTAAAACACTCCTGCTAGCCCTACGAAAATATACACCTCGAAGCTAAGGGCCGAGAACGCTTTAGACTTGCCACCCTTGGTCTCAACCCCACGTGTTTCTGCAAGCTTAGGCACTAGGTCTTCTGATAATCACGCAACAGATCCAATGGTGTTCTGTTAATATATCCCGAAGCTTCGATAGGTCGCCAAGGTCAGTGCCCCTGCATATCGGCACCAAATAAGCTGCCGTTCCTGAGTCCCCCGCAGTTTGCGTGGGTTGTTCTCCATGAACTCGGCACAGCGGAAATGGACATAAAGTGAATATTTACATAGAATCGCGAGCCTGTGATGTCACATTCCTGTGTCTTTTCTTTGTTCCACACTGATCAGCTATCATCCACACATACATCGAGGATCTCCTCAAGCCAACACCGCAAAGCATACCAAATTCAGATCCAGCCAAGCTTCCCCTTCCGCCCCCAACTCAACAGCAACACACCGAGGCTGTCGAAGCCACCCGCAATTTCACCCTGCATACAGCAACAGTCAAATGCTAAAAAGGCGGTCAACGGTGTTTCCGAGCCACGTAGCTGTTGGAGTACATACATATGCACGCAGCCGGTTGATCAGACCCAAAAGGGGTTGGGCAATTGGAGTTGGCATGGGTTGGGCAGATTTGGAGTCGCTGTGAGGGGTCAGAAAAAAACACCAAAAAGGGAGAGGAAAATGTAGTTGCGATGAAAATAAGTCATCAAGCGGCTCTGCGGTCATCATGTGTCTCAAAGGCCCAATGCCCAGCTCTTCATTTCTGCTCACGCAAATGCTGAAGCGGCCACCGTCTCGCAACGTTTCTTTGGATTATTCCTCTTCGAGTACTGTCCCGTGAGATCGTCTATTACTGTGCTCCTCACCCTTTGGTCGTGGTAGACCAAGAAAGGTAAGTCAACTCTCCGCTGTCCAACGAGACGCGACTATTTGATGCGACACTGTCTGACTGTTATCTGCACAGCTGAGACAAAGTCTTACCACCTTCTGGTCATCATACCCCGATCCTGTTGCATCGAGAAAAGCCCCCAAAGCAAGAGAGTATCGACAACGTCACGTCGACCGGACAGTCGGCCTGTCCCTGTCTCGAGCTGTGAAGGAATGACCGTCTGCTGGGTCAATCTTGCCCGTCGAGAAGGACTCCAGAAGGCATCTTCAGTTACCAGAGAAAGGGTCACGTAAGACCGAATCCAGAAGACCATACCGTCGACCGAAACGTACAATTCACTGCCTGTGATAATGAGAAGATCTACCTCTCATCGCGGCGCTGCATCACACAAGAGACCCTATCCCTGTGTTATCGCAGATCGATTCCCAGGGAAATGCAAGAGGAGTTTCAACAACATTGAAAAGCTCAAGTAAGCCATACTACGTCTCGCGTCAACCCTCAAACGTACTAACAAGCCTCAGCGAGCATATCAAGCGATGTCACAATCCATTCCTCTGGTGCAATGATTGCTTGAAGAAGTTCAACAGCTCCTTGGGCATGGAAGCTTTAGAACGTGAGAAAAATTATCACCAGGCGATATGTCCCAAAGAGCCTTCCGAGAAGAACAAAGCCCTCAGGGAGAAGGCTTACGTTATTGACGAAGCTCGATATGAGCTTTGCAAGAAACTCGGTTGGAAGCAGACTGCTGCTTCACATGAGCTCAATCGCGAAACAGGTGGCAAGGAATGCGTATCTCAACGGAGCTGGAGACAGATCCGTGACACTATCTTCCCAGCCGACACTGTAACTGTCGACGAGTCTCATGAGCTCGTCGCCAGAGTCGAGAACGAGACGAGAAACGAAATGTTCTTGGCGCAGTTCAGAGACTCACATGTCCCAACACAGATAGAGATCAGCACGATCTCTCAGCCGCCCCCAACGGTTGATAACACGTCTCACCTGTCCACGATCCTGTCGGAGGTGACTGCTCCTCTTACAGGTCCAACGACGATTGCTTTCTCTGATCCTGGACCAGATGGGCTTTTTTCACGAGAGTTGGAAAATTTCGATTGTGGGTTCCCTCCACTCCTTAATTTCCAGGATCATGAGTCTGGAAACCCTTTGACAGGCGCGGGGAAATGGGATAACGGAGCCTTGGATCTGGTACTTGAACCCGACATGTTCGACGAGCAGTGGCTCAATCAGTATACTCAGAATGACTTGGCGGAGGCAGAGTGAATGAGAGGATATGGAGATCAAATTGTCAAATTGATGGAGGATTTTAAACTCGGAATTTCCTGGCAGAATGGACACAATCCAGCTTTATATAGCTTTAACATAAGACCAATTTCTGGAGAATGACTCAACATGAATGTGCCATTTACCATGCCGTATGTTTGCTGACTTGAGGCCATCTATTTGTCATTCGGGCTGAAAGGGATGCCACAAGTGAGTAATCGATATGCTGTACGTTTACCACGATGAAGCTGCATGTCATCATGGAAATTACAATAAGCTGAAACAAAGCATTGTATTGGCTCGGCTGTATGTTGTGCAGACTCTTGATCAGGATTTATCTGATGGCTGTCCTCTCACGCAACCTCCAAGGTAGTCAGCGGGTATTATTTACAAGGGCACGCAACACGACATCCCACGTCTTTAATTCACTTCGCTTTGATGAAATATGCTGTAATAATGGTTATTACCATCGGATCATCATAAATCTCCATGTTATAAAAATATCCGATCTCGGACTTAAGGTTCGGCTGCTTCCGCTGAGGGCGTACTTGACATCTCGACTAAGTGGGGTCTTCAGTCGCCCCAATCGAAGCCAAAGTTCAATTCAACTCTGACTCCTCATCAACATTTCTTTACTCTCGAGTCCGCGCCCTACGGATACATTCATCCGAAAATAGACGCTATGCGCGTTGATAACGTTGAGATGGGCGATACCAACGATAAGGAGCACCCCGCCCCTCCTGATGCAACCTCCAGTGGGGAGCCCTTCTTGGACTTTGACGCTTTGGCCTTTGATCCTGGTACACTTGAGCCCAATACATATGAATCTGCTTTTGAGAATGGATTGGGAGGAAATGAGTTCGAGTTCAACTTTGACGAATTATGGAATGCAGATGCGACCCAGCTCCCTCTCACGGCAGATGACATCGATTTCGTACAGCCCCATCAACTTCAAGGCGACACCAGCTTGCAACATGATGGCTTACAGCGCGCAGGGACTGATCAGCTCACACTCAACTTCGGGGACCTCATGAGAAATGCTTCTGAATCTCCATCAACCAGATCACCCAGCATCCTTACCCCGCCAATTCCCTCTCCCCTTCCCCCAAAGATTGGACATCGCTTCACCCTCGACGCCATCCGCTCATTGAAGGACTGGTTCGCTCGGAACATCGACAACCCCTATCCAAATGAAGAAGAAAAGAATGTGCTGGAGCTCCAGACCGGCTTGACTCGAACTCAGATTACAAATTGGCTAGCAAATGCTCGAAGACGGAGGACTACTACCGATAGCGGCACTCAGACGGCCTCGGGAAAGTCTGGCAAGGTTCCTTCCGAGTATACGCCAACACGAGCTGGTACACCAATACCACGAAGACGATCTGAGAAGGGGATGCATCCTTTGCAGAGATGGGTTGATTCACCGCCTGAGAATGAACCGGCTGCTGTGTCTGCTATTGCACGTGCGATGGCTTCAGGTGCATTAGTTACTTCCAGTACGTTTCCTTGCATCCAAACCCAAGATCAAGTCTGACAAGAACAGGAAGTCGAAGTCGGAGAGGAACATTCTCAAGTGATGAAAGAATACCCCGGAGACGTGGCCATAGATCAAACGCTAGCAGTCTCGGAACATCAAGAAGCGCATCAACAGATTCACGTTCCTCGCGCGGCTCCATCAGCGGCACCTCATCACACAGCAGAGGTAGATCGATCCAAAAACGGAGACCGCAGAAAACATCACTTATGAAACCCCGGCTCACATTCCAATGTACATTCTGTACCGAAACCTTTAGCCGAAAATACGACTGGCAACGTCATGAGAATTCATTGCACCTGTCTTTGGAACGATGGGAGTGTTCCCCTGACGGCCCAACAACCACCGATCCAGATACTGGCCAACTCGTCTGCCTATTCTGCGGTGAAAACAGCCCAAATGATGAGCATATAGCTGCCCATAATCCATCTGCATGTCAGGAAAGATCGTTTAGCAGGAAAGACCACCTCAAGCAACATCTACGCCTTGTGCACAACGCCAAATTGACCGAACTTTCTATGAAACTATGGAGGACTGCACAACCAGATATCATTTCGAGATGTGGATTCTGTCAAGCTTCCATGACTAGATGGATTGACAGAGTAGATCATGTTGCGAACCACTTCAAGATGGGCTGTACGATGAATAATTGGGTTGGAGACTGGGGATTTGAAGATGATATATTGAAGACTATAGAGAAGGCCTTGCCACCATGTAAGTACCACGAAACGCTTTGAAGCATTTTGCTAACTTGCATCAGACTTGGTAGAATTGGAACGTGGAACTCCATTCCCTTTCGCGGCGAGTGGCAAACCACCTGATTCTCCTCGAAGTGCATACGAGCTCATCACGCTAGAGTTGGCATATTTTATTTCCAATCATACCGACAATACTGGGAGTCTTCCAAGTCACGACAGTCTACAATTGGAGGCATGTCGCATCATGTTTGCTTCAGAAGTAACATTTCCTGAAGCGAACCTGGACTCTCACGGGAGTCCATCATGGTTCAGAGACTTGCTTCTGTCCTCTGATGAGATTGCTCAACAAGCTCGCTTCGCACCTATTCGATCCAGCACAGAGAGTAGACTTTCTGTCTTAAGGGTCAAGGGCAAGAACTCGTTGTTTGAGGAGTGTCCCTTGGAATCACGACTGCAAGCGTTCATGCGTGATCGAAGAATGAGGGGGCTGTCTGAGGTATCGGATGCAGAGCTACAAAAAGAGGCAGGTTGCATTGTCATGCAGATGGAAAGCGAGCTTCAAACGAAGCCGGAATTCGTTGCGAACTGGTTGATTGGTTTCCTGTATAAATCAACGAACTGGATAAGCGACTTTCGGCAACGTGCAGACCTAATGTCAACCGATGACAGCTGGAAACTCCCATCGCCAGGTAATATGGCATGGTCTGCCGAGCCTACAAGTGCCCAGGTACAACATGATCTATCTTGGGTGAACAACTCGTCTCTCTTTGACGGAAATGACTGGTCTTTTGGAGGGCAAGCTGGGCCGTCGGGCGCAAGCATGACATGGCAAGCGAACGAACCAGTCAATAACGCTGATCCATCCACGTTTGACCCATCCCTCGATGACTTTACATGGCTTTGGTCAGACGATAAATCGCCACCTAAAATACCACAGACGACTCCAAGTCCCGGAGCCGAAGGGGAGTCAGGCCTCCGACCGACGTGGCTTGGTCCGGGTATCTATGTCTTGAATGACCCGAACCATCTTCCGTGGTTTGCGCGCGAGATGAAGAGATGGGTAAAGGCGGCCATGTCACCGAATAACCCAATCTGTCATGTTCCTTCTGATGAGGAGCTTAGACATCAAGCTCGATGCCTGCTTTACAATGAGTAAGTCCGCGCCCTCTTGTCTTTGACGCATCCAGCTTACCCTTCCAGTGACGATCCATGGAACCAAACACCTGCGGACCACGCGCAATGGTTGGAGATGTTCAAGAAAGAGGTAGGAATTATTTGAAACGCGGGTAAGAGGATCCCTACACGCACAGGGAAGGACTGTGATAGCGATGCAGGAGCCCGCCAATGCAGGACGCCATGGGAGGGCAGTCTATGGCTGGAAAGGCTTCTGCGCACATAGCGAATGGAAGTGGACATAAGAATGCACCGAAGGATCCTTCAAGTCCTTTCGGACCTTGACAAGGAAGACTTCAACCTCTTCAGGAGTCCATCCCAAGGCTCGAGTGAAGGGACCGATGGTGATTGCATACAGACCATCGTAGATGACGCTCCTATTATAAAGGCCAATCATCTTGAGACTTGGGTCCTTCGGCCATGGACCGACCGGCACTTTCTTGATCTCGTGGCGGATATTGACGAAACCAGCGTCGTGCAGTCTGTCGGGGTTCTTCTCGGCAGCGTGCATCTCGATTCCTGACTTGGCGAGGGCAGCTCGGATGTTGGCCACCATTTGCGGTGGTGTAAAGTCGGGACGTAGTGTTCCGTCGTCGCACCCGTATACCCATCGGAATTCGGGTAGCTCGATCCATCCTCCTGGCTTTAACGCGCTGCGAATGTTAGCTGTGAGCGGCCATCAGGCGCGGGAGTGTTACCGGTAGATCTGTCCCAGCAGCGCAGGCCAATCCTTGATTGCCGTGGACATGTTGCGCAAATGGACGAGGTCTATTGAGTTTTCGGAGTATAGCCACGGTGCTTCGGCGTCGTCGACGAGGAATCGAACATTGGGAGGAACCCATGGTGGCTGAATGGGACTCAGATCGATCCCAATGACTTCGGCGCTGGGATATTCGTCGCCCACTGCAATAAATCAGCCAATCGCCCTCAATCGGGATTATTTTGCGTACTATCAATGGCCCAACTTCCAGTTCCTGTTCCGATATCGAGGATCTTCTGAGGATGGTCCAACGGCGCATTGTGCAACTTGCCGCCAAGCAGATGCACCGCAACCGTATGCTTCATATCCTCTCGTTCTTGTTCGGGCAGATCGTTTGGGAATTGGTACAAGCCCTCCTTGAATTTATGGTATCGTCGACTGTTCTCGAATTGATAATCGCGCACACTCGAAGCTAGAGATGACGACTGTGCGGAATGCTCGGATGAAGCGTATCCATCATCTGTTGCGACATCGTCGTTTGTTGGAGGAGCTGGGTGATCGGGTTCAATTGGAGGATCGTGCTGCTGTAGCTCGGGGACTCGATACGAGGGATTCGTCGGAGGGTCTGTTGTATCAGCCATGATGAAGTAACTGAGGTAAACAAGCTGAAGAGAATGCCCGGGGAAGTGGAGTTTCTATCTCTTAGTGAGCGCTGTCCCCATTTCTTGGGACTTGAGTGATATCGGGTGCGGGAGATCAACAGCCCGTGGTTGATTTGATCGCCGGATCACTGCCCGTCTCCGCCATCACTGCAACCAACCCCACCAAGAGCGTTTTTCCCGCTGTTGGTTGTATCACACTGCTTATCTTTGCTGTTGGTCGAGACAAACAGCAGCCACAACTGATTCTCACTGCTTGGCGTGTTTGCCATTTATGCTTAATTGGTTAGACGCCATGGAGCCCTTCAGACTCTCCCTGCAAGACGGCACTGTGCTCTCTGGAATCTCCAACATTCCGTCGTCGCCCTCGACTTTGAAGCATAGGCCGTTGGTGGTTGGACTTCACGGGGGGTGCTATACGAGTCACTACTTCGATGCTACCCCAGAATACTCGGCGAGGGGTATCAGTGAAGCGCTCTCTGTGCCGTTTGTGGCTATAGATCGACCGGATTATAGGGATACTACGCCCGTGGGTGGTATTCCCGAAGGATCAAGCTATCCCGAACAATGGGGACGGAGACTCCATGAATCCATCCTCCCAGCCCTTTGGAAAGAGTATGGAGTCTCCAATGCATGCACATGCATCGTTCTTCACTGTCACAGCCTCGGAGCCAACGGCGCAATCGTTGCATCATCCCTGCACGCAACCTCATCATCACCTGCATATCCCCTCGGCGGTATCGTCATATCAGGCTTTGGCTCCCTGTTAAAAGACACAGGCGGCCATGTTTCGCAGTTCGATCCTCCACCCTCGCATTTGAACATCCCTGTCGAAGTAAAAGACAAGATTTTGCTTCTTCCAGGAACGGCAGACGAAACTGTTTATGCACAGTCTGAGCGCCTCGACCACGCCATTCCGTTTGAGGAACTTGCAGCGTTGAGAAAGTCTTGGTTGTGTGAGTGGAAAGACAAATGGGGCGTTAATGTTACAACACCTGTTATGATTGCGTTGGCGGAGCGAGATCACTATTGGGATGCTACGGAGGAGCATTTGAAGCATTTTAGAGAGGGGTTTCCGAAGAGTGAGCGGGTGGATTTGAGTATCGTAAAAGAGGCACCGCATAATATTGAGCTGAGCTATTGGGGTCCGGGGTGGTATGCGAGGAGTTTTGGGTTTGCGGTTGAGTGTGCGGTTTCACTTGCATTGCAGAAGTGAGGTCGAGATGATTTATATTTTACAGTTATATTATACACGATGGAATCCCAGAGGTCGTGTACTTCTTATGAATAAGATTGTGTACGAACCTTCCATAGGTCACAAGTTTTTGAAGATAGTTCACATCATCGTTGATATTGAGTCAAGACTTGAGGTTAGGCTAGAAATGAATTATCCTGTGGCAATAACGAACATCTCAAACACGTCTGCAATCGAGTCCTGTGTTTTGATACTTGAATAGTCCTGTGACACTGTCAAGAGGTGAATTTCCATGGCATTGGTTGAATGGCCTGACTCATCAGTCAAAGGGCGCGCCCCCTCATTGTCAAACTCCAAGATAAAAACAGAAGGACTCATAAACCTATTTCTCTATACTTCTCACTGCAAGGCCTGAAAAGCTACCATGAGTCAAGCACCACCCTCGAAGGTCTTGGGCGCCTTTGGCGCAGAAGGCTCTCTTGTGCACGTCCCGGGCGGTCGAGGCCTCTGCTATCGAACTTCGCAAGGCATTCTCCTCCGACCATCAGACAACGACGAAGAATCCCAATACACCGCATCCCTCTGCAAGTCCCTTATTGAGCTTCATCCTCGTGACTACCGCGTTTCTAGACCAATCCAGACTTCAGAGCCCCCTACGAGATATGTTTGCGATGGCTGGACGGCCTGGGAATATCTTGAGGGGCAAGCAACTCCTCAGGGAAACTTTGATATTCTTATGAAAGCTTGCCGTGCCTTTCATGCTGATATCATGAGATTGGCTATCGAGAGGCCCTCTTTTCTATCTACGAGGCAAAATCGATTTACAGAGGCAGATCTTGTGACTTGGGAGGAAAAGAAGCTTGAGGATGTCGAGGAGGTCAACAGCGATGTTATGGCTACTATTCAGCCAATCCTTGACCATATTCTGGAGCTAAGACAACCATTCCAAAAAGAAATCAAGAATCAGCTTATCCATGGCGACTTAACTGGAAACGTTTTATTCGACTCGGAAGGCAACAATCCTCCAGCAATCATCGACATCACACTTTACTGGCGACCGGCTGAGTATGCAGAAGCTATCATAGTGGCAGATGGACTCATCTGGCTGAACGAAGATCGAAAGTTGGTTGAGATGTTTGAAACCGATCATACAAGGATTCAGCTCCTCGTGAGAGCTTTGTACTGGCGGTGCTTGTGCTGTGCTATTGATCCGTTTCTTCCCTTCGTGAACGAGAATCTCCCAAAGGCGAACTTTTCAGGGGCTATTGATATTGTCAGGGAGTTTATGGGCGAGTGCATTTGAGATGCTGAGAGATAGGCTGTTGGGTGCTTGCTCATATACAGAGCGTTTGAAGGCCATGATGGTTTCAGAGGCGCTCATGGAAGCTTCATCGTTGCTCGAATATCATTGATAAACACATATCTACCATTCAAGCAGCTCAGAACATCCATTCCTCACTTATCTTGTATGAACTGGCGTATGATCATGCTGCACAAGCACTGCCGCATGCCCAATCTGGCAAGCTAAGCCTGTTTGTTGTAGCTTGATGCCTGATAAGCGGCGCATTTTTCCTCCGTAGAATTAAATATTAAGCTTATTTCTCACGCACCGTCTCCCTTTCATCCATTGGTTCATCAGCGTCAGCATCGTTTGCCAAGCAGTAATCTCACGCTTACATAACACCCCTGCCGTCATCTGTCCCAAGGGAGTCTGATCCTCGTTAGCTAACTCTGAACAGTCATCAAACAATCATGGTTGGTGTTCCGAGCAGTCGAGGCTGCAACTCATGTCGAAAGGCAAAGAAGAGGGTATGTATGATTGATTGTGCCCTTGGAGATTCAGCACTGATTATCGAGACAAGTGTGATCAAAAACAACCAAAATGCGGCCGCTGTATTAGACTTGGTGATGAATGCGTCGGCAGTGGAACAAGACGCTTCAAATTTCATCAGTACAAGCCTGATACGCAGAGTACACAGCTCATCACACCTCCTGCTGAAACACCTAGCAATGATACGACTAGACTGACAGCGGAATTTATATCGCTTATGGGGATTGATGATGACCGGTTTGGTTTTGAAGCATACGGTCCTTATTTCTTTGCAGATATTCCTCGACGTATGGGTTCGAATTCTGCTCTTGATACTACCACTTCTGCCATGATAGCATCCTTCCAAGCAGTTCGTCTGAGGAAGACTGCTGACAAGAAGACTTTTTCTCTCTATGGGAAGGCGTTGAGATCCTTGCAGGGCTGTTTGAGTGATTGTAACCAACCGGTTATGCTCAAGTTGGAACTTGTTTTGATGATGATGCTGTGTCAGGTAATTATACCCCGTTAAACGCTTTGGTTCCTGTACTGATGGTATTAGATCTGGATTGAGAACAAACACGCCAACAAGCATCGAGGAGTCATCGTGTATTTGTTAAAAGAGGCTGTATCTCAAGGCGAGATACTTCACTCAGGTGATATACGAGCCTGGTGTTTGCAAGCTGTAAGGACTCAACCTACTCATGTTTAGCTCGACTGACATAGGTGGTTAGATATACGCTGCCCTTTGTGACCCGAAGGTTGAGCTTGGGTCATGGTTTTGGGACGTAGCCGTCCAAGATACCATCATGACACGACCGTATCACTACGAACAGAACCTCTACTGCTTCGAACTCGGGGCAATAGGCGACTTACCAGTTTTTCTTCGAGATCCGGAGAGATATCTTTACCAATTGAAATGCTACTACAACATCCTCTCTCAAGAGCGACTAGTGATGAAGAAACTCTACGAAGAAGCCATGGTGGCAACACTACCAACGGATGCATCAGCAGCGTGCAGAATGAAAGCTATAGAGTACGCCTCCGGCCACGCAGGTCTTCTCGTCCAAGCAGCACTCATCGGCCCAACACTCAACCCCTTTGGAGTTCTTCCAGATTACACACAAGGTTCTCATGAGATATGCGATGATGCGATACTTCTTGCCCATCGATGTCAGACATTCAGACCATGTGGAGCGTCCTACGTGCCTGAGCTCTTGAAGTTGGTATGGGCGTCATTGGACGATGGGTATAGACATGGAGAGCTGGAGAAGTTGCTGGGTGAGTATGCTGAGGATGTTCAGGGCGCGAGCTATCTTGAAGAGGCGAAGATTATGAGGAAGAGGCTTGATGGTCTTGGTTGGAGCAATGAACAGCGGTTCCTGGAGGGGAGGGATGAGGGGCCAGAAACACCGCCGCCGTGTGTGATTTTGTGAGATGAGATGGCATAAAAAAATTGTATCAAGGTATAAGAATGAAGATGGAACAAATTGTCCGATAAAGCTACAGTTGTCCAAGGTTCACATATCACAAATCCCAGTCTGGTGGTTGTCATTCCAGGGTAAGTTCTTTGCTAGAGGTTACACCTCGTAGGGCATGGCTGCTAATTTTAGAACCCAATTACACCGTACACCATTAATTAAGCACCACGATGGTTGCATCTTTAATTCCTCCATTGCATCATAAGTCACCAAGCTAATCTCATCTTGCCTAAGCTTAATTCCTTCACTCATACCATCTCGTCTCTCGATCTTGAACATTCTTGGGAAAATATCCGCTGCGCAAAGCTTGCCCAACTGGGGGCCTCTTTTTCAGCTCCTGCAGATCGCGAGGATGATCCCTGGGCACTGACCCCGCTATTAGTGCTCTAACAAAAAGCAGATGATGAACAGTTGGTGGCTGTTAGTGCCGTAGCTGGATTTTGTGTCAGCCACAGTGCGCTAGATGGGTAACGTCCCCCTCTAATTCATGACTTGATGAGCTGTTTGCTCTCGACAATACGAAAATGGAATCAAGTTCCAAGACTTTAGTTTGAGTTGGTCTCTGAGATTGACAAGATGCTAACTACATGCGAGCGTTTATCCCACGATCGTCACCGCCGCCCTCATAAACAGGGCAAGCGAGCATAGCCTGCGCCGTGGAGAATACTCACCAAAAGCAAGGAAGCTCATCAAATGACCCTTCACGACATTACAACCACCATCTAGCAACCAGCATCTAGCGCTCTCTCAATGTGTAGTAGCTTCAATTAAACCCCTGGTCATGGCGGTCTCATGTCCTGGAAGCTTGTTGAGTTAAGCTTATTTCAGTGCCTGTCCCCGTCGATCAGCCTTGCGGTGTGAGTCTCCCTCGGGTAGCCCTACGGTATTTCAAGGCCTTGCTTTCCCAGTCAAGCCTCGAGACTGTCACTGTCGTCTCTGCCCGCGTCTTCTCTTTTGCCTCAGCACTTGCTCACCTTCAAATACTGCATACCTCGTGCTCATGGCCGATAAACCCACTACCGCCCCCCAAACCTCAACCATCCCCACAATGACCACCGCCGAAAAGTCATCCTCCGGCTTCCTCAAAGTCATCGCCTTCTTCGACCTCGTCGTCAAACTCGCCGCGACGGGTGCGCTCATCGGAATTCTTGTTCTACTTGTGCAGTTCAACAACAACATCGATAAGCTCTTCAACGGGAGCAGATCTCTCCCCGTTCGAGTCTCCGATGCCGCGCCGCTGCGTATCATGCCCGGTTACTCGGGCACCTTCGATGTTCGAATGACGAATAACGCAAATAACCCCGTGTGGTTCAAGGTGGACAATTAGACGGAAGACTAGACGTGTATCATGTTTCGGCGCTTCATGGGGGTCGGTCTCATTTCGGTGGGAGAGGGCGGTGGAAGGTTCATTTCAAGGCCTGTAGCGTGTTAATGTTATTCTGGTGGCGTGTTATGGATGCTTACCTGCGCTGAGACTTCAATAACACATTTTCTATCTCATGATCATCATGCCAAGTAGATCCAGTCTTTCATCTCTGTTACTGCAAGGCCAAGCTAGGAGTCGCGTTGCAAGACGCGACCCATCCATCACGACGGTAATTGAACCGTGCACAAACGCGACAAGACAAAAGTCTTCTAGAAAAAAAAAAGTATCATTTAGCAAACACCATAAACTAAATACGAGCTATAAATAGTCTAAGCAGATCAAATGTAAATGTCATTCCCATGCCGTAACTGACTGATTATTCCCGTGCGCCCGTCTAAGATGGTACTGAAGGAAACTCCCGATCGGGTGAAACCGTTGAAATCTGGAAGAGGGGGTTCAGGGATACACGTGACCACCCGGATCGTGACCGTTGCCGGCCCCACCCGGGCCGAGAATTTGAACGCCGAGAAAACGTGGGAGAAACGCCATGAGTAGTAGGAAATTTGGTCGTTGTCGAACTCAAATAGATGCCGCTAGTGGTCTTTCTTCTTCCGTGTATATGTGGTTTTCATCTGTTTTGTGCTGGGTATTTTGTTGTGTCTTGTTTGTTGCTACGCTGCCCCCGAAGTCGGCCACGCTCAGGCCTTCCATGCGGCAAGGTTGCCGAGCAAGCCGCGAACGCTGTTACGGCTCTCTTCTAGAACAGCGGCGTCTCGTGTTTGCTGGACCTTCGACTCGACGGCTTGCAGGACGCGCAGGTGCTCCTTCTTGAGCTCTTCGAAGCCATCGTCAAGCTGCTTGTGCCATGGGTACAGAACACCCACCTGGAAGCTGAGTGCCGAGCCAGCGATGACAAAGTTGGTGATGGAGAGGGCGCGAGTGATGATCATGGTGACTGATTTGAAGGAGTTGCTTTTTACTGACTTGTAGAGAGTAATGCAGTTGTGCGAATGAACAAGCTGAAGATGAAAGCTTGGGTTGGCGACAGACACGGGAAGCAAGACGCAACAAAGTTACAGGGAAAAAAAAAAAGAAAGAATGAAATGTTAGAGAAGAAAAAAAAGAAGAACAAAGTTAAAAAGGAGTCCCGACAGAAGAGAACAACAGAGAAGAATCCCCGCATACGTACGTGCCCGTGACATTCGGCTCGGTGTTGCCCAATTTATCCAAAAAGGTAAGGCCGCCGTAAATAAACAGGAATCAACAGTCTCGGCTCGCGTGAGCAAGGGATGGTCGAGACTCTGACAAGTCATGGAGAGTCGGACCAGGGGCTGTCAAATGAGACGCTGTCATCCGAACTCCGGATTTCACATGTCCACTGTTCTTGCGCGCGTGTCTCTTGTCACTTGTCAAAGAGAGTTTGACATTTGCCACAACTTCATGATTCCCCACAATGGCGCAGGGGTGCTAGAGTATGAGAGACTTGAGTCACTGAGTATTGGCCTCTTGAACTTGAGCTGAATACTTGGCCGTGAACAAGCTGTTCTTGAGGCTTTCGTATTTCGCTTAATGGTTTCGAATGTTGAATTAATTGAACAATGCTTCTACGGGTCTTCTGGGCTTAACCGCCGTTAGCCGTCAGTGGAGTCACTAGGACAAGGTTCCCACGTGTCGAAACAGGGCTGCATCGGTTCCTCCGATTGTCTCCATTTTTCCGTACCGATGCCGGGTCAGTGACATCTCCCGTATCTGTCTGTATCCACCTCCAAGAGCGGCTCATCTACCGGCCTTCGGTACCCATATCGCCGGGGTCGTGGATCCCGGATCCTCCAACCCATTGCTCCATCGTCAACCCGGACCGGAAGTGAGCAGCGATGTGATCTGTTCGTTCTCCCCAGCTGTCCATCATCACTTGACAGAAACCGCATTGGCTTCTTACTATATCTTGTCGGTGCTGTAGCAGACTCAGATCCGGTTTCCAGCCATCCCACTTGCGACAGCCATGAAACTTGTGAAGGTGCTGCCAGAGGTGGTCTTTGCGTGTAAACTTGCGCTCTGAAACAGGGCGTTCGGCACAGGTGTCGAATTCGTGAGCTTGAATGTGCTCGTCGCTGGGTGAGTTCTCACCACAGAAAAGGCATTGCGGGCCATCTTCGCTCATGCGCCAGACTAAAAACGATTGATCTGGCGTAACAGGCAATGCGCAAATCCATGAGTCGAGGCCTGGGAGATGAATTGACCGTTCATGGCGAACCCAGTCGTACTTTTTCTTGAAGCTTTGTCCGCAAAATGTACATTGAAACGCGACGAACTTCTTTGTTCGTGACCTCGAGGATGCAGTCCTAGATATGGAGGGTCCTTCTGCCACCGAACTACTACCAGAGCGAGAGAAGAATGCTGCATCCCTTGAGCGATACGAGTAACAAGAAGATGCCGAGTTAGATGAGGCCTCTTGTAGGTTAGAAAGCCAGAGAGAGTCATTGCTCGCAGATGACCCTAGTCCATCAGACGCTGCCGCGTCGCTATCCAGCGAACTGTGTCCACTTGACTGAGCAGCCAGGGCATTTTGAATCGCCGTCGCTGAAGCTGGCTCCTCATCGGGCGGAGAATTTTTCCAGCGATCCATGGGTGAAAGGTTTTTGCGGAGGTAATGCGGCATCGGTGATCCTGGTGCAAATCCTTGACGACCCCGGCCAGGCGATGCAGAGTAAGTTGAGGAGAGTCGATGGCGTCGTCTAGTATTAGCAAACCAATTGACTACTTGGCTCCTGCTCAGCCCTGACTGTTGAGAAAGACTAGCTTTCTCTTCCTCTGATGGGTAGGGGTGGTCAAGATTGGAAAGGTACCAATTTCGCAGCACCCTCGTCTTTCGCACTGATCGAGTATTCGCTCTTTTGCCCGATAATGCTGCCATTGAAAGGCCCTGCGATGATTGACCTTCATCGACTGTAGCAGGTGCTCCTAGGATGCTGTGCTCGCTAACCCCGTGGAGGCGACCGATGACAGGCTCCGACGTCTCAAATTCCGAGGGTTTCCTCTTCTTCTGCCCCGCCAGACTGCATTCGCGGAACAAGGCGACACAGCTTGAACAGCTCTTGGTAGGGTTCGGATTTGCTACCGTAGTTTGCAAAATCAGGCACTGCAAACGAGTTCGACGACAATTGGTGCATGGCACAGGAGGACGGGATGCTCCATTCTTGACGAAAAATTCATCAATAGAGGTCATGGGCGTTTTGATAGGATCAGTGGGAGCTGGCAACGGCGCTGGGATACCCCAATCTGTGGCTGGTTGATTGAGAAAAGAAAAGTCCTGGTTGAGATCATCTGCAGGGGTCTCGGAGGCAGCTTTGGCCTGCTGGAAATCGGCATTCCAATCAATCTGAAAATCAGGAATTTCGGTGTTTTGGATGTTGAACGCCTCTTGAGGGTTGATCGTCTGTAGCATGGTGTCGATATTCGCTCCCTCAGCAAGCGGATTTGACGGACTCCGCGATTGAGGGGCTGGATCGTCAAC
Source organism: Fusarium sp. HKF-74 (assembly GCA_021223625.1). Classification (NCBI taxonomy): domain Eukaryota; kingdom Fungi; phylum Ascomycota; class Sordariomycetes; order Hypocreales; family Nectriaceae; genus Fusarium; species Fusarium sp. HKF-74. The sequence goes on from JAJFAS010000076.1 coordinate 29,384, forward strand.
CTGGTCGTAGGGAAGCGTCAACGCAGCATCTTCGCCGCCGGTGAAGAGAATGTCATCCAGTGAAAAGTCCATTATGACACTGTAATGAGGGCAGTGGCCTCTCAGCGACTTCAAAGGGCTGATGAGGAGGCATGTGAAGAAGATGTTGGAGTGGAGTTTTGGGAGAAGTTGCGATAACGTCACGCGTAGCGGTCGCTTGAAGCGATGTCGGTCGGGCTTAGTCACAGCCGCGATGCAAATGACAGCGCGCACCGCCTGTTTGGGAGATCCTCAACGACATTCTTTTGGTGTTTTACTGCAGGTCATCATTTGTTGTTTATTCTCGAAGGATGATGAGATCTGCCGTTATCGCACCAATGCGCACGTCCGGTATTGCCAAGTTCACTGTGCTGTGGAAGGAAAAACAGTCAGGTACTTGGAGGGCGCTGCGCTATCTTGGATTTGACAGTGAGCCCACTGAATCTGCCCCTGATTCCCATTTACTGCACCTGCTCTGGTGGTTTTCAAGTAGAGGGCATACAATCGGTCTTGTCTGATTTTTTTATAGTTCTTTTCTTTTTTACTGTGCTCAATAACTTAACTTCCTCGCAATGCAGTTACGAGTTACAGAGTGGCTGTCAGTGGTTCCATAGCGTCAAATGTGCTGTCACCTCCAAAGCCAAACTGGCTGTCCCTTACAGCCGCAGTAATTAGAGCTCCTTGTTCTAGACTTGATAAAAACACCGTCTGGTGTGCAATGTGCATCGGCCTCAATCGAAATGCGGAGCGGCACAGGAAGTCGGTTACCCTGACCTGTTGAATGCGTCCAGCGACGATCCAGACTCCGCAGTATAGAATCGCCTGTTTCCGCATAATTTTACGAGCCAGCCCAGCCTAAGCTAGCCTACATCAGAACACCAGCCAAACATGCGCCCAAAAATCATTCATTGGTCTACGCTCTATTGATGAGTAGTTCTGCGACATCTCAACTTCATTACAGAACCATGAACCATCAAAGGTTTAGCAATAAGAGAAATGGAGATCTTTTGAGAACCAAGCCCTGCGAAAGACATGAACAATTTCAGGGCAACTGACAACACGAATTGGAATGGAGTACATGAATGAGTGAGTGCTCATTGTGTGGGGTTGGTGAAGTATGGCTCTGTCGCCAGAAGGCGCATCACCAATGTTAACTTGGGCGCATCCTCTTGCAAATTGTGTATAAAATTGTTGCAGAAACTCTTCTCAGGAATTTTAGAGCATCTCAACACAATCATCTCCTCTTCCATCATCTTCAGATCGAGTCTTGTTCTGGCTTCCCCGCTCAAATTCTCCGCATCAAACCTTCTTCACCGCAGTTGGAGAAACCCAGCACGACAAGCATCATGACCACTCGTCGACACGTCCACTTCAACTCCAACGCCAAATCATGGACTTCACCTGAGCCCGCCTCTACAGAAGCCATTGATCGGTTTCACCAGAGTCTCCCCAACTATGAGCCAACACCACTTGTCAGTCTGGACAGTCTGGCTAAGGAGATCGGGGTCGGAGCTGTCCATGTCAAAGATGAGACGAACCGTTTTGGTCTTCCGGCGTTCAAGATCTTGGGTGCTTCTTGGGGCGCTTTCCGCTCCATAACCGAGAAATTTGGCTTGCCTCTTGACTCAGATATTGATACTGTCCGAGAAGCGGCAAAGTCCCATCAATTGACATTGTACGCGGCGACCGAGGGCAATCATGGGCGTGCAGTTGCAAGAATGGGTGCTATCTTCGATATCTCAGCTGAGATTCACGTCCCGGCGTCTATGCATCCTTCTACGGTCAGGTTAATTGAGTCCGAAGGCGCAAAAGTCGTTATGTCAAAGGGCAGATACGAGGATGCGATGCTTGAGGCCGAGTCTGCGTCCAAGCATGGCAAGGGGATCATGGTTCAGGACCATGCCTTCGGCGACTATCAGACCGTTCCACAGGCAAGTGATACTTCACTACCTATGGCTGGATTTCATCCTAACGCATTTTTATAGTGGATTGTCGATGGCTACGGTACCATGATGCGAGAGGTTGACAAGCAGCTCGGTTCCACCAAAGCTGACTTGGTCATCGCCCCTGTTGGAGTCGGATCATTCGCCCAAGCTGTAATATCTCATTTCAAAAGACGGGGTACATCTACCTCCACGTTGACAGTTGAGCCTGATACTGCGGCGTGCTTGTGGAAGAGTCTGGAGAAGGGCGAGTTCACCGAGATCCCAACGACTGGCACCATCATGGCTGGTCTCAATTGTGGAGCTCCTTCAACAATCGCATGGGACGTGTTGAAGAATGGCGTTGATGCAAGCTTGACCATATCAGACTACGAGGCTCACCAGTCCGCCATGTATCTGCAATCTCAAGGCATCAACGCTGGACCCTGCGGAGCATCGACTCTTGCTGCGCTTAGACGGCTGGCACCAGAAGACAAGAAGGCCCTTAGACTCAATGAGAAGTCCAATGTGGTAATCTTTTGCACAGAGCGAAACCGAGACTACGATGTACCCCACGACGTTTCTCTCAATGACCCAGTTGCACTCACTCAGACCCTTGTCCAGATCAATTCAGCCAGTCCCGACTTGGGTTCTGTTCCCGGGCCTGGCGAGACCGTCATCGCTCGTTATGTCGCTGCATGGCTCGAACATAGGGACCTGGAAACGCACTGGGTTGAATACAACAAAGGCCGTCCCTCTGTCGTTGGTGTCGTTCGGGGCTCTGGCGGCGGGAAAAGTGTCATGTTCAACGGACACCTCGACACGGTCACCATTATGGGTTACGATGATGATCCATTGAGCGGAAAGATCGTTGATGGCCGTCTTTATGGTCGAGGATCCGCCGACATGAAGGGAGGTGTCGCGGCAGGTATGGTCGCCCTCGCCAATGCTAAGAAGCTTGGACTTCGTGGTGATGTGATCTTCACTGGTGTTGCCGACGAGGAGAGATTGAGTAAAGGAACGGAAGATATCCTTCGCGCTGGATGGAGAGCAGATGCAGCTGTTGTATCGGAGTCAACGAACCTCGAGATCAATCACGCGCACAAGGGATACTGTCACATTGAGATCAAGGTCTATGGACTGGCTGCACATGGCTCACGTGCTGATCTAGGCATCGACGCTGTTGTCAATGCCGGCCATTTCCTCGTGGAGTTTGGTAAATACGTTAAGAAGTTACAAGAAGGTGCTGGGGACGAGACCTTGGGAACAGGCACTGCACATGCTTCAGTTATCTCGGGCGGTGAAGAGGCATCGTCATATCCTGCCCAGTGCACCATCATTGCAGAGCGCCGAACAATCCCTGGAGAGACCAATGAAATTGTCCAGAAGGAGTTCGACGACATTATTGCCAAGGTAGCAAAGGAGGTCACCGACTTCAAGGCAGAAGCCAAGATCTTCTTCAGCCGCCCACCCCAGTTCACAGCGGCAGACCACCCGTTCACCAAGCTCGTCTCCGGCATTGTAGGTGATGTCACTGGAAAAGACGCGGTTATTGCCGGTGCCCCGTTCTGGACCGATTGTGCTTTGTTGGCTGAGAAAGGGATAGTGCCTCTGCTCTGGGGACCAAAGGGAGAGGGATTCCACGGGAAGGAGGAGTTTGTTCACGTCAAGTCAATTGAACAAGTGTCTGAGGGATTGGTCAATATAGCAGCTGAGTTCTGTAAGTAGGTAGATAGACGATGGCTTGTCCATTGAGTGTAATTGAGGATTAGCTCTTTGTTCTCATCTGAGTTGACAACTTGACCCTCTCGTTCTCACACCTTATGGTCGAGACAGGCTTATAGAACAGATGAACGGATGGTCTAAACGCGTAGGCAACCACTTTGAAGATATGTTTCGGTTCTGCCAGTGGGATCTAGAGTTCTGACACACTGGAACAGGTAGCTCATATATAACGACAAACATCCACTGACATCGGACCTAACCTCTGTCTAAGACTTCCCGCCTTATTCTTCCATCTATTATTTCTATCAGAAGTTCACCTTAGTTCACCAGAACTCGACAAGTCATCACCAACCTCTGGCTTTCTCAAGTGACCCCTTTCTTCCACCAACCCTACCCATAACGGCACTACCATTACATGTTACAACCACATCCCATTAAGCATCATCTACCATGCTACCAGGCGCACTGGTTACCGCATTGGGGAGGTACAAAGAGGACACAAACTCCGTCGCCGGCTGGCTTGCCTCCACGGCAAAGGCATATGGCTATAAGCCACAGTCAAACGAGACTCAGACAAGTTCCTCCGGCCGCCTGAAGGGAAACGCCAGAAAGAAAGCCAAGCAGAAGGCTGCTGAAAGTAACCAAGAAATAGGCCAGAAGTATACGGTTGCCATAAAGAACTTTGTCCCCATGGCGGAACACATTGCGGCGCAAACGAAGCCTCGTATTCAGGTGCCTGGTTCCTTTGCTACAACAATCGACCGTGTGATCTATGAAAGATCTTCTTTTAGGAGACTCCTTGCAGAACAGGGCGTTGGAGTTGACGAGACCGCCGATCAAAATCACGCGTACTTTGTACGTGTGCTACAAGCGGTTCGAGAGGCTCTACGACCCAATATGCCGAAGTCCGTCAAAGACAAATCCCCTCGACCTAACACTCCCCGTAGCCTGGCTCAGAACTTTGGTCAACTGACAGTCGAGGAACCATCAGGGGAGTTCCTGAATGCACCGGAAGTCGAGCGTCCTAAACAGATGGCCCAGGATAACACTACCTACGAGTTAGAAGAACAAGATACATTGGATGATGCCTTGACTGTTTGGCATCTTCTGATGGTCGATGCCGGAAAGATCCGAGACCGCATCGCATGGGTTTGGAAAGCCTATCGCGATGGGAAGCTGGATATTACAGTTGTTGGGGTCGCCACTGACACCGGAATTCATATGCTAGCGGTTTTAGAGGAACAGTCACGCACAATTCTTCATCAGCATGGCGGTTGTCTTACGGTTTCTAAGGCATACTTTAGCAGCGTAGCCTCTCAAAAGGGCTACTCCATGCAGGACATTAATGACTGCTGGAACGGGAGCTGTGACCATGTTCAGCTGTCCGAGCTGTTCAACACCACCTTTTCTCAAGCACTCACCATCGTTGAACGGCTGGTTAAGGTATTTTCAAGTCAAAATGACATAGCCCTGAATCACGCCGAGATGATAAACAAGCTCAAGGCTTATTGGAGTGTACCAGGAAGCAATGGCACCACCCTGAAGCTATCAGTGGACCAGCTGATGGCTACTCAGTTTTGGAACGCATCACTGGTACATATCACTAAGCGAGAGGTATGCGGACCCCTGGACAAGTTCTCAGGATATGTATCGGAAGCTTGCCATTTCCGCAAGATTCTTTTTGCAACGGCATTCGCAACGCAGTTGCAGCTAGATATCTTCCATTTGCTGCAAGGCGATCTATCTCGAAGCTCCTTGCAACTTCAGACTCACTTGAAGGATATGCGAGACCAGCTGAGGGTCGTCATCACCAACCTGTCTCGTTCTGGCTCACCCCGTAGCTCTAGAAGTTCTATTCGCTGGCTTACAACAACTCTCAAACGGTTCGACAGCATCGCTAAGCATTATGGGAGTGAAAATGGACAAAAAAAGCAAAGCGAGGGTCCGTTCGTAATCTTTGGGATCATGCCAGCGTTTTCTGGCCTATATCTTTTCCAGAGTAGAGAACTCATCGCCAGGCAGGCAATGTCGTTTGCCAAGGACGTTATGACAATCATGGCTCACGCATGCAATGCCATGACGCAGCTCCGGATACTCAAGGTACGGTGGCCTGATATGGAGGCATTGGAAAAGTGCTTCGAGGAGCGCGACTTATTTTTTGCTGGTAAGCCAGTGAACCTCGAAAACTTCACGCGTCACCTCCTACTTACACTCGGCGTTCCACTATCTGCTATGAGAAATAACAACATAAGGGCAAAGCGTAAGCCCCCACGAGAGTTTTTCAATGCGTTCTTCGACGGAGCTCCTGGTACAGCTCCGGTGTCAAGCATGTTCGAGGAAACAATTGTCAAAAGCGGGATCCTACAAAACTTGTCATGGGGCGACCTGGACTACTTAATCTCTGCGAGCTTCTACAAAGAGATGCTTAACGATGATGGAATCCACAAGCTTGTCTCGCTTGACATGGCAGAAAAGAAGAAGTTGAAGGAACGGATGGGAAAGCCCAAGTCTAAACACAGACAACAGTCAAAGCCCTGTTCCCCGGACGAAAAGCTGAGACAGTTTACGTTAGCTTTGGCTGGAGAGTCTCGAGAGCTTGCATTTCCTTATATGGAAATGTATAATCTTTTCACGTCACTGTTTGATAAAATCAGTGATCGGTGCACTTTGACACTAGAGAGTTTCCTACGGGGACCTGATTTCGACAAGGGAAATCACTTTACAATGATGCAAATCATCTCGCTTGCCAGTCAGAGCCATCAGTATGAAGCCCTCCGCCAGGCAGCTGATGAAATTCAGAAGCATATCAGCTCTGATCCAACGATGCTTTCTAAACGCATCGCAGATGTTCCCGATTTCGATGGTGCAGTCATCCCAGATTTCGAGTCTTACAAAATCCCTACCAAGATGTTTGTACATCTTAGCATGGATACAAAACCCGAGGATGAACTCATCATCCTCCCTCTTGAAGCAATGGACTCTGCCCCTGGAAAAATGGAAGAAGGAAATAAGGACTCGTCGGCGCATTCGCCTGTCGATCCTATGACTCATTAAGCTTGAGAGAAGTAGGTTTACGTGTCCGAGAGAGAAGTCTTGCGTTATTTTTTGTGGGATGTAGAATGGGAAACGGAGTTATGTTGTGACAAATTGGATCATGGCATGGGAGATGATAATGTAGGTGAGACGGCACGGTGAACATCATGACGGATATTGCTCAGATTCTGGATGAAAGAAGAGTAAATACCTATGCTAGATAGAGAAGCACGACCTTTGGACGAATTTCTATCAACTTTGATATTAATAGTGAATTAAATCTGGGTACACGACCATTGATCGTAAGAACTCCCCGGTTTCTAGACATTTTCCGAATCTTCATGGTATCCAGTATTCGAATATTTCGTTCATATAAGTGATTATATTATCAAGTGCTCTCTCCTGCAGTGTTATGTCAGATGATAGGATAAACATATTTCTTTAGTGAGTTTGTATTGTAGTTTGAGATGACTGGTACTGAAAACAAAAGAGGCACGTGTGTTACATTGTGATTTGAGCTGAAATGCACTGAGTAAGCTTGAGCCTTTGTGCATGATGACGGCTGAAACATTACCTGACCAGGGTTGTGATTGTCACTGTAATCCTTGCAACTGACCCGTCTCGAAGCGATGGCACTCCGAGGCCAACGCAACGTCGTGATACGCTGTCAGATTTCACAGATTGCGGATGAGATTGTCGAGTAACGATGCACAATGAGAAAACAATGACTTGAAGAAAGATTGATTGTTTGCTTGTAACATGTTTGCTTGTCGTGTGGGGGAACTGTTTCAATTAGATGTAACCAGCCGAACCAAGTAGGTAAGAGAGCGTCCGATTGCGGAAACAAGAGAGATTAGAGAGGGTTGAGGTTGGTTACACTTCAAGCCAAGCAAGCAAAGAAAGGGTCGGGTGCGAATAGCTTCAACGTAGCACTTGGAGTAGCAGCCGTTATCGAAGCTGCAGCAATTGGTGATAAATGGCCGGATTGTAGCCGTAGGTTGTTGCATTTCATGTTCCACAGAGAGCTAATCTCACTAGACTATCAGGCTATCTCCCTATCGGAAGGTGATTGAGTGGCCACCCTCAATTGAACTGGGTCGTAGATCATGCTTGGAGCCTGTCAGGTGGCTGGCCCTATCGCCTATCAGTGCACAGCTATCTCGACCCCGCGATAAGTAACGGGCATGGCCCCCAGCATTGTGCATTTACTGGGTAGTCTAGGGGGTCCATTGGGACTGTAGGGGTTGGTAGGGCAGGCCGCAGGGTGTAACGTCGCACTGATGCGTCCGTCCTTCGTCTCATCTCTTCTCCTCCCCCCTCAATAATCTGCCCGCCCATGGACCAGTGAGTGAGTGCGTTTGGGTGTTTATTTTGGTACAATCGCCGAATCTTACGGTCGCGTGCCACTCCTTACAGTTCGTACCCATTATCGCAGTGGAGGCTCCACTGCCACGCCAGAGCCACGGTCTCCTTCCCTTCTTTCTTTATTATCACCATCTCCACCCCCGCCTTTTCAACGGGTTTAATAAATCAGCCAAAAACATCCGCCCACCTCCTCTCTTACAACGGTTCAACGGCTAACTCCAATTGAGCTTCACCATCAATCACCTCAACCATGGCCGACGAACAACCAACCGCTACCTCAAAGGGCGGTGTCTCAACTGAGGCTGACTACCATGATCACACCGATGTAGATCTCCCCCGTGGATGGAAATATCGACGATTCAGCCTCTTTGGAAAGACTCTCCCCTGGTATGCCTCGCCGCGCATTCAGCTTGGCATGGTCGCCTTTGTCTGCTTCATGTGTCCTGGCATGTTCAATGCCCTCGGAGGTCTCGGCGGCGGTGGTAAAACTGATCCCACGTTAGCTGACAACATGGTGAGTTTTGCTTTGCATTCCCCCGAGTGACGCACGCTGACCGGGGTAGAACACGGCTCTCTACGCCACCTTTGCAGTCTTTGGCTTCTTTGGCGGTACGTTTGTCAACAAACTCGGTGTCAAACTCTGCCTCGCTTTCGGTGGTGTCGGTTACGGTATCTATGCCATCAGCCTTCTCGTCTCGGTTCACAAGCATGTTCCTGGCTTCAACATCTTTGCTGGTGTTTGGCTTGGTCTCTGTGCTGCTTTGCTATGGACCGCGCAAGGTACCATCATGATCTCGTATCCCCACGAGAACAAGAAGGGAAAGTATTTCGCTTGGTTTTGGGGTATTTTCAACATGGGTGCTGTTATTGGCAGCTTGGTAAGTGCCTTGGTCACATCCTCAATGCAAGTACTCATTCGACGCACAGATTCCCCTCGGCGAAAACATCAACATCAAGGAGAACAAGACTGTCAGCGACGGAACTTACATCGGTTTCATTGTACTCATGTTCTTCGGTGCCATCCTTGCTCTCACGCTTTGCAACGCTAGCGACATCATCCGCAAAGATGGTTCCCGCGTCATCCTCATGAAGAACCCAACATGGCAGAGTGAGCTTTGGGGTCTCTGGGAGACACTTCGTTTCGAGCCTTTTGTCATTCTTCTCTTCCCCATGTTCTTCTCATCCAATTGGTTCTACGTCTACCAACAGAACTCTGTCAACGGTGCCTACTTCAACACCCGAACCAAGGCGCTCAATGGTCTGCTTTACTGGTTAGCTCAAATTCTCGCTGCTGCCCTCTGGGGCTGGCTTCTCGATTTGGAGCGGTTCCGCCGTACCACCCGAGCCAAGGCTGCTTGGGTCGCTCTATTTGTCCTGACATTTGCCATCTGGGGCGGTGGTTATGCCTTCGAGAAGACATACACTCGTGAGTCTGTTTCTCCTGATTCTGGATTCGTGCCAGGCGACTGGGAGGACTCTGGATACGCTGGACCCATGTTTCTGTACATTTTCTACGGCTTTTACGATGCTGCTTGGCAGGCTACTGTCTACTGGTGAGTCTACTCAGTCCTCGCTGTTTGATTTTCATTGTTAACATTTCCAGGTTTATGGGCGCCTTGTCCAACTCTGGTCGACGATCTGCCAATTATGTCGGCTTCTACAAGGGCATTCAGTCCGTAGGTGCCGCTGTCGTCAACAACCTTGATGCACGCAAGATCTCCTACCGATCTGAGTTCATCAGCAACTGGACTCTTCTCTCCATTTCTCTTGTCGTTGCGGCTCCTGTCATCCTCCTCAAGATTCGCGACCACGTGAGCACTGAGGACGATCTCAAGGGTACTGATGAGACTTTGGCCGATGTTTTGCCTTCTGGCCATCTCGAAAAGCAACCTGAGCGAGGTAGTGTTTAAGTGTTGGGAGTATGATTTAATAAGCATGAAGGGGGAGATGGAGAAATTGTGAAATACTATTGCTATGGAGCCATGATTCCAGGACAGATCACCTAGTTAGGGATATCTTAGTAATGCATGAACTGACGTACTATCATAATGACGAATCAACTGATGATGATACCGTGTCTTACTGTGCTTACTACGTGTGCATCAAAGGCTTGGAGAGACGTGCCAAAGTCAAATTATTGGATAGCTTACGCTTTAATTCGGTTATGTGACCTTTGTTGCTTTCTAGACTTCACAAATAGAATGTTAAACCAGTTCGAGGTTAAATAGGAAGTGAATTTCATTTTGAGTTCAATCTTGTTGCTAGCCTATAGTCCTATCCAGCTTCAAACAAAATCAACATGCCCAAAGAACTTGGTGATATGGAAGCTCGCCTTGTCAGGTGAACTCCAACCCCCAAGCTCCTGATCAGGAAAGATCTTCGGATTCGTGACAGTCCTGAAGAAATTCATCCTCCACTTTGTCCCCTTTGCACATCCCGGATCGACATTAAACAAACCCAGTGGAATCTTAACCTTACTAACCCACGTTCCCGCACGTCTGTTCAATTTCGTCGTTGCCTCAAAACCATCAGTCTCCGGATCCGCGATGAAGAAGTGATCGAATGGAGCTCCCTCCTCACGGTCTTTGGTTGGGTTGTAGACAAAGGCTTGGTATGTTACGTTGTTGGGATTGATTTCATACTCGAGATATGTTTGCGGATCCTCAGTCCCCTTGTAGATGAATGCCTCGACGACTTCGTACGCCCAAATATCATCGTTTGTACCCTGCGAAGAGTTGAAATAGAAGCTCTTTTCGTCAAGGGCCGTGAAAGTCAGGGACAGGGCAGTGGAGGTGTAGCAAAGATCGATCTGCGTACGGGGAAAGGGGTCCTGATCGGGTACGGACTTTGAGAATGCGATTCTGCTTGATCTAGGGCATGATGGAACGCTGACAGAAGGAACGTGGGCTGCAGCGAGGCTGGCGATAGCTAGGAAGACAAAGGGATGCATTTTGAGGCTGTGGACGTAAGATACGAGATGAAGGAGATTGAAGTCAATGTTATGCCCTTCAAGGTTTCAGTATTACTATTTAACTACTGGTCTACACAGACTCAGACCCCAAAATACGAGGGAGGAGCAATGAGCTTCTCGTCGATCGTGGCGCGAAGGAAGGTGCTGAGGTCTTACAAGCATATACGATGTCCAAGTGATTGGGTAGCATCGCAGCAGCAGAGGAAACATGATCTGCAACGTAGCAGAAATTGGTGGTGCGAGGGGAGGGGAGGGGATGTCAAGTGACTTGATAAGCTTGAAGCGGGGAAGAGGGCGAATGGATTGGGAAATGGGATGGGATGGATGGATGGATGAGATCCCTGTCATTAGCTTGCTAGTGGCGTCTCCAAGAACAACATCGGGTGAGGGTGAGTCAGACTACTGTGGTGCGACGATAATCTGATGGACTGTGTGGATGAGGAGAGAAGAGAAGACATTCTTTTGATTTTATCTCTTCCAAAAGGATTTCTAATGCAGACTGAGGTACACGGCTTGATTCTTGGGGCCAAGCTGATCCAGGTAACAATGCTGACACTCTCGACGAATGGCTGACTTGAAGCTTGCTTAAAGAAGTGCAAAGACGATATCACCTCAAGAGACTCAATTTAACTCTACGATACCGACTATTTCTCATGATACGATGATTGACTTTCAACGGTTCGAAGCGCCACAAGAGCCTCATCCACGCGGAGCATTAGTCTTAGCTCAAGATCACGGAGATTTCCGCACGACGGACTTCAAGCAACCACAGAGATAATATTCTCCCATCTAATCGATCTATAATACGAACAATATCAGAATCGTCCTCGATAATGCTTCTGTCGTCCCCAAACCTTCACATACGACCACAGCCTTCGGAGAATACGGGATCCCGTCTGCTCTCCCATCGTCAAGCCGAGGAGCGGTGAATCAGTACTCGGGTCGGTGACGACCGGGGAATCCTCACTGTTGTATGTTTTTTATGCCTCTTTTCTCGTCACTTTTTGCCAGTCACAGTACCATGATTATTCGGATCGTCGCTGTTGTTGTTGGTTTGATGTTTTGTTAGGTAGCATCCTCACCAGCCCTACGGCTTGGCGGCTGCCAATTGGTTCGTCGTGCCCCGCATTGGCTCGCTTATCGCTTATCTTATCTAATGCGACTGTGATGATGTCGGCAGTTCGAACCAACAGCCAGTTCTCAACCTCATTTCACCGCCAACATTTATGCAAATGCTCCGTAAGAGGAATCACAAGACCAGAAGTGGCTGCTTAATATGCAAGTAAGCAACATAATTGAGTTGATGTCTTCAATCCACGACCTAACGCTTTCTCTTCAGGGCGCGTAAGATAAAATGCGATGAGGGCAAACCGACGTGTCAGCGATGCATTAGTGCGGGTCGCAAATGTCAAGGCCTGGGATATGGTCAGGCCTCATACTCTCATCTTGCACTGTACCGTCCCCAGAATCACGTCCTGGGAGATAATCTAAGGGCCGACTCACGAGCTATCGAGTTCTTCTGCAGGGTTGCGGCTCCTTCGTTATCAGGCCCTATCGACCCATACTTCTGGACCAATGTTGTCTTACAATTCTGCGACCATGAACCAGCTGTCAGGCATTCCATCATGACAATCAGTTCTCTATTTGAGAACCTACAGTCAAAAGACAATTCTTCTGCTGTTGCGACCCAGCGCAGTGTCTTTGCGTTGAAGCATTATAATGCAGCGATTCGGGAACTCCAAACTCCGCATAAGCCAGACATAATATTGGCGTTACTGACTTGCCTCATGTTTGTGTGCATCGAGGTTTTACAGTCTAATGGAGACGTGGCTATCAGACACTGCCACCATGGAATGAATCTGATCAATACCTCGAATCCACCGAAATGGGTGCTGCATTATCTGTTGCCGATATTTCGGCGGATGAGTATCTTGCCCTTTTACTTTGGCGACTCACAGCCTATAGGCTACTCTGAATCTCCAACAATACCCGAATCCTTCTCTTCACATTTTCAAGCTCAAACTTCGATCGATGCTATTTACAACATGACTATACAACATTTCAGGCGGACAGCTGACTACCGTCTCGGCGATATGAGAAACGAGCCAGCTACACCAGATGTCCTTCTCGAACAATATGAAATCCATGACTTGTTGGAACAGTGGAAATCCTCGTTCGATAAATTCGAAGATGAAACGCCCCAAGGCCTGACACATACATCGTTGACGTCGCGGATATGGCTCTTCCATGTATATGAGGTCTGCATGGTATTATCTCGCGTGCAGTTCGTCACCGATGAGACGGACTACGATGCCTTCATCCCCAACTTCACACGCATGGTAGAGGGTGCTCGAGAGCTAGCTGGACTAAGGGCGAGGTCAACACCATCTGAATTCCATTTCGAGATGGGTTTCGCGCCATATCTCTTCTTCGCTGCTATCAAATGCCGCGTTTTGGAAACTCGTATTGAAGCACTTCGGTTAATGGGCGTTCTTTGTGCTGCGCAAGAAAGCCTCTGGAATAGTCATACGCTCCAGGTCGTCGCTCAGCGAATAGTTGATCTCGAGCATGGAATATCAGGAAAAGACGTCGATAGCTTTGTGACCCAATATGGCGTGTTGCCGCCTGATATAATGAGAGTCAGACACTTTGTCATCGGGCCAGCTGAATCGGGATCTGATGGTTCGGTAGGGAGAGAGTTGACCTTTTACATGACAACAAAGGATGGCGGTCTATATCTGAAACGGGAGAGATTTCCAGGCAAAGGACCGAATGAAGCTGCTGAAGGTGCGCCTGGTGTTTTTGAAGTAGATCTTGAGATGGATAAACTGAGTTTGTCTGAGATAGCAACTTGGAGTAGCACGAGATCAGGCAGTGTTTAAATACCAAAGAAACGCTTGGATTGTTCATTCATCTTCTTTTGTCAGTCTATCTTTCTTTCTTTCATGAATCATTACCACGACTCAAAACCGCGCAACCCCTCAATTCAACCCATGCGCCATTCTGTAACAAAACCAATAGCTTTCTCCGTCAAACACCCAAGACCGATTTGTGATCTATTGGAAATCGTTGGGCCAGCACTTCTCCTTAGGCCAGAGCTTAGCGTCGTGTGTTGACGCGTGGACCTCAAGCTGGAGCTTGTTGGTGTTGACAATCTCCTTGCGGCAATTTTGGCACTACATATTTTAGATAACATCCACTTGATGAGGATAGTTACATACGATTGAGGTGGGCTTGGGAGCCTTGACGGGGAGACCATTGGGCTTGACAGGAGCGCGAGTACCGGCAGCGTCGGCCCTCTTGTGCTCCTTGTTTCTCTGTGAAATGTCAGATGATTTGTAGTTCGTAGTTGAGGTCAGTGAATGACTTACGCGATCCTTCTTTGAGATAGGCATGGTGAAGGTGATTGAGAGAGTCTTAGTGGTGAATTGAGAGTTGAATGGAGAGTGAAAGTTCAGGGTCCTCGAGTGGAGAAAGAATATCGAGAAGAGAAAGAAAATGGAAAAAAACTCTCCATGAATTTGTGGAGATGGGCAGCCACAAAGAAAATCACTCCACTATTTGAATCCCTTAGCCAGGTGACAATAGTGGTCTAGAGCGATCGATTTGGCAGTATCAGTATCTGGACCCGCATCTGTTATGTTGTTGTTCAACTACCAGTCTATCTATCTTATCACATATCATCCGTCATAAAGATTATCATAAATTAGATATCCTAATATTCTAAATTCACCTCTATTTAATAAATGTAGTCATTGGCTTAGTCTTGTCCTTAGGATTGAAATGCTTTTCTGTCACTGTTCTCTCAGCACCTGCCTGCCAGTGTCTGCCAATGGAGCCAATATCATCCTCAGTCACTGCCCCAGTCTCTGTTTCCAAGTCTACCTCACTCGGATGACCCAATCTCTTCTCTCTCTCGTCTTCTTATCTCTCTTCTTCTCTCTCCTTCATTCATTTCACTGACTTCATGTCCTCACGAGGATGGATGTCTACTCCGGACGCGATCACTTCCCCCTCCTCGGAGTCCCTAATGAAGTGCTGCGCATGATCATGGAGAAAGCCTCTGAGCAACAGCCGACGAACAACTATTCGAATCAAGCAGCTCTCCCTTACTACGGCGATCTTCTTTCTTCGGCGTTGGTCTGCTCCAGACTCAATGCGGCTGCGACCGAGGTCCTTTATTCTTGTATATGCATCTACACAGATGAATATCGTGACGACGACTTCAACTCCCAGCTTTCTACTTCCACACGAGTCCTCCGCCTCCATCGCACTTTGCGAGAGAATGTGGAACTTCGGCGCTTTTGCACTCGCTTCATATTGCACCACAGGCAAAGCCTACGACATGCCGGCGCTGTGGAATCCATCAGCCTTCCCATATACGAAACCTTGGACCCTGCAGAGCCGCATCAACAACTGTCTACTCCCTGGCCAAAGACCTGTGCTTCGATTATCCTGGATTGTACATATTGGCTCTTTAACACTAGGACCTTGGTCATATCTGGGGGTGTGCATGGCACACTTGTCCAGGAGCTTGGTGAAATTACTTTCCGTGTACTGTCCTGCGCAAGAATGAGCATGCCACGATTGGAGTGCATCGACATCTTGAACGACATATCATTCCATCGCTATCTTCTGACTTCATTTGATATTCAACTGGCGCTAGGCGGCGGCTGCTTGAACCTCAAGCATTTGATGATTCGGCAGCGTGTGTGCAGAGCCTCGTACCACCATAGAAGCCAAGCTCTCGGGAGGGTAAGTATCCTATTAACTTACAACCATACGTACCGAAGCAGCTACATACTGACTGACGGCAATCAGCTTCACAACTCCAATCCATGTTCTGGGTTCTCTCTTACCAGTCTCACTCTCACTAATTTGGCCGACCATCACGACTTGGTGCGAAACTTTATGACATGGCTGAAAGGCCTCAAGCACTTCACCCTGCGATGGGACCCTGGATTCATATCTGAAAGTAGAAGAGACTTCCGTTGGAGACTTGAATTGGTTGGAGATATCCTAAAGCCTCATCGAGACTCTATCAAATCTATCAAACTCGGAAAGATGGCCGAGCCTGGTCTAGGTGACTTTGACGCCTCAAACTTTTCTAATCTCGAGACCTTGCATATACACCACAAGGATCTTCCGGGCATTTTTATCTCGACCTGCCCGCAGCTTGAAGCAGTGAGGCTGCACGACGTGGTTATGACCACGGATAACATCGAGGAAGAAATGTTTTACAATGCTTCAAATTACCATGAATAGGGACAAAGCTTTTTCAGGATTATGATTTATTATTCACTCTCAATACGGGGCTACCGGTAGCAAAGAATAAATCAGCAAAATCCATCCACATCGATCGAGCAACCCATCCAGTATCCAGCATAAGATTACGAGCAACATAGGAGACCCGGATTCTTTTTCTATATCGATAGCGCTAGGCAGGGCAGTTACGGAAGCAAACTGCGCACTGGTAAGTCGCCCAGTGCGTGATGAAACGCTCGCAACCATGGCATCCGGGACACTGGCATATCATTCGGCGAGCACAGTGATGATTGTGGTGCTTTTCTGTCGCGAAAGTTGAAGCGATGGGAGGCGAGTGGGTAACCTCGCAAATCAAGGAGTCGGCAGGGGGCATTTGGGGAATGGCGATAGAACTCATAATGTATAATAGCGCGGCCTCTTGAGAATTTGCGGTTTAGATACGATGAAATTGGGCATATTTAGTCTGGAGCTTGCGAAACGGGCCAATTTATACCTGAGTCTCTGGACTTATTCACGAAGTGATATCCTGAGATTACAGGTGTGATGTCGAATACTTGTCTGGTCCCTTTCTGAATCCTTCATCCGGTGCTGTTCTCTGACAGTGCTTGAGATAGTGAAAGACCGAAGATGTTACACAACTCCGTTGTTCAGTCTCGTTCTCAATTTTGAATGCAGGCCGTCATTAAATGTACCCTCAGTCGATTGTATAGTGAATAATCAAAGCCGGCTTTAAGAATTTACCTACTGAGACGCCGTGGCATCTACGATCAGATCCAATCCTTCGCCTCTGAATACTTTTCTCTTCCTCTAGATCTCGCCTTTCTTTCCAATACTCTGCGATAAACACAAAGCCAGCATGCTTTATTTCTCATCTCTCCAAATCACAATACCCTTGGCGTAGAGGCCACTGATAATTCCAACCCCCTTTCCAGCGTCCTTGACAGCAGTCGAGCTAGACGGATATTCAGTGTCGACATAGAGGTGCTTCAGTCCTTCACTCTCACTCCATTCAGACACCCAAGAAACAGCCTGTAGTTTACTACAGGACTCCTTTACAGTAGGGTCCGCGCGTTCGTATTCAAAGGGGTCGTTGCAAAAACGACGGGACTGCGTGAACTTTGCCAGGGCAGGCAGGTGGCCGTGTCCGGCGATCATGAGCTTTCTACCATATCCAGAGAGGTTGTCGGGAATGAAAGGAAGTTTGATTCTGGAGGTCTCTTTAAACGTTGTGGCGTCTGAAGTGTTGAACATATAAATGGCTGCTCGTGAGGATGACGCCACCGCAACGGTTGAACTGTTGATGATCTCGATACCGTTGGCGAAAGGAACCCACGCGACAACCTTGACATCGATATCTGAATCTTTGAGACTCACTTGAACGACTCTCCCAGTCGGTAGGCTCAGGTACGTCTCCAGGTTGCTGAGCAGGAATGACTGCTTCTTAGTGATGTAATGATCGTTGGTCACGTAGAACTCCCGGCCGTTGATAGACGCGATTGAATTTGGCGCATTGATGAGAGGGTGCTGAATCGTTTGGATGTAACTAGCAGTCAATGATCCAATGTCGAGATTGAAGAGCTCAATACGTGATCCTGCGACGGCATGGCTAACGACGAAGAGATTCGATGTCTCAAGATCAAATGCCATGCCTAGGGTGTGAAAGTCAGATGCATGAGGGAATCCGGCCAATTTGATCCTCTTGAGGGATTCAGCGTCGGAGCCATCGGTGATTGTGTAGTCATATACCCAAAGCTCAGCATTTTTGGTGACATTTCCTGCAAAGACTCCCTGCACTTGTTAATAACAACGGCTGAGTACGGGACTGAAACGAACCATGACTGTGTTGTGCCGCTCTCTTCCTGGATCACAGGCAAGAATTGCAAGATGATACTCTTCGATGAGTAAGACATCCTCGCAACTCCTTATCTGATCTTCAAATTTGACTTCATATTTCCCGATGTTGTTCACCTTGGTGATACGCGAGGGGGCATTTTGATAGAATGTCTGAATCAGATTAATCCTCTCGTACACGAAAGAAGCAATCAGTCCAATGAGTAAGATGCCCTAAATTCCTTAGTAAGTCTCCCCGACTATTGTCTTTATCACTCACGAATATCGATCTTGAAGACATAGCTTTCGGAGTTTGGGTGATGCAGAGAGGGGAAGCCGGAGTTTGGGAAGGATTAAGTTTCGGTGGAACCCTCGTCGCTATGACCCCAATTAAGCTTCCATGGCTTCCGATGCGACCACGGTCGGTTCTTGGATTTTCCAACTCCGAATGTTTCACATGCGGATCCTTTATTCGAGGCGGATTGAGTGGCTATTTTGTTGAATCAACTTGGGTTTTTTGTTGGCCGCTTACTTACACGAATTTCTGGTGGAGTCGGACTTGGCGCGTAAGCAGACGTGGAGTGGCCTCGGAATAGCCGTTGATATTCTTATCATAGATTATAAGTCTGCTTTTGGTAATTGGCTACAGAATGTTATTTCTTATCAGCATCTTATGGATTATGGTAGCCGCTCAAAAGACTATTCCTCCGCCGTCGACAACCATGTCAGACCCGTTGATGTAGCTCCCAGCCTTGGAACATAATAGAACAACCATTCCACTCAATTCTTCAGGCATTCCCATTCGTCCACTCGGATTCCTCTCGGCCCATGACCTTCTTGCATCTGCTAATCCCTCTCCCTCGTTCAGAATAGTATCCATGTATCCAGGGCTGATGCTATTGACAGTAATTCCATATCGCGCCCATTCTGCCGCGAGACTACTTTTCAGCATTAACAGAGCTCCCTTAGATGTATTATATGCAACTTGTGGCTGCGGATAGTTGACCCTATAGGCTGATATGCTGGCGATAAAAATGATGCGGCCGCCGGCGTTGGCTTTGACCATTTCTCTTGCTGCAGCTTGGGCACAGATGAAGCTCCCAGTTGTATTGACATCGAGAAGCTTCCTGAAGATTTTGGGTGAGAGATCGAGGGCATGAGTGCAGTTGACTATACCTGCGAAGCAAACGAGGTAATCAAGGCCGCCAAGCTTCTCAACTGTTGAAGCCATGATCTGTCCTACAGCCTCCTCATCGGTTACGTCCACAGACGCTGCCTCAATTTTCCTTTCCGGAAAATCTTTCCTAAGATCACCAAGTTTGCTCATCGCAGACTTCGAATTCACGTCAAGGTCAAGCAGCATCAGTCCAGCCAGGCCGTGCTGCAACAGTGCTCGAACAACAGTCAATGCAATGGTTCCCAGTCCTCCGGTAACAACTGCAACGCCGGGGACTTGAAATCTTGTCAAAGAATCATCTGAAGTTGAAGCTGTACGTGCTTGAGCTGCAGAAGGTAGAGATTCGACGCCGTTCGCAAGCGTCATGGAAGGAAGCAGCCGCTTGGTAAGGTCTTCACGGGCTGCTGGGTCACTCATTGTAGAGGTCGGTTCAGAAACCTGGGCTACCAGATCTAAGAATGGCTTTCCAAATAAAATGTAGTAAGATAAGGTACGTTACCCTGTTATGCCTAGCCTGGGCTGAGAACACCTCCTCACTTTGGACGCATTGCACGTGATGCATTGCGTCTCATTGGCAAACCTTAGAGTAATTTAGGCCATATTTCGTCATAATTTAGACCAATTTATGGGAAATTAGAAGATTTTAGAAAAACGAAGGATACTGCAGTAGTTATTAGTATTAAAGCCTTGGACTTGTTATAATATGCACTTATAAAGCAAGTTATCAATGTGCTGAGAAGAAACAAAAATCAGACTCCTGCATGTACCCCCAGCACAAACACCACGCTGTAAACTAGACACCAAAGACACCACCCATGCTGTAAAGAGTTTTGCTGAATTTGCTGAGAAAAAAAGAGAGAGACAGGGAGAAGCTGCAACCATATTTTTATTCTGGTGTATATTCCAGAATCCACTTGAAGTCTGGCTCGCCTCCTGGGATCATTGATTTCTCCCATTTGCGAAGTCTTGTCATTTTTGGCGAGACACTGTACTCATAAGGATCAGAGTACTGCCCAGTCCATTGTGAAACTTCAGGACTTGCACTATACTCTATCATAGAAGAGTATTCACCAGTCCATTGCGAATTAGGACTTGCACCATACTCTGTCATAGAAGAGTACTGACCAGTCCAGTCAGGAGTTTGTTTTGAGTCGCTGGCTGGTGGTGAGATGCTTCCAGCGCTTGGCCAAGACTCCGAAGTTGATTCTGATTCAGACGTATTGTTGCTGTATTTGTCCCATGTGTCAAATGGGTTCTCAAACTGGTCTGGATACTCTTGCTTCATACACAGCGTGCACTTTCTTGAGTCTTCATGCCATTCTCCCTCAAACAAGCTCCAAGATGGTTTTTCCTCCTCAACTGGACACTCTGTATAAGAGTCACAGTATGAGGGGAGGCTTGTTCGCCCAGCAGAGGTCTCTCCTGCCGAAACACTTGAGACATGCTGAGGAGAGTAGTCAGTTCTTGTGTTACCCTTTGACTTTTCGGAGAATAGGGACTCTGACTTTGGATTTGTCATTTGACGAGTGCCGCTGGTGCGGAGCATTTTGAGGAGACACATGGTATTGAAGAAACCAAGGCTCTGACTAGACCAGGAGAAATATGCCTCTACCGACACTTAGGTGCGGATACTGTCTTTAATGACGAAAGGAGGACTTGTGTTGATATAAAAAGAAGAGAATGACAGATGTACAGAATGCTGATGTTGACTTGACAGGAGATTTGTATAGAGAATCTCTCACCAGCACCTTAAAGAATGCCAGGTTGTCAAGCAACAAATAACTAAAACGATGTTAACAATATGTCCGAGACCCGCAAGCTCTTAAAAAGTAGCTTACGAGATTCAGCAAGTACACCGTGATGTTTAGATAGTGGTTACAAGTGTCTGCGAGAGAGTGATGCAGCAATAGAAAACTGACAGCAGAAAAACTTAATGTGCTTGTAAGAAGAAAGCAGTAACCACGATGAAATTTTTGAACGGGAAATCAAGGGGGTATTTATGTTCAGTGGCTGTCAATTTGAGTTAAGATTCAAAGATATGTTCATCTATCGGGGTAGTTACATAATTCTCAGTGAGACCTTGTCACCTTGAGGTATGGTTTAGAGCTGTTGGGAGAGTGTATTGCTCCAGTATGCTTTGGTAAAGGAGAGTTTGGGCTGGTTATACCCAGAATTGGTTGGTGGACAGAATATGCTTTCGGAACTGTGATTCGAGAGTCACGGGCGAGAGGTTAGGCAGTCGTCGTATGAACCAATGGGGCTGTACACATACACAGTTTATGCTCAAAAGTAAAATGAGGCTCTTATATGTCATATGATCATCTGATTTTTCGTAGCTCCCGCTTTGTCAGTCCCCGTCTGGGATACTTTATCCCATAAAGCTAAAGCTAGCCTCTCCATAGGGTTACTAAACTCATTCAACTTCTGAATTCTGTCTGTTCATCATGTAAAGTACGACGGTAGGAAAGACTGAGCTATCGCCAATCACGAAGACGGCAATCGAGTCATGACGAGTAACAAGGCATTTCTTTATGTATGTATATCGTATTGCTTTACAACCTAATATTGGTTTTCTCATAATTGTACTCATTTGCTAGCTCTCCTACTTATTCTTGCCTGATCCTGAACCCACTGCATTACCCAGTCATTTGAATCTTTATTCGCAAGCAACTGCGGACTTCCTGTAGCACCACTTAAGGCTGTAATGAGTATACAACCCCACTGCATATCTATCATATCCTTGAAACGATTTGCGTCTTCCGCCTTCATTCTTATATAAATAAGCTTTCCTGAACGGAGGGTAGCTCCCTTATTCGTGGGGGTTCCAAGTCTTGCTTCGTAGTCAGCTATAGGTGCTGGATCGCCATGGTCATGAAATCGATGGAGCTCATCGATCAACTCTTGTAGGCCATAACCATTAATAATGCGGTAGATACTTACAATACTTATAGACCGGTGCGATGGAATCGAGATTTATTCTCAGAAATAGCAGCCGATCCACTGACAACGATCCCCCAGGTTCAAGATGTAACAGTGGAGTTGTCAAAATTGCGGCAACCTGTTCGGCACGGAGACGAAACTCAGGCTTGTCTTCCCATTCTCCGAGAGCGGATTCCAAAGACCTGGCGTACTCAATTCTCTCTTCAAGTTCTTCAACCGGAAGAAGATCAGTGCATCGATCAGCAAAGTACTTGGAAGCTGTTGGGGCGCTCATTTTGACGGCTTCTAGGTGTGTAAACTTGGGGAAAGAGGGTGCATTTTGACGTCTTGGATGCTTATGTATACTTTATGCCAGCAGAAGGATCAAACTTTCTTGAAAGTTCTGCTTTTCTTCCTTTTAGAAGTCTCATTTGTAAACTCTTAAGGCCAAGGTAAATCGCTCGGCTCCAATGGTAGCGCGCAAGTCGATTTAGACTTTCGAGAGTCGACGACCATTGCATACCTAGTAGGTACGGTAAGGTACCAGTAGGCAGCCTGGCCTTCGAGATGCAACCAACAACCTCGATGGAGGATTTGCTGGCGAAATAAGTATGGTAGGGGAGCCAAGAATATTAACTGTGCGTACTTCAGCGGCAGCACTTTGTTTCTTCAAAGGGCATAAGTTCTAGAGCCCTTCGGTCTATGGAGCGAGAGGCTGTAACGCGCGAGCAACGAACCACTACGGCCGAGTCGTATCATTCCAACGGCACGTCCAGAACAGCTCCAACATACTGCCAACTTTTATCTCCACCATAATAACTTGGACCAGGTCCTCTAGGATGTCAAGCTTCTCTGCGCGTGAGCCCGGAATATTTGGGCAGTTCACTGCCACGGTGTTGGTCAATGCGACCAATATCCCCATCGACGTCATGCATCGAGTATCGGTAATTCCATGAAATGGCGCACCTTGTCTGATCTATGGCTCTAATTTCTTACTATTCTTAGCCCTGACTCCGATCTCACATCTTCATCTGCAAATGGCTGGGTACGCTGCGTCATGTTCAATCTATACCAAAACTCCATCTTCTGACTGACCTCCCAGCACTACATCACCAGATTCGGCATACGGTCTGCTTCAATAACTTCTTCCAGTCTTCAGGGTATTGTAACTCTCATACTTCCAGTCACTCTTCATCGTAACGTCGTCAAACATTGGAACCCGCCAGTCTCAACACCAAGCACACGTCATTCCCACTCCATCACCTATCACCCAATATCTTCAGCTTCCTCCTGATGCTCTTCAACTTCCCATCTCTCAAGAACTTCTGATTCGGTGACTCAACCACCTCCACTTGCCTGCTATCTAGCTCGACCGACACAACAGGCGTTGACCCTGGCAGCTCAGCTAACTGTAACTCTGACCATGTCCCCCCTGATCGCAACTCATATCCCGAAGGCGTTACGCCGCTCGACACTGGAGTTAAGGCCAACTCTGCTGGCCGCGAGGGTATGTCGCCGACGAGCTCGACCGGTGACGATGACGATATGGCACTGAGAGTTGCGAAGGATGGTCTTTCGGAGCTGCTGCCTGATGAGACGGAGAATCTCTCCTGCGCCCGTCCTCTTGTGAACCTTCGTGTCAAGTCTGGTGAGAGCATCTTGTCGATTTCAGCCTCACTATATCCCCTCGCCTTAAGACTCTTTGGAACAGCTGGTTTGCCCCAGTCATCTTTGTGCTTTATATCCGCATGGCTATTCACCAATGTTTCCACAATTCGCCTTCGTTCTTTGCTCAGTCTTCCCTTTCCTTTTAGCTCAGAACGTTCGCAGGTAATCATCAATGGGGTCTCATTCGACCCGGACACCAAATTGACGTCTGCACCTTCAGCTACCAACAAGCCGACCATGCGCACGTTACCTTTTTCACAAGCTTTATGCAGAGCTGTTTCGCCATAACCATCTATCGAATCTATGTTGACCAAATGAAAGCCTTGTTCATTCGGGCAGGAGTGGTGAACTGGCTTTTTGATCTCTTCCAGGAGCAGCCTCAGTGTCTCATCGTTATCGCATCGGTGTAATGGAGTGCCGCCTTTGAAGTCCAATACGTGAACAGACCCGGAGATCCGTAATAATGCCTGAAGTGCGAGATTGTTGGAGTGTTGTACTGCCACGAGCAAGGGCGTGTCACCGTTCGCATCAGGTCTCGCATGGTAGACTATAGGTATCAGCTGATGGATGATCTCTATCCGGACAGTCATATCGGCGGCGGCATCGTGAAGCGGAGTGCTCTCTACAAAGTTCTCCTCCGGTATGTATAGTCTCCCCTCGATCTCGGAGGCTTCATACCCATGGTGGCGACACCATAGTATTGTGTCAGCGAGCGCATTCGGCTCTGAGGCCGGATCGTAGCCCAGTTTGTCGAATATGACTTTCTTGAAGGCATCCAAGTTATTCCACTGCCCCATACACTCGTACTGCTCGCACACCAGCATCGATATTCGTGGTATCCTGTCCTCGTACTCCTCGCGGTTCGATAGATATGTGTCCAGTGATATTCTCAAGAACTCAACAGCTCCCTCTCGATCCCGCAGCTCAGCGCACAAGATACCGACCTTCTCCTGCTCGGTACAAAAGTCGACGTTATTTCCGTGGCCAGTGTGTTTATGTAGATTGGACTTGAGGTTCTGTAGTCTCTCCCACGCAAGTGCTTCATACGAGTCCACAAACGGACTACATGCTTTGATGATACGGCAATAGGTAATCTCCATGTCTACCAGCTTGGTAACACTGATAGCATTCGGGTCAATCGCCTGCATCTCTCCACCGTATTTTATCGCTTCGTCATGTGCCTTCTTGGCCATGATTGGGAGCTTGGCATCGTACATTCGTTTCGCTCGTGAGATCGCGGCCTCAAACCGATATTGCAGCTCTGTTGGGCTTACACCCGATGGTCTTCTTGGTGTTTCGCCTTGCTCTGATGTGTGATCGTGAGGGCAGGGGTCGGGGAACTCTCGCTGAGCTGCGATGTCGGCGACTTCGTAGAGAGCTTCTCTCCATTTATGTAAATCGGTTGCTTCATCGGGGCCAAGCTGCTCAGGGTTGTCGTCACTGATGCCTTCGAGAAATCGGTGTACTTTGTTTCTGGCCGGGGAGCAACCGGTAGGTGAGTCTAGTCTAGGTACCTTGTGTTAGGAATAGCAGGTAAGGCAATGAAATGAATGGGAAGAGGCACTTACAATGATAGTGCTGAAGCAGATACCTGGAAAATCTGGACGTTGCGAGAAAGTCGCGTGAGTAACTCCCTATCATCCTGCAACCTCAACTTCAGCTGCTCCCAGTGTCTTCCTCCTTTCTTCACCGGTATCGTCCTCTCCAATTGTTCAAGATCGCTCAGAAAGTCCCTGATGAATCTATCAATAGCTCTACAGAGGTTCTGTTCTGGCGCTGTCAGATAATTCTGTCGCTGTCGTATTCTCTCCTCCATTTGGCTCAAGGCCTCCTTCAACACACTCCCACAAACTCTCCAATGCTCGACATTTCGAGGCGCATCTCTTATAGAGATTATAACTGTGTCGATGCGGTGCCATGCTGTCAGACTGGAAGCAATGAAGCCTTGAATGGCTGAGGCTAACTCTGCCATCTTGGAGAATCCGATATCATGGCGATGTTTTCTTGGAAGGCGTACAGCCGCGAAGATAAGACTTGCGATGACGCATACGGGATATACTGCAACAACCCCGCATTGGCAATCAGCCTACGTATACGATGATCCGTATCATTTCGTACTGTCGAGACTGTACTGTACTGTAGGTACGTAACGCACGACCAACACTCGCTGAACCTGTCAGATGATGATCCTCTCCAATTGTATTTTCAAGCATCCTTGCATCAAAATCGCCCGAGACAGTCGCCACTTAAGCGAGTGACAAACATGTCTGATAGGGCTGATATAGGCTTCCCCACGGGACATTCACCAAAGGTGGAGGTTTGATCCGCTGATCGACACTCGAGTATCTGCTGTTGGACCTGGACATTTCGTAGATGGCCTCGTACTGTATGCGGGTGTTGTAGGGTCTTCCTTGCTTGTCATGCACGAAATTTGGGGGCCAAAGTTTGGAATTCAGCTTGGCAAGGGATGTAAGAACCTTGAAAGCAGGGTTGAAGGAGGAGGTCAATTGGGGTCCAACCTTCTATTCCGCCTTTCCTGATCATCTTGTTTCTGTGATCAGTTCATGACTTACAATTGATGTCTTGCACTGGCTGAACGACACGTCTGTTCACCACCATGACGGAACGCGATAATCGAAAACCGCAGAAACCGAGTCTCAAGAAGAGATTGGAAGCATGGGTTGAGAAGCAAATCCATACCCGAGATGAATTCGGGAACTCTCTTGGTATCTACTGCTCTCTGCTCCTGAAATCACCTTGCTGACTTCTCCAGCCGGCGTATCTGAGCCTGTTCTTCGAAAAGGCATCGACACTCTCTGCAGAGACCTCCCTTCTCTCGAGCGCAACGAGGTCGAGCGAGCGGCAGAGGTAGCTAAGAATGGAAACTACTACTACCGTCTCTCCAAAGGCTTAATCACCAATCTCTCACCTGTCGTTGAGCTCACCCAAGACGAAAAAGAAAGCCTTGTAGCAGAGCGCGAGCGCCTCTTCAGCCAGCGCGGAATGCTCATCATCATATGCACAGTCTCGCTGGCCGCGTTCCTCCAAGGCCATGTTCAATCATCCATCAACGCTATGAGTCTCTTTGTTGAGACCGTTGGTATCGATATACAGAGACAGGACGACACACAGAGCAACGGAGCCGATTCGACGGCCCAATGGCAACTTGGAGGCATGAACGCGATTCCCTTCCTCACGGCTGCTTTTCCCGGCGCACCACTTTCGCTGCCGGTTAATTACTGCCTTGGAAGACGTGGTGCCCTCGGGCTTTCGGCTCTACTTATCATTGCGAGCTCAATCGGGTCGGCTTTTGCGGTGACATGGCAGCAGATATTGGGGGCCAGGATTGTTGGGGGAGTAGGTGAGTATTAGGCTATTCACAGCGGCAAAGCATTGGAATACTGATATGAAGGACTAGCCATGGGGATCAAGGCTGTCAGTGCTCCTATTCTGGCTTCTGAGACAGCAGTTGGATATTGGCGTGGATCAACTATCCTCGCCTGGCAACTCTGGCAAGTCTATCGCGAGCACACTACTCCCATCGCTAACATTCTTCAGGGTCGCTTGTGGTATCATGATCGGTTTCGTGATCAACTTTGTCATTGCTGCCGCGACTAATACTCTAAATGGTCAACCTAACGCTGGTCTCAACGAGCGCGGAGGTCGATATCACGCTTTACAGTGGATTGCTGCTGCACCTGTTGTGCCATCTGTCCTATTGTTTATTGCAGTCTGCTTCTGCTACGAGAGTCCCAGATTCTATATGCGGCCGGGTACGCCTAATTATAACCTCGATCGTGCTTTCAGAAACCTCCTTCAAGTTCGACCGACCAGGGTGAGATCAGTTGGCTGCGTGTTTCTAAAGGATAGCTGACAATTTATAGCTCCAAGCCACTCGTGATTTGTTTCTGATCTGGTGGTCTACTCGAGATGGGGATATCCACCAGGACCATCGTGGGAAGAGTCGCCACGAAATTGCTCACCATGCCGAATACCAGAACGGTGTCAACATTAACAATGAGGACAGGACAAGCCGAACGCTGACTTCTGGTTTGACATACGCATCCCTTATTGTACTTGTCACAAGACTCTCTGTCGATCAGTTCAAGCCGTTGTTCACCAGACGACGGCTTCGAAATGCGCTCTGGAGCAGTTGTGTTGTTGCACTATCACAGCAACTTTGCGGAAGTAAGATATGCGCTACGATGATTGGTCCAGTCTAGCTAATGCTATCATCTAGTCAATGTGTTTGCATTCTATTCGAGTAAGAAATTCGGGCGTCTCACATGGGACTTGCTGACATCCTCCAGACGGCATGTTCAGCGACTACGGTGTCAAGACCAGCATGGGCTACAGCTTTGGCTTCGGTATGCATCCTGGCTCGGTATAAATGGCAACAACTTACAAAATTTAGGTGGCGTCAACTTTTTCTTTGGCATACTTGCAATGAGGTACTGTTCGACACTCGAGAAATCCCTTCAGTGCTAAGAGAGATAGGTCCATTGATATCATCGGCCGACGCAGCTGGCTATTATCAACGCTCCCAATGATGAGCATGTTTCTCATGGCTGCTACTATTTCTTATGCAGTGGCACCTCAGGTTGATTCCGGAGACCAGCCGAAGCCCAAAGCAGACACAGGCGGATCAATCGCTGGAATTATCTTTATCTACCTTTTCGCCGCGGCGTACAGTCCTGGTCTTGGGCCAATTCCATTCACTCTGGCATCAGAGAGGTAAGACCTCAGCACCCAATCAAGATTTGCACTGACTCTTCATCTATAGTTTCCCACTGAAGAACAGAGAGGCGGTAAGTCCATCTTCTTCCCACCAGATTCACCCACAGAGATATGCTGACTCTCACAGGGCGCATCTGTCGCAATTTCCATCAACCTCTTCTTCGCTGGCCTCTTGACTATTCTCCTGCCTCGAATCAACGCCGTATTCGAAATGGCGGGCACACTCGGTTTCTTCGCAGGTCTCAACATCGTGGCATTCGTGCTCATCTTTTTCTTTGTTGAAGAGACGAAACAGCTCACCCTTGAAGAATTAGATACAGTGTTCAACAACCCGAAGAGTCGATTCGCGCATTATCAGCTGACAAAGCGGCTTCCGTTTCTGTCCAAGAGGTATCTGCTTTGGAAAAAGGATGCCGAGAGACCACTAGCTTATGATGAGTGGGCAGTGGAGGATGGACAGCGAGGGTGATTGGATGTTGTTAGGCGAGGTGAAAGGATTTGGCTGGGCATCACCGTGTTTATGCAACCTTTCTATTCTTGTATGATTATTCTAACCACGGTCAATATAACTCACCAGATACTGCTGACATTCAGTGCTCTATGTGGTACTATATAATGAGACAGGTAATGATACATGTTGATCCGATATCGTCGTATCTCTCTCTGTAATATTCGCACGTCGTATTCAATTAAAGTTTAGGTCCCCATTGACCCCGCGCTAAAATGCCCAGAAATATCCGAAACATTTGGCGCCTGCCCTGCCGTGCACCTCCACTTTCCGTGCCGACCTTGACCTGAGGTGCCAACGTCATGCTCTTCTCCACTGCCTGCGCCTCAAACCATCCAACAAAGCGTCCATCTTCATCTTCAACATCAACACTTGAAAATAATTTCCAAAAATGGCTGGTCCTCACGAATACTCCTACGGCATGCAGCAGCAGCAGCAGTACCCTCCTCAGCAACCGTATCCTAATCAACAGCAGTATCCTCCTCAATACAATGCGCCGCCTCAATATGGGTACTACCCACAGTATCAAACCCAACCAGCTCCTTACCGCCGAACTCCACGCCAGAACTTCGCTGTCGTGACTGCGCGGCAGCTGAACATCGCTATTCCTGTTGTCATCATTATCTTGAGTATTTGGTGGTCTCTTCGCTCGCAGATCTGTCCGAGCGATGTCCCCATCGGTCATGAATGTTCGTGGATGCTCTGGACGGCTTTGCCTGTTGTACGTATCGCTCCCGTCCTACCTGAAGCATGACCGCTGACTTATCACAGGCCGTTGCGTCTCTGCTTTGGGCGGTCGTGATGAATATCTCTGCTCGTCGCGCAAACCACTCCATGTCTCACGTCCCGGCAATTGTCAACACCATCGTGCAGCTTATCCTTGCGCTCGGTGCAACGGCATGCTTCGCTATTCTCATCTATCACATGGAGAACTACCCTGTCTGGAATCGAAGTCTCGAGGGCTCCATGATCGCTCTCCTAGTAATACTAGCGTGCGTAAACTCGTGTAACAATCTGATCAAGGTTTGCTAACAAGTGCAGAATTATTAACTGGGTTTTATTTGGGTGGTCGGTTTACGAGATGATGTTCTATCGTAAGGAAAGGCAGAGCGCAAACAGCCATATACCGATTTGAGCGGCTATCATATTATCTCCTGATTCCTGACCGCTGGAATTTGCAGTACGCGATTAATATTACTTGCTCATACAGTTTTGCGTATTAGTCTGGCTGTGACAAAGCCGACCCTCCCTTCCGGTCGTTTCTTCATGATCGTGAACGACACTCTTCACGTCATAGCAATTCTGCAGCGCAAGGAACAGCAGTATAGTCAACAGCTCTAGAGTTTGCGCAAAGTCTTCCTAGTACCTTCTCGGTATCTACTTTTGTGACAAAAACATGAAGGTACAAGATGTGCTATAGCTGTTGCAGGCTCTTTAAGCCCGTTCCGACCATCTTCTGCGCCGTCTCATAATTATACATGTATGCTGCCTCAAATCGACACCACATCTTCCTCATTACCCTTCTGTAGTAATACAACGCCTTGTTTCATCGCATCTTTCTGACCCCAATTGTCTACAGATTTCCAGCAAACCCGCCATTCGCTGCAAATCGCAATTGGTAATCTCTAAGATCAGCCCAGTGGCGCAATTCTTCCTCCTCATCCTGCGATGTCATCTGCGACGGATCCTGTGCATGCGCATCGATGCCACCTCCAGTGCCAGCGCCCGTCTTTTCAAGCTTGACCAAGATATTGATCAACTGCGACAACGCCTCCTCTGATTTCACCGCAAAAGGTCCCTTACGCTCAGGAGCGTCGTTCAAAAGTGTCGATGCAACCTGTCGGATCTTGTTAATGAGTGATCCACCATTCGGCTCCATGTTTCGTTGCGAAATCGATCCCAAAACTGTGAGAAGGTTTTGCACAATCAGCTCCCGCTCTTCTGACATGAACTCGTAAATCTCTTTCTCATCAGCATCCTGTGCGGCCTTTTCCTCCTCTGAGTGGCCTTCAATATGGTTGTTTTCCTGTCGTTGTTCTCCCATATGGACATCCCGTAGGTCAAAGTACATTTCAACGAAATACGAACGTGTAGCGAGCTGCGAGACAAAGATGTTGGCTTTCTGAATCTCATACTGAAGATGCCTACGCCGAGCGGGTTGGTTCTTAATCACGTTTCGAAGATCGTGGGCAGGCTGGCTGTTAGGCCATGCAGGAGGCACGTATTGCATGCCAGAATCATCAAGACTGGCCATGGTATTCGCTTCGACACCATGGTCTCCAAGCTGCAACTCTGGTGGCAGGTTGTCGGTGATGCTTTTGGCTGCAATAAGACCATCTCGAAGCAAAATGCGCTGGTCCGCCCAGGGAAGCGTGCTCATGCCATAAGCCAGCTCAAGACTGACAATACCATTCATCGTAGTGTAAATGTCAATAGCAAAACGGAAGCCTGTCAGCAGAGTAACACTGCCATCCTGTTGGTGAATGACTTCATTGGCGAGAACACAGATGTCATCAACGTTTTCCGGGTATGCGGGATATGGGAGACTGGGTGTTGATGGTGCAATCACCATGTCTGCAGAAGATGCACCAAGCTGAGAAAAGGATCTGAGAGATGTCAGTAGTGTCCGATACGAGAGGAAGCGATACTTACCGTACGCCGAGAAGAAGGCAGTAAAAGATACGCTTCCCGATCTGATCTTTGACATGGTTGAACGGAAGAGGATCCGGAGAACAGTTGTCATTGCCAAATGTCGGCAAATCACCAGGGTGCTTGGGCCGGCTGAATCCCAGCTCGCGGAGGAGGGTCAGGGTCTCGGCCATGAATTGGCCAGAAGCGTTCCACTGATGCGTGTATCCCGATGCCAGTCCCAGAAAGTAGCTGGTCGCAGCATCGTCCAGAGTCTTTGGCTGTTTGAGTTGCCACTTGTTCCCACGTGTAATCAAGGCAATCTCACGGCATCTTTCAACCATGACGATAGCTCGAGGAAACAGATGGGTGCTGTGTTGTGCCTTGAGATGTTCTCTCGCACTTCGTGGGAAGGATGCGACAAGGGCACAGATCATGCTCGCCAGCAAACCAAGAAATTCGGGCTTTGTGCGGTCTTCACGGTTGGCGAATGACTGACGGAACGTAGGCTCGTGTGGGAATGGCGCAAGCGGGTGGATATAGGTGAAGAAGTCATCGACCAGCAGTTCCAACACTGGCATAGGCGCAATGTACTCGGCATCAACATTATCGGACGAGATGTTCATCAATGTCTTTGCCGCAGTCTGCGGTGACGGAGACAAAGATCCGATTACCGCAGCTGCCACGGCTGCAGTCGCCGCCGATGGTACATCAACCCGTGAGCGCTTGGCAGCTTTTGCGGCCTCAGCATGCTTGTTGGGTGGTCCCCGACGCTTCGTCTCGCGGTTGTAGGTGCAGTCTACACCCAGCTCTCGACACGGTCGGCACGGTATGTTACTGTCGTCGCACTTGACCTTGCGCATACTACACATGTCACAGGCCCGCCGCAGTCGAGTGAGCTTCGGGTTGATAGTCGGGTCGCGCATAACAGCTCCATTTCCAGGTATAAGCTGAGTAGGCAACTCGGTCGCATGAGGCATGCCGTCTGGAGGATCCATGGGCGCATGTGGTTGTTGGTGGCCCACGACTTCGGCGGCAGCTACGGCGGCATGTTGGAGAGCTTGGGGATTGTTCATTTGTTGAGTGATAGCGTGGGCCGCATCGCTTGCGGCCTGAAGCATCTCGAGCCCATTGCTCGCGTACGCGTGAGCCGTCGCATGGGAGTTTGGTGATGGTGGAGGTGGTGAGCCAGACATGGCGGCGAGCTGCCAGGCTGAGCCGGCCTGCAGCGGAGCACGGAGCTCGTTTGGCGGAGCTGGGGTATTCCGTAAGCGGGACCCTTGAGAATGGCGCCGGACTCGACTGGTTTGAATGGTTGCGGCCGTCGCGATGGCTGATTGTCGGAGGATTCCCGGGTGTTGGAGGGTGTTGAAGCGAGGTGAGGCCGATGAGCCGAAAGGAAGAAGTTGGTGGGAGACGAGGTCACGTGCTTTCCGATTATGTCAGTCTACCTTAACTACCCTGGACAGCTCTCCAGAACTGTGAATTTTGTCTTCAAAACAGTCTTCACAGTATTTCTTTTTATGGAATAATGTGTATAATTTTATCACTACGGCAAAATTTATCTCGCTTTCTTTCTTAAATTCAATGAATCAGTTTGTTTCGTGTTGATCCATGTGTTTGGTACAGCATGGTTATTATGTTTTTGTGCCAGACTCCAATGTATGCAACACAACCCCGAACTTCTCATTCGACCGAAACTCCAGTCAGTAAAATAATTATAATTCATAATGCAGTACAATTATCGATATCCCTTGCACAACAGCAAGGGTCCTGTAAATGGCTCATCGTGGGGTATAGATGTTCATCTTATGACGAAATCCTGTCGGGAAATTCGGGAATCTAGCATCATGTCCCTGCTTGCGGCTGAACCGCACGGATGAGTCGAGGTTTCAGCATGGGCCTGTTCCAAATCGGCCTTGTCGTCAATTATCTAGCAATGCAATGAGATTTCCATATGTGGCTCGGGCAAGTCGAGCATTAAGCGATAGCGGCAATCCACGCATGTCAGAGTAGAATGTAAGAGAAGGGTATTCACGAATTGAAGATACACAAACAAGGACTGTGCCACTTGTGTCATATCCGACAAGCTTCTAGATCCTGAAACAATATCATTCTGTAGATCTCGAACGACTTTCTGGAATATGGGATTGTCTGATCTAGCGCTCACCCTCCATTTTTAGCTGTCGCTGTCCGCCGCCTTCAACGGTTACCTATTCGAAGCTTGGAGCTCACACCAATCACATTAAGCTGATTTTCCCTTTTTGAATCAGCCTAACATTCATTGATCATCCCCGCAAGCCGCCGTTGATACCCACTCAAGCTGTCAAGCATCAACTCCAGTCCCTATATCAGAACCTCACAATCTATACCGCCAATACCATGTCAAGTCTCGGGATACCACCTTTCAGCATTGTATTTGTACCAAGTATAATATAAACAAGATATAACAAATCCATCTCATCTCATCTCTCTCCTCGGGTGCGTCCGGCTGGCACCGATAATCACAGACCCTTGAACAGACCCACTCATCAGCCCACCATCACCATCGTCTGATAATATCGACCTGGCGTGATGTGCTCAGCTTAACAAACTACCAACGGAGCAAGGCGAGACTCGGGGGAAGAGCTTTCGTGTCATGAGCACGTGTATAATCGCTGAAGAAGAAGAAAAAGTTGTCATGGACAAGGGACTGAGGGGTAAATTACCAAGGATAGGCAATCCAATAAATACCGATGTCTGGCTGCTGTTTGGGGCGTGCGATTCTGTATAATCGATCTGTTGCTTGCGAAGACTAAATCCTTCATATTAACCTGCGTCACACGAGCTTTTGAATCAGCTGAGAATTTTACTGTTAAATATCGACTGTTCAATCAACATTTTTTCTCTTGCGCCCACGATCTGCGACACCTTCATCCAGCGACTTATTATACCCTCACTTTGTACAAGAGTAGACCTTACGGGTTTCATCTAACGATTTAGCGACAAAGCTACCCATTTCGAATACAGCCACCGGAGTTAAAAACACCGTCAAGATGACTTCCAGACCTATGAAGCACATCGATCGCGAGGATCTCTACACGAACCTCGAAGCCCGTGTTCAGTATCTTCACTCATTCCTCGACTTCTCAAGCCGTACGTTACACCCAGCGCAAACATCCCACAACTCGACATCAACCTCGCAATTGAGAGCAAGTTTTATCCCTTATTCAAAACTAACTAACAGTTTGCGCGTATAGGTGACATTGAAGCTCTCATCACTGGCGCAAAATACGTCAAGGCTCTCATCCCCGCCGTCGTCAACATCGTCTACAAGAAACTCCTCCAATACGATATCACAGCTCGTGCTTTCACCACCAGAAGTACCTCCTTCGAAGGCCCTCTCGATGAAATCCCCGACGAGAACAGCCCTCAAATTCTGCACAGAAAGATGTTTCTGCGCGCTTATCTTATGAAACTGTGCTCAGATCCCAGCAAGATGGAGTTTTGGGAGTATCTGGACAAGGTCGGGTATGTATTCCCCTTTCAACAGAATCTTTGAGCAAAGACTGACTTGTCTAGAATGATGCACGTTGGCCTTGGTCGCAAGCACCCTCTTCACATCGAATACGTCCATCTTGGTGTGTGTCTCGGTTTCATCCAGGACATCATGACCGAAGCTATCCTCTCGCATCCTCGTCTACACATTCAGCGCAAGACAGCTCTTGTCAAGGCTCTCAACAAGGTCATATGGATCCAGAACGATCTCATGGCCAAATGGCATGTCAAGGACGGTGCCGAATTCGAGACAGGCGACTCTGACATCGAGATTGAGCGCGAGGGCTACTTGCATGGAAAGCGCATCATTGGAGAGGGCAGTGGTTCAGGAACTGAGGACGATGCCTCAGAACATCACCAGAACGCCCCCTCAAGAATTCCGCATCCTAGTGGTATGCCCGCTGGTGGTGTGTGTCCCTTCTCGGGGATGGGTGCTCCAGCTGAGGATGAGGAAAAGTAAGAGGCTAGATCTCAGATCATTGAGGTTGGTCTCAAGTGGAGATGATGATGGACTTTCAACAATACATATCCGGCGTTTGTGAAAATGACCTATTTTTGGGGTTGGATTGGGACATTCGGGGTTCAAGGAAATCCTTTTTGTTGTATTTCTTTAGGATAGAGCTGATATCAGTATGATAATCACGGAAGGAAGAATACCACGCCTCTTATTCACTCGATCCTCATAATTTTGGCCTTGAAAACGGCTTTCTTGTAGGTTGCAGATTCTGCATGAGAAGCGTGCCTACTTGCAACTTCACCTTTGCACGCGGCATTTTCTCGAGCCCACAAGATTGTGGCCGCCAAAGCTACTTATCAAGGAATACTCGTTCGCATGGAAGTCAACAAACGGAGTTTTCATCACTTGCGTCATGGCGCTGGAGCTTTTGGTCCTCCTTGGAGGGGCAGCGGGCCCATGATTGTTAGATCACGATTGTTGGAGTCTGGACCACTCGTCACATCAAGGTTCCTGGGCGATTCCCAACTAGAGGCTCCATCTGATATTAATATGAGACAAGTGATTGGATCGTGGTGGGCTTTTGTAGCGGGAATGACGGGCAAGTGGAGAGGTTTTTGTCATTGGCAGATCCTTGAAATAATGTACCCTTCGGTGGGGTTCTTTGAGCTTTGAGCTCAAGCTAGAGATGATATGATGGACTTGACGACGAGAATGAAAGGAGAAGAATGCCTGAAGAAAAATGATCCCGAGAATAAAACGCTCAATATCGCGGTTGCTTCTGTGTGTGTCAACATCAGGAAGTTCTTGTCACTTGTAACGGCGTTACCGGGCCGGGATCTTGAATCGTTGTTCCATTCTAGAGTCTAGACAGTCTCGAGCCTCTTGGAAACATAAGTCAACCTCCAATGATAGTTCGTCGATAAACCACACTGAGGCGAGACAGAGTGAGATGCGCATATCGAACGGGCGAAGCAGAGCAAAGTATGCAAGCAAATAAGACATGCCCATGTTCAGAAGTTCTGGTGGTGTATGGATAATACTGTTGTAACGGGGTCCACGAGGTTTTATCGTGAACCAGCCAACAAGAGCAGGTAGAAGCAGCCTGTTATTCCAATTAGGCAGCGGAAGAAGCAAAAGAAGCAATTTTAAAGTAAACAGAGAGAAAATGAGGAAATTAACACTTAAAATGACTCAAATATGCATACTTGACGCAGCCACCATCGAAGATAATCTGCAGGCAGGGAAACATCCAATTATCAGCAACTATACCTCTCAGTGATCGGATATTCTCGCACAACAGTAAAAGGCTCGGCAGAAACGCCCCGATGAAGAGTATTAACTGCCAGGAACGTGTGGTCACGTCTGACGGTGGATGGCTCAGAATATGAGAGTTCGATGATGAGGGTGAGATTGATGGCCCGGCCCGCCCATGGCGTGTGTGTGTTCTTTTTAGCACTATGCAGGTGCAAAACTGATGGCGGGGTCGTTTTGCACAGGGCGGCTTCGGGGGATAAGTCCCGGATGCGGCTCGATTTGAACGGACTTGGACCGAAAGATGGCCGCCGGTCCACGCCTAAATGAATGAAATGCGCACCGTCTATTTCTCATTAACCACGATTTAGTAAACGCTGCGTCATATTTTGTCAATTAGAAGCTTGGACTCTGTTTGCGCAACTTCATCCTTTTGCTGTATATGACAATGGCTTAGAAGGCTCACATAGTATCATGAGCTTTACGCGGTGCGCTGGCATCTCGGGAGTGCACCTCCGTCAAAGGGGGTCTCACCGGCTTTTGTTTGGTTCGGGCTGATCTGGGGCACAATTGCTGGCGCCTGTGCCGTATTGCTTGTTTATCGTTGGTGCATTAACCAGTGGAGACTCTTGAATAGCATCTTATCGATCGTGGAAGTGGACTTTTATCGATGATGACTAGAGTTGACGATCTTAAAGATGAGTCTCACGATACTGGATTGAGCGAGGTCATTGAGCGGGAAGGGCTTCAACCCAGAACACATGATCTATTGACCTCGAGCCATGAGGGTATCGTGAGATCATGAAAAGCTATATCGCGACCACTTCATTGACCCTACGAAGAAACCTTCAATGACTGTCAACACAGACTTGAATGCTCAGAGGATGCGAAAGCTGAATAAAGATATGTAAGTAGACATCAGCAAATCAAAATGCTGAGTCAGTGCTGCCAATGCTTTCTCAGCTTCGTGAATGGTTGAAATAAGCAATAAATGGTGTTTGTCGGCCGAATTCCTTTCATTACCCCTCCCCCGCGATTATCCCCAACTCAATGGCACGCACGGTCACATGGAAACAAACACCATGCAAGGCCCCAGATATCTAATTCCATCACCTTCTATATGATCCGATATAAAAGGTGGTCAACAGAGGCGATACTCACTTAGTGAGAGTTTCAAGTAACAAGCCAGACAAGAAAGAAACTTGCATGGCGAGGGTTATCACGGCATTCGGGTGCTGTCAGAGGATCGACGTTGAAGATAATGCAACACTGGTCGTCTGTCTACTATACCTACAGCATGCGTGTTGATAGACAAAGCTAGGTCACCTATTTCAGCCATTGAATGCTCACCTGTACCTGATCGGCAGCCATCTTCTGGGTTCACTCGAGTTGGCGACCCAAGTCAAAGCATCTTGGCAGCTGTCGGGCCTTTAAGAATTTTGCTCCGGCGCGTGAGCCAGAAGGTGTGCTGAGGGCTCATGATACTGCGACAAAATGGAGAGATTATGGTTTCTGGGGTAGATGAACCTGGAGAAGTCACTTGAAGTGAAATTGTGAAATGTCAACAGACACGCAATTTGCTCATAATTTCAGTATCTAGATCTAGGCCTAGGTTGTTAACTAAGTCATTACCTATGTACTCAGTAAAGTCACCATGTGCCATTTTTACATCCATTAGTGGTCTGCCCGCAAAAAGCAACCTAGGCACCTCACTTTTACAGCAGAGAAATGCCCCACCACCTCAACCATTGGATCAGTCACTGACTGACTACCTTACCTTACAGCAGGCAGTTCCCGCCTGGATGGATTGGATGGGATGGGCACAGCAACACACGACGATGAGTCGCCGAAACCGCCCGGCCCGACTTTGAGACTAGACCAGACCGTGCCTTGACTTGACTTGACTTATTATGTATGTCCCATCTTCTTGGGGACAGGACCGATA
Organism: Fusarium sp. HKF-74; assembly: GCA_021223625.1. Classification (NCBI taxonomy): domain Eukaryota; kingdom Fungi; phylum Ascomycota; class Sordariomycetes; order Hypocreales; family Nectriaceae; genus Fusarium; species Fusarium sp. HKF-74. The sequence goes on from JAJFAS010000076.1 coordinate 68,340, forward strand.
CCTTAGGTACAGCTAACGTCACCGTTGCTTGTATCCCAGGTTACTCTTACCTTATCCAGCCTGTAGAATCGCTTCTTGCCCTTTCGCTTCTCCCTCTTAGTCCCGCTCAACCTTAACCATCCCTCCCTCCTTCGCCATAACCTTGCCTTACAACCTTTCTCTTCTTTCATCTCTCAAACCCAATACTTTTCTTTGCTTCGCGCAGCTTCTAAGCCCAGCTATATCATTCTTCTATTCCATCACTTGTCTACCTCGTCTTAACCACGGAATACGCGCGCGCATTACTCCATAGTCTACCCTCCACGCGAGAGACAGACGGCGATCACCTTGCTCCGACAAGACAACCCCAAAGGAGACGCCAGCTGACACCTCCTCGTCCACGGTTTTCCTCGCATTAATTCTCTCTCCTTCTCCCGAGCCTGATTCCCAGATCACACCTTGACCGGGAAAATGGCAACCACCAGCGAAACTGGCGCGCCCAACTTGCGCCGCCGCGAGTCCTTGTCCGAGATTCGAGCTGCCAACCCTGATTTGGCTCTGAGCGGTAACATTATCTCGGCTACCTTCAACACACCGCATTCTTTCGTCTATCGAAAAGGCGGTGATTGGGTATGTAACTAACTGACTATTCACCTCGCTTCGCTTCGCTTCCTCAACATTTCATCTCGTATCATTATCAGTTACTGGGGTTCACTCTCTAGCTTGCATTTCCCCCTCTTCTCCAACCAAAGCTACAGAGGAGCTCCCTGTCTGCCAGGCTCAGCTCCCCCCTACCCCTCGTCACATAAAATTGAGCCTCAGCTAAACTTTTGCTCTCTGTACAGGACTTGAAATCTCGTCGCGGTCAATCTGCTCTCTTTGACTCCTTCGCATACCTCTCCTCCGACGCTACCCCTTGGAATCACACCGTTGTCGCGTGGACCGGCGAAATCGACGCTCCAACTGATGACGTCGTTTCTTCACCCGGCACGCCCGCCCCAAACACTTTTGGTGCGGCATCGCTGAACGCCCTCTCCGCACCCGTTCCCATTGACGGCAACGCGCGCCTGCCGACTCCTCCTCCCGTAGATGGTCTTTGGGTGCCCCGCGAGGACCAAGACCGCCTCGAGTATCGTTTGTCACACAACAAGACCATCCGCACCTACCCGGTTTGGCTCTCCGATGAATCCGAGGCCACTTCTGAGGGTATCCTTCTCAAGGACCAGGCCCGCTGGCGACGCTATGCTGAGCAGGATCTCTACACCCTTCTCCACTACAAGCAACATGAGCCGAACGACGGCCGACGCGAACGTGTCCAATGGGCCGATTACTATAGAATGAACCAGAAATTCGCCAACAAGATCATCGAGATCTACAAGCCTGGCGATATCGTCATCATTCATGACTACTTCCTCATGCTGCTTCCCAGTATGCTGCGACTGAGAGTACCTAACATGTACATCTCATTCTTCCTGCATTCCCCCTTCCCCAGTAGCGAGTTCCTCCGTTGTCTGCCTCGACGAAAGGAGGTTCTTGAGGGTGTTTTGGGCTCAAACCTCATTGGCTTTCAGTCATACAGTTACTCTCGCCATTTCCTGAGCTGCTGCACAAGAATCCTTGGGTTCCCCTCTGATACTCTCGGAATTGATGCTTATGGAACTCGCGTGCAAGTCGGCGTCTTCCCCATTGGCATTGACGCTGCCAAGGTTGAAAGCCATGCATGGACCGATGCTGTGACCGCCAAGTACAACGCACTGCGCGAGCTTTACCGCGGAAAGAAGATCATTGTCGGACGTGACCGTCTGGATAGTGTCAGAGGTGTTGCCCAGAAGCTGCAGGCTTTTGAGCGCTTCCTTGAGATGTACCCTGAGTGGCGTGAGAAGGTTGTTCTCATCCAGGTCACCTCGCCCACTAGCGTCGAGGCTGAGAAGGAGGATCTTGAGGACGACACAAAGGTTGCGTCCCGTGTCAACGAGCTTGTTATGCGCATCAACGGCATGTACGGAAGTCTGGGATTTTCTCCTGTCCAGCACTACCCGCAGTACCTCAGCCAGAACGAGTATTTTGCTCTTCTGCGTGCCAGTGACATTGGTCTAATCACCTCTGTGCGTGACGGCATGAACACCACAAGTCTAGAGTATATCATCTGCCAAAAGGAGGGCAATGCTCCTCTCATCCTCTCAGAGTTCAGTGGTACCGCTCACAGTCTCAGTGATGCCATCCACATTAATCCCTGGGATCTCAGTGGCGTTGCTGAGAAGATCAATGCGGCTCTCACCATGTCCGAAGCCAAGCGACAAGATATGCAGTCTCGTCTCTACAAACACGTTACTGAGCACAATGTGCAGTCCTGGATCACTAAGTTCATCCGCAAGGTTTACAATGTTCTTGGAGACAGCAGTTCTGCCAACTCCACTCCTTTACTCGACCGAGCTCTTCTTCTTACTCAATACCGCTCAGCCAACAAACGCCTGTTCATGTTCGACTATGACGGTACCCTGACGCCCATCGTGCGCGAGCCTAGTGCCGCAGTGCCCTCGGAGCGTCTTATTCACACCCTTGACCTATTGGCTTCAGACCCCAAGAATGCTGTGTGGATCATTTCGGGACGAGACCAAGATTTCTTGAAGCAACATCTTGGCAACAACAGACGTCTTGGATTCTCAGCCGAGCACGGCAGCTTTATGAAGCACCCCGGCTCAGATGAGTGGGAGAACCTCGCAGAGAAGTTCGATATGGGATGGCAGGCTGAGGTGATGGAGGTCTTCCAGAAATACACCGACAGGGTTCAAGGTTTGTACACTGACACATGCTCCACTCAACACACGCTGACAGTAAACAAGGTTCTTTTATCGAGAGAAAGCGATGTGCTTTGACCTGGCACTACAGATTGGCCGACCCCGAGCAAGGCATTCACATGTCACGAGAGTGCCATAAGGAGCTCGAATCTACAGTTGGCGCAAAATGGGATGTCGAGGTGATGCCTGGTAAGGCCAATATCGAAGTTCGCCCCACGTTTATCAACAAGGGCGAGATCGCCAAGCGCCTCATCACCATGTACCACACGCCGGGCGCCGAGTCTGAAGACAAATCTGGGCACCTCGAGTTCGCCCTATGCATGGGTGACGACTTCACGGATGAGGACATGTTCCGAAGCCTTAATGCCGCTTCGGGCCCTGTGCTGGATGCCAACCACGTCTTCACAGTCACCGTCGGAGCGAGCACAAAGGTCACATTGGCCAAGTCGCATCTCCTGGAACCAGAGGATGTGATCGAGTGCGTGGCTCTCCTCGCTGGTGTCCAGGATGTTGGAGAGCGTCTCGGCGAGGTGAATCTGGGGGCGCTGAGTGCTGTCGAGGGGCATATTCCCAATGATGAGCGGTAATGACAGAACTACTATTGTTTTTTCCAGGCGTTTTTGGACAAGACGAAGACAAGATAGACAGGCGGTGGGCGTATGGAATGGACAGCGATAAAAGACAAAGAAGGGTAGTATAAGAAAATGGAAAGATAGCATGGAGACGTGCACCCAGGACACAGTTCTTAGCGTTCATGATATTAGCTGTTGTACATGCCAATGATAATGAGTTGAAAGTAGACAAATCTGTGGATTGCAGTAATATATGTTTGACCGATGTTAAGTATCGTGGGCTCATGTATCGTTGTTCATGAACCCGTCCAAAGTCACGGCCTGTATACACATTATACTAAAGCAGTGCCAATTAGTCGTTGGTAACATGGCCATAAGCTGAACTACCGCCGATTTGTAGCGACTAACCCAGCAAGGCTTTTATGACAGAGTATCAGCTCCCCGTTGACCATAGTTCGAAACTGCAGAGATGTGTTCAGAAGGCTATTAAAAGAGTCGAAACCCGACATCTTTGTCTACCTGAGCATGAATCAAGTAATGCAGACCTTGAGAATTTGCCAACTTACGGCAACTTGGTCAAGTTTACCCCTGAATCCTGTTGTTCTCGGGCATGGCTGGGGCTTCGACTACGACTCCGAGAGGCTAAACATCAGGCTATGGGAGCAGTTCATCACCCTGCGGGTAGACATGGACTCACAAAGGATACTCGGAGCGTCTAAAGTCTATTCGAGACATCAGATCAGCTGTAAACTGCAGTGTACCAATATGTCCAAGTTGTCAACGATGTCTTTCTTTGAACCCTTCCTAGCCATGAGGTTGGAGTCATTGGGTCAAGGCTACTTCCAGAATACGTTACCACAGGTACAGACCTGTCACTGGGGCCTGTATGCTGTGTAAGCGTGAAAATGCTCTTCCTGTGTGTCTTGCCTTGTTCCATCAACCTTGGACACATCCCAATGCATAGAAGTCCTTTTCTGGAAGTTGAAGCATTAAAGGATTGACAGCAGAACTTGTTCCTAAGGTCCAGGCCTCACCTACTAGACTATGTAGCTCCTACGATGCCAGCATGGCACAGGTGATTAGAAGTGTAATATTGACTGGGCTAAGGATCTTTCGAATCGTCAACTCAACTGGAGGTTTTGTCCCATCAGAGTGGTAGACCGACTTACCAAGATCAAATTGTATGATTTGTATTTGTCAAGTGCAAAGTATTTGTGCTTAGCGAAGAGGCTTGCAAACCTGACCCTCCTTGCTGTAAAAGCGTATCGCAATACATACATACATACATAACATATATATATATATCCAACAACAAACACTTACGCGCTGCCGCGCCTTGACTGTCTGGTAACGCCAACCTGCTATCTAGATATGCATGCACATAGCCTATCTATATAAACTAATACAGTCCCGTTTCACTAGGAGTCAATGTTGAAAGCAGACCCGTCATAGTCAACCGATCTTCACTCCCATCCGAACTAGCCTTCTCAACAATAACACTATGATCCCTTACCCTGACACCCTTCAGGTCCCCAACACCATCTCCAGCACCGTTAGGCATATACTCCCTTGCATACGAAGGTATATTTACCTTCTTGTTCTTTACCACCGTTTCAATAGCGTCTATGACTTCCTCCGCTACAGGGAACGCTTCTCGGAGCTCCATGAGGGCTCGACACGCTTTCATGAATGTTTCGAGTTGGATAGGGCTCTCTTCAATGGCGAACAGGACTTTAAAGGCGCAGACGGAGCATGCTTGGATAAGCCAGTGTTCTTTATGGATCGTGTATAGAGCGCGGAAGTGCCAGATCGTTGACATGGCGTTTGTTGCATGGGCGTAGGAGGTAAGACGTGGAATGAAGGGTCCGAAGACCGATTTGGGAATATGGTCGAAGGGTTGAAGAAGACTGATTACTACGAGATCCGCGCTTAGACTAGATACATATCTGTTAACAATTAATACTATACATCATCTTGTAAAAGACTTACTGTAGTAGTATAGCAGCGGGAAGAACTGCATTCTCAGCCCTTAGCTCCTCCGGCAAGGAGAACTTCCACTCCATGATTTTAGAGTACAACTCTACAGCACGTCCGGTATTTCGAGATGGTGAAACTCCCTGCTCCAAGGGAATGAGGAACTCGAGAACCTGCTCTGTTATTTCGGTAAAGTTACATTCGGCCTCGAATATCTCACGCTTCATCGACCGCCGGGGTGCTACGGAAACAGGATATGAGAACCACCAATACTCTGGGTTCTCGGTTCTATTCACCGGTGAGTTTTCTTCTTGCCACGTTTTATCTCGTGCAGGCTTCTTGATAACGAGACGACGGCATAGACCGTGCATTGGTTTCCTGAGACACATGTCAGTGAGTTTGGTTCGGCGCGAGCACATTACTTACCAGTCCCAAACATAGAAACCCCATTGTATCCAAGACAACGCATGTGCTTCGGCCCTCTGTCTCGAACCCGCAATAGCAGTATCCGTAGAACGATAAACATCATCAAGTCTCAGCGCCATGTACCGCGACTGCATAAGCCTGTGGAACTCGAGCGCCGTTTCTCCGTTGCCTAGGGCGCCTTCATACACATACATAAGTGCCAGACCCTGTGCCACCGGTAATGAAGGCCTTGTATCTTCCTGCTTCAGGCACTGGATGGCTTCTTGGGCGAATACCTGTCCTCGGGTACTGAGTTCGTCTGGTATGCTGAGTGTAATCGGATTCGTCGTAAATAGCTGTATTCTTGGTTTTAGCCTGCAGAGGCTCTGAAAGGGGGTGGTAAAGCCTACATACACAACTAACGGCCAAAATCGCATTGACGAGAAATGGTGAGCAGAATCGCAGTGCTGAGGGCACGCCTGTTACTGTTGGGTCGAGGTTCTTTAGGTCGTCTTCGAAGATAGTTCGGTCGATAATACGGTTACATGATGTGTCCCACGTCCAGAACAATAGTAGTAAGTGGCTTAGAAACTTGTCATCTTGTATGACGTTGGTCCATCGCGAAAAAGGGAGTATATGCCCTTGGAGATCGATGGATGCAGAGTCGTCAGAGGCTCTGCCCTGAGGTTCTCGCCAGGCTGCCTCAAATAGGCTGCCAGGTTGGTCGTTTCTGAAAAGGATTAGACAGGCGTTTGAGGATTTATGGTGTACTCACAAAGCTGTGAGTCCGGTCCGTGTCTGTTGTTGAGGTTGGGAAAGGCTCATGCTTGTCGCTGAGAATGTTGGGGAGCTGGCGCTTCCGGATGTTGTAGCGCTGTTTGAAGTATTGTCGCTATTGCTTCGCAGAAGAGGATTTGCCTGTTTCCGAGACGTGGGAGCGGCTGAACTCCCTCCCTGAAGGTCCTCAGTCACGCCTTTGACGTCCTTTCCGGCTCGTATTCGCCGCAGTATCTCGTCTGTCTCATGCGGCTCTCTGGTCTTGAGGGAAGAGTAAAGACTCTCGTGATCAACGATTCTTTCTTTTAGTTCATCGTGCTTTCGTTTCATTGCTGCAGCCTCGGCTTCGTAGTGGTTGCTGGCATAGTGACATTCTCTCCCAGCAGTAATGCAGCCAGAGCACCTTGGCCTTTGGCCATTGCACTGTTAAAGTCAGTAAACTGCCCATCTTGGCAAGGAAGCTTCTACAACTTTAGCTTTGCGTTGTCTGCAAGCCTGGCATGCAGTCTTGACAGATATTCTCTTGGGTATATTCAGCTTGGGTGGAGGCCTGGGTGAGCCTTTTTCTCGGGTTGGGCCTGGCAGAAGAGCCCGAAGTCGGCCTGCAGAAGACGACGACGAACTTGGATTATCATCCATATTTATCAACAGATGAGGTTGAAAGCTGAGGGTGCTAAAGTTTCGAATAGGGCGAGAAGTTGGTGCTCTCAGCGATCAGCGACAGGCATTTTAAAAGGGCTAATTCGACAATTAACGACTTATGGTTGAACAGATCAAGAGGCGAATTATGATAATGCTATGAAGAGGTTCTGGAAGCCTGCCTAAGGTACCTGGGGTTTTCAGAATTGATGTCCTTTCCATGCCCTGTAACTTCGACGACATTTCTTCTGTATATGATGTATATGCTACGTCACATCTGCCCTATTTGGCTCCGGAGTTTTCGACAAGCGAGTGAATGTGAGCTCTATTGAGATCCATTCAGGTCCGTCACCGACCTGGTAGTGATCGACCTTTTAACTCATGTATGTAATACTGACGCCGGATATATAAGTCTCCTTACTACGTCTGATATCCGTACTGACGTCTATCTATCTATCTATCTACCTTATATCACGGTGGATATTCTGAATCATGGTCACATTCAAATCACTCCCAGATCAAATTTTCAACTCAGTTTGCATTATAGCCCAGCTCTAGGTCCGAGCAATCTCATCGCTGTATAAAACTATAGATATCATCATAAACGTCGAGAAACACACCAGGCCTCCTCCTCATCAATCTGTAAACAGAGCCGCGACTCCATTGCCAAACCAACTGCCTCCCTGATAAAAGAAAATGTCATGAGAATCCTGAGACACATGTCTAAACCAAGCCAAGCATCCTGACAAACGCCAACAGAAACAAGAACTAAGGAACCACTCAAATCACGGGGTATCGAATTCAAACCCATCCTCCAACCCCACGGCACGACACATCACAACACAAGCGTCAAACTTGACCAACGCATCTCACAATACCATCTGAGTCTAGCCCCAAGCATTCCAACAACCAAGCAACGGCGTTCGACAAAGCCAATCCTGCCTGCCATTACCGCAAGATGTACAAAGAGGCTGGGAATATTCATATACGGCCAAATCATGTACTGATGTCGCTTCATGCAAACAAAGTCAGGGTATCACGCTGTCGGATGACATCTTCCTTCACCGTTACAGATCATGATCCTGCCTAGCGGAGAAAGAAGCCAAGACACCCTCAGTAAAAACAATAATAATAAAGCAGTGAAAGCAAGAAAAGCATCTGACAAGCTCAGCTGACAGTCTAGTAAACTCCCAGGGGCCAGTCATTTCGGATTGTTGGAGAGAATGTCGATACCAATGCCGATGGGATGTTGTTGAATGCTGCCATTCGAACCCATAGCCAAGTAAATTCAGAGTAGGGATGTCGTTGTACCAAAACAGATAAAGAAAATTCCATGGTCGTGTATCATGCAAAGGATCATGCCCGCAACGTGCGTCGTCTCCGCTGCCAGGTATAGAGGAAAAGACGGTTCAAGGGAATAGGTCATAAGTCGTCAAATCATTGTCGTCTAAGAACGACGGGATAGATGAGGCACAAACAAGCTCAATATGCTGCAGCAGTAGATCCTTCGCTTGTTGCAACAGCAACTAACGCCTCAAGGCGGCCTAAAGAGCCATTGCTGCCAGGTCGTCCCTGTTGCTGCGGTTGCTGTTGCTGCTGGGTCTGTTGATGCGGGTGCTGTTGCTGCTGAGGGTGCTGGGGGTGCTGATGATGTTGATAGTTTTGTGGGGGTGGTTGTTGTGGTGATTGCTGATATTGAGGATGTAGTGGTGCTTCTTTGATAGGAAATCCACTGAAGCCAGTAAAGTTCGGATGCACCATCCTATCCACGTGAGCCATCCGTGGATCTTGCTGCTCCTGAGGAGGTCGGCCGTCTCTATGGACGGAAACAGGTCCATTATACCACCCGCGACGCTTATTTTCTCTCGAAGTTGTAATAGATGGGGCAGAGACTGTGTGCTGATGGAGAGATCGTGGGGCAGAGGTAGGGGGAGGCTTGGGTCCCTGGTATACGGGAGGCCGTTCCTCGAAACGAACAGTAGGAGGGTTGAGCCGCACGTGCTCGGCTTGAGCCTGAACAGCCTTGTTTGCTTCGGAAGCCCAGCTACCCGCGCTATCACGAGGTGGTGTACTGTGGTTGATATCAAGGCGATTAAGGCCTCTCTGAAGGCTCGCGTCATACAAGTTGAGGTTTCGTCTCTCGTCCTGCATCGGGGTTTCGGGGAGATGGGGTGGATAAGAGGCTCGAATCTGAGGCTCTTGATCGACCATCATGGGCGAAGGCTGTCTCCTTGGTGGGGTGGCAGATGGGAGAGGGTCGAACGACTCAATACCGGGCAGGCGGAAGGACGACTGAGAAGCGGAAGGGTTCGCGATCGGTGGCGGTGGGTTCGGACGGACAGATGACTGGTTCACAACGGAGCTTAGCTGACTGGGGTTCCCATTGATGTTGCGGCTGTCTGGATGCCACGTTCTTCGGCGCCAATCACCCTCCGACATTGACTCCCTTCGGGACCATTGAGAAGTCGATGAAGGAGTTGGGGATGGAGGGATGCCGTTACTGTTTGGCGGGAGAGCACCCACATTCGAAGCATTAGCGGGGCCAGGCCCAAACATCATCGGTCTTCCCCCTGGTGCTCCGGGGGATTGAAACGGATTCCCTGGGACACTCAAACGGCGGCCTGGTGTCCGACTTCCAGAGGTATACATGCTGTGCGATCGTGAGTGTGATGTTGCTGGGGAAGAAACGCCTGGCCCCCATCTGGGGCTGCTCTGCCCAGTTGAGAAGGTAGACGAAGTTGGTGTTCCGAAATCACTAGGAGAAGCAGGTCGGTAGTGAGGGTAAGACCCCTCCATAGCACTCCGGTAAGACTCCAAAGATAATCGCGAGCGAGGGTCTGCCATCACCAATGGAGGCGGTCGCCGTCTGGCATCTTGAACGCTGTAAGCCGAACCGACAGAACTGACACTGGTGATACTCGAGGTAGAGAGCGACTTGGAATGTCCTCTCTGAGGACCGCCGGCACTACCACCTGTTGATGCTCTGGCTCTATTACCGGCTTGCCGAATTCGATCAGGCCGCATCTGCCGTTGAAACCGGGAACCAGTTGCAGCTAGCGAGTCCATAGGAATGTTCTCGTTGACATGAACCGTCTGTGCATGTTGCCTCAAGTTATCGAGTCTTGAAAAGCGGCGAGAGCAGTGACACTGGAATGGGCGTTCTCCTGTATGCTTTCTGTTGACAAAAGTCAGCATTAACGACAAACCAAGTCAGGTCGAGGGACCAAGGAAGACCACAAACCTAATATGCCGGGCAAGATGCTCGCTCCGCGTAAAACTCAAATTACAAGGAGGATAGTCTGTACAATAGAAGCGCTGCGACTTTTTCTTCTTGCCTGACCTGGGTCCGTCTGCTCCAACACTTTCGTCGTCGGATCCAGCCCCATCCTCGATAGTGCCAGTCTCCCCATCGGAATCGTCCATATCAACGTCGCCCGAGTCTCCTGATTTGGTCGAATGCCGTGAGTCGTGACGCCGAGGCATCTTTGGTTTCGGTGGTTGTTCAGGCATCTGTATTCCTTGAGGAAAGGGACTAGATGGCAGTGGCTTCTGGCTAGCCAGGTTGAAAGTTGCCCTTGTTGGGGTCGCACCATCGTCGGCAGATATTTGTGAGTGTGTATGAGGGGCTGTGTTGGGTCGAGGAGTTGCGGTCGATGAACCCATGACGTCTTCGCGGGAGACCGTCATGGCCAGCGGGGAATTCACTGGACGAAAAGCGGCCGCCATGGCGACAGAAGTTCGAAGTCGATACTGGCCGCAGTATTATCGATGTTAGTGACGATATTACCGTTGCGCGGATCCGCCTCTCGGGAAAGGGCGAGAAAGATGCCCGGAGGGTGCAACGTCCTGGTCACACAGGTACGAGAATTCGGTCGGGTAATCGTTATGCACCGCTATATGTGCTGTCGGGTCTGCAATGTTTTCACTTGGATGCACCGACAATCTCACTGAGACAGAAAACCGCGAGACGGCCAAAGGACTTAGTAAAAATCGCGAGGCGGGTGATGACGGCCACAGGCAACCCTGTGGAGGACGAAACCCTTCTGGCGATTGGGGGGGGATATGGAGATAAGAAGTAATAGTCCGAGGAGTCAAAGTGCAACCAGACACGCACACACACAAAAGGGACATGTACAAGTCAAGGCAGAATACGGATCCCAACGGGATAGAGGGATAGATGTAAGGGGTCAAGAAGAGAGACAATGAGGATGGAGAAACAGGGAGCGTGTGTGAGAGTTGTAAGAGAATGAGTAGAGGCGTTCTCAGGCTCCTACAGTACCCACGACCTGCTAACTAAGGCCCGCCTTGGAGCGTACGTAGAAATGCCGGCGGGGAGGGAGGCGTGCGTAGTGGTGATGCAAGCCAGCCAAGGTCAGGGCCTAGATCCGCAGAGTGACACAGACCAGACTGAGATGAGTTGAGAATTATTCTTTGAGTAAATGCGAAAGCGATGCAGCCAAACCCATTCGACGGAATAATTCGTCACTTCCAGGGCTATCCTTTGTGGTTGCAACTTGAATTCATCAAGGGATAACCGAGAAAGTCAAAATCGAAACTGTCTTGTATGTGTGTTGCTTGCATACAAAGACTGCAGTAACAACGTGAACCAAAACGTGCGTGACGCAGAAAGGTAGGAAAAAAGGTTGACAGTCGCAAACTGGTGAGTCGAGACAGGGGCAGAGAGGGAAAAAGTGGCAGGGCCGCAGGGGCAAGCGTGGCGATGATGTATGTATGGTTGCTTTTCCGCCCCAAATCGATTGTCTGTGGAGTCCGGATCCGGGATGGATGCATGGAGGCAGGATGGAGTCGCCCAACTCTCTTGTTTCCCTTGCACTAAGACAGAGTCTTTGTTAGTTGCGTTGCCCGACCAATCAATCTAGAGGTCAGCCACCTCACGTCGTCGTGCTCACTGTTGTCATGCTCATTGACCTGGATCACCGTAGTCCGACAGGAACCTAATTCTCTAGGGTTCTCCAGCTGGCTGCAAACCCAGCCTGGCACTGGATGGCCGTGGCGTGGGTGTTGAGTTTGGCTGGGCGCGGAGCTCTGGTCTCGGTTCAAACGGCGCCAACACAATTCTCCGCTTTGCCAGTTTGCGACCGACCACGGGCAGCTCGTCTCGTCTCGTGGGAACCCTGACAGTGGAGGACAAGGCACCGCCGGCTTTGGTGGGGAGCGGATTACAGTTGCAGGATGAGTCGATGGATGCTGCTTGGGAGTATCCGTATTCCTGAGCGGTGACTGTTGGACACAATAAACCTGTATTCGAGGTGGGTGGGTAGGATTGCAGCAACTCAGAGCGATTTGATTAACTGTAGTATCCAGTGCCGCGGGTCCAATTCCAAGCAGAGGCATCAAGCAACATGCGGACTGATTGTCGTTTCACAACACCTTGCTGAATAATTCCATCTTGAGGGCACATCGAACAGTAACTCATGCCAGTCAGAGCCGCCAGGTACAGGTCACCTGCACTGTTGAGCAGGGGGCGGGCCAGGTACATAGCGCCAGCATGTACCTGATATGACCCATGCGAGGTATAACCCTGCAAGCGTTGCAGCTTGTTCAACCAACGAGCTGCAAGCTAGTGGTAAAGCAAGCTGACAGTTGACCAGCCTGTCCAAGGGTGATATGGACACTGAAAAGCACCTAGTCTCTCGGTGCGTTGTTTCTCGACCGCTTCAGAGGTAGTCATATCTTACAGAACTTTACTGATACCAGGTGAAGCGAATCCTCAACGTAGCTTCAACAATGCGTAGGCCTGTGAGCCAGTCCTCCTAATACTCTGGATCAGGGTACAAACTCAACTATCGCAGGATTCGCGATAATACGGATATCATCAACCCAGAAGGAGCCAGCATGCATGCGAGGGGTTGGGTTCTCAGCCTTGGGTGGATCAAGGGCCCATGTCAATGAGGGTTGGAGACAGCGCTTTGATGATTTTCACCCACAGGGACCCCAAAACTACAGCTGTGCGATGGTAAAAATAAACCTCGCGCCAGTTGCATGTTGAACCAAAAACCTGTGCTTGCTTGACTCGAAGCGAAGCCGTCCCTGGCCGACCAGCCGCAAGGGGCCGTGTCGGGGGCTTGGCGTTGGACTTGCTCCGTGCAAGTCCACAAATTTGTTGCAACAACAACACGATTCCGGCTTTCACCACTGTTCAGATGGAGTTTGCCCAAATCTTATTCTCAGTTGCCATAGACATGCTTGCAGCAGCATACCTAGAAATCATGATTCCAATAAGCGATGTCGAGCAGACTGGGAGGCAATAATGGATTGTTCATCGTCACCCAGTCAGTGCAGATAGCCCAGGTCATCTGGATGCAGCCGGCTTACCCATGCGATGCAGTCTAATCTGATACAGACCCCTCGCCGCGTCCCTAACGCTAACACACAGTCACTTTTTTCTCAGCTTGAAAATAGGTGAGCAGGGGAATGGACAATGGTGCCTGGATCCCGTAGGTCGGTGGGCTTGAGATTCAGGTCGATGATGAACATCGTGGGGCGAGTCAAGCTATATCAAAGCAATGCAACCCTTTCAAATAAAACCCATCTCTCCCGATGATGAACATGTCTTTGCTGCATCGTTATTCGCTTCCATTATCGCGGTCTGATAAATTGGAAGGTACCGTCGCTTTGATGGCTCCAGTATGAAAGGTCTACCAGTCGACCGGTCCACGAGGTCCATCCATCGCACTGGCGCCGTTGGGCGCAAGCAATGACGTGAAATGTCGCAAATCAGAATACGCATGGGTATATCCCGGTACATAGCAGGCAACGGTCATTGTGGAGTTTAAGCTTGCATTTGATACATAGTTCGCAGCAAGAGGAAGAGGCTGGCCACTGATTCCGAAGATGCCGTACAAGTCAGGACAAACTCAATGCTGACCTCGTATGACGCACTGAGGGTCAACTGCCAGCACACTGGTTCTCTCAATGCAGGCCGAGCAGCAGGTGCCTCCAAAGTGTTTGCCTGCATGCATCTCACGGCAGTGTATGTTTGCGGATGGATCTAGCGTGCCTGGTGGATCGTGGTCAAGAACCAGGTACTGTACTTCTTTCATCCCATAGTATAGCCAAGGAACGACAAGTCCAAGCTCTACTAGCCACATGAACCCTTCAAGAGGCTGGAGTCCAGCAATGAAGCATCGTATCAATAGCGAATCTGGCTCTCATCGACTGTGTAGAAGCCGATGCAACAGAATCTGTCCGGCGAGTTCAAGGTTCTGTCTCGCACCGCAATTCTTCGCATAAATGAGGCGCACAACGCAGAGCCAAGGCGTGTGGAGAGAGTAACATGGCTCACATTTGCGTTTCTGCAAGCTCTGGCTGGACGTTGCGCATGCAGCTTGAAAGGAATGCATTTACAATTCGAGGCTCACAAGCTGCCCACCTGATGTGCGGTTGGAAGGATTCTAGTCGTCCACCGATGGACGGTGATTTGTGATCTTGCAAGAATCTTCCCGTACTCTCCTTATAGCGACAACACGCTGCTGTGCCATGGAACTTGTATGATCCATGAACCCCGTAATACCATACGGTCAATGATCGACTTCGTTTCTCTCGCCTCGATCTACTATGGTCTTAATAAGGCGTGGAAAACGTCGGCGATGGGACGGCTGGTTGAAATTGACTTTTGGCGTCTTCTTAGAGAAGGTTTCTAGAGTCCTTGGTGGTTGATTGGCGTATCCCTTGAAGAGTCCTTGAGATGGATACTGTGTGATACCCAGCCGTGAAGGCTCTCTTTTTTCCGAGGCGGCCAGCTCCGTGATTGTTTGGTTCCTTCGTTTCGTTTCGCGCCTTTGCTGTGCTTCTGATCTGAGTTGTCACTTTTAGCTGTGATTTACAGGCTCTCTCTCCTTGGATGGAGCCGCTAAGAAGTGATGGAAGGCACGGACAGAACCTTTACATACACTCAAACGGAAATACCTTGCAAAATGTAGGTACATACAGCACTGATATAAGGTACTAGAGCATTACCTACGATCTGGAAGGACGTAAAAAGAAAACCTCATGACCTCTGCCTCCAGTGATAAAAAGGCTAAGGTTCCTTAAGTTGAGGTATATCTTCCAGATCTCAGGACCAGCAATGTCGAGAAGTCTTTTACACCTCCACTACCTACCTACCTACCTACCTACCTAGCCTCCACTGCCTCGAATACTCGACCCCTCCTTAGGTCCCGTCTCATCGTTGTTGACCCCTCGCCCCTCCACTACCTTACAGTACCTTGGAGCTGGAGCTAGAGCTAGAGACGGTAACTACCCCACCCCCTCTGTCTATCCCTCATGCACGTCCCCCTCCTTCCCGTCATCAGTGCGTCCTGTGACCTTGTATCGATAAGAGATAATCAAGTGGGTGGGATGTCGCCAGTCAAAAAAAAAGATGAGCACTTCCTTGATGGTGGAAAATAAACGAAACATCTTCTAGCACTATCCACCACCAAACTCGATATCGTTATTATTTAGGCAGGTCACATTTGATTCGACTGCTTACGATCATTGCTGCAGCCCACTATATGCATGTACTGTCCTGCATGATTCAGGGTTCCCTTGGACGCTATCGACACATCCCGATGATCTGAGAAACGCTTTCAGCCGCTGTCTGTCCGTCTTCATCCTTTAATTGGCTCACATGCTGCAGCATGCACTACTGTATCCCTTGAACCTCTCTAAAATGCTCTCTTTGTTCGTTTAGCTATTGAAAAAGAAGGATGATGGCCATGTCCACAACGCCAAGTACTCGAAATCGGACATTTTAGCAAAGCTTCTGGGACCGGCGTTTGAAGAGATGCCCGTTCTTGAACTTCATTGGCAACTTGGTTATTGGTGGCAATCCAGTCAACTGGCGGTGACCATTAGACTTCCAGCCTCTTTTTCTTCGTCGTCCTCTTTCAGCCGCCAGATCTTGAATGGGAGTATTGCTTGTCTCGGTGTTTTCGGGTACCAGGGGCAAGTCTAAAATTCGACAGGCAACCCGGCGGATGCACACCTCGCTCGCCCTTGAGTTCTATGCCATCGCTTAACACCGTTTTTTCGCATCGGTAATTACCAAGGATCACGATAGAGATGCGAGAATTGACCTGCATATACACTAAAACTACGCAACCAGCCGCCTCTAAACCAGCCGCCGTTTGCGCCTCGTCGCCTTGACAGCTCCACTTGGCGTTGAGGATCAACATTGAGGGTCTTTCTTCAACTCAATGCCGCCTGGCTCATACATATCATGACGAGCCATACTGAAGGTTTGGCACGTCTGTCCAGCCTCGAGCTTCTGGATGGATTTACCTTCAGTGCTATTTCCAGGCACCAAGTACGAGACATTCTCTTCCCGAAATAGCATGGAACATGGGGATTCGCCGGAAGCTTGCTCCTCAGGAATGGATGAGCCACAGACCAGCTTACCGCCTTTTAGTCGTTTCCAACCGCTGGTTGCTGGGAAACAAGCGCCTCTTTCAATACTACCGAATACTATGCATGCCTGGGAAGCGCAGCGACTCTCGATATCCCTCTCATCGGTCAGTGTAAGAAGAATCATCTCACTTGATATGTACGGTACCTTAATCGTTCCTGGACTACTGTCTGAGCCCTCACCCTAGCCTCTGGCCTGGTCTTCAACCATGCCACCAAATGCAAGGCACGGCGCAGGTTGACGACAGACCTATCCACCAGAGTAACATGGTCCCAAAGGATGTCACACTTGCACCCTTGACCTAACCTCCATGTGCTGGCTTGCACACCAACTTGACGTTGACGATGACATTTGGTGACTCTTTTTGGGGGGGCACGCAGTTGAGCCTGCGTCCGCTTATTCCGACCACACCCATGTGACGACTCCCTCCAGAAGCAGGGGAATATCACTCACGGGTCGGGAGGTGGGCGACCGGTGAAGCAAGGGACTGCGACTTGACTGAACCTGCAACGAAACCCACTCTATTCGTCGATTTCGAGTATGTGTTGCCAGCCGAGATATCTCGAATTTGCCTTGGGCCCTCCATCCTTCCCAACCTCGCTATTCAATGTTTTGCCGTGTCCTGGAATTTTGACAGTTTCTGATTGTCTCATCACCTTCCACATGGACCCTCAATTTCATGTCGCCTTGAATTATCTTTGTTTCCAAGCCACATGCTAGTGGCCATGCTAACACTATTGCCCGATAGAGGCCCACAGCATTTGTCAATTACCTGTCTTGTCCTGAACTTGTCTCGTCTTGTCTTTAACCTCTCTCGTTCGGGCCTTTGATCCTACACCGCTCTTTTATCTTAAACCCAAAATTCGGAGCCTTAACTTCTTCTGGTGGATCTTCCATCAACATGTCTCTCATCGCCTCAGCCTCACTCGCTGATTGACCTTTAAAGTCGATTCTCAGATCAACTGGCCTGCGATCGTGGAGCTGAACCTGGATCTGGATGCAGCTAACTCTAGTGGGTTGGGCTTCCTCTTGACGGTCGGGTTCTGAACCCGACTTGTCCTCAACAAGACATGGCTGCTACGCATCATGACTGCATGCACCTAAGGGCCCTTTCATGCAGGTATCCTCATTCGCGTGCGTGGTTGCATGTACGTATGTACGTCAAAGTCTCATGATTCGATTCACGATCTTCCTGGCCAACCCTTGAAGTCTAACTATCCCTTTCGCATATTGTGCGGAGGTACAGCCCAAGTCTGAAGGCGCATCATTCCTCTGTTCTGTGCCCCCGTCCAATATCTTTATTTATCAGTTTCTCGGTTCTCTTCGGTGCCTTCAACTTGGTGTACTCATGCTGACTGCCCCTCCCTTGCTTCCTTCGGGGAGTTATGGTAAATTGTACTGTTAAACAAGTATTGCTTCCCTACCGTGTCTCTTTAGGGCACCTCTGCGGAGGCGATTTTCCTTCTGCGTATCTCGTGACTTTGTTTGTGTGTTGGAGCCCGAAGTGTTGAACGATGAGCTCTGGACGCCACCATTCATATGTTCTTACGGCTCACATCTAGACCTGGTTTTGAGGCTCCGCGATCAACGCCAAGTAGTTTATCGCCTTCAGCTGGGGAACATCCCCGCATGTGATTGTCCTGCATACTAAGCTACTGATGCTCCGATATAGTAAGAGCTGACACCATGATGGTTCTAGTGTAGATCCCCAGGGTCCTTGCCAAATCGTACTGTTGATGCTTCGACATGGTCTGCCCCGCGGTTGACATGGAGTAACCTTTAGCTACCGCGTAGGGAGGGGTTCTTTTTAGATACAATGCGGTGGCTCGTATGCACTGCTGTTACTGATACTTGGCCATTGGATTACTCATTACAAACCTTAAGCTTCTTTCACATCCTTAGGTGATGGGCGGCTATTGTCTGGTTGGTGTTGCTACAGGGTAATCGACTTTGATAGCCAACATACCTTTCTGTAAAACATACCACGGGCAGAAGCGTGGCTTTTTGGAGTGTCTAAGTAATGTAATAAGCACAAGACGTGTATTTTCTTTTCACTGTCATGAGAATCGTTTACAGAGACAAGTTCAGCATGATAGCATGGGTATCGTACTTTCAAGCACAGGGTATTGACACAAAAGGATTAGACTTTCTCATATGCTCGTGATTCAACATCTTTGGCCATCATCATTCAGTCCAAGAGAACTCAGAACATTTATCTGAAATGTATATCATTAAAACATATTGATTTTCGTACATAGTCATATCTAACAGTATCGGTGTATAATGCGAGTGTAGCAGAACATCCCATGCAGAACACCGCAACAAAGTCGTAGCCAACTATCCATGATAGATGCTTTTGCTTCATCAGGCCCAACAAGACTAAATGTAGGGCGAAATAACAATCCCAGACTTCTCATATAAGTATCAATGCTCACAGCATCATGATGCATCGTCTCTTAAATATCCAACATACTCCTGATTTGCTGGGGAGGAGCATTAATGGAGTTGTTTGTCTCGGTGCTGTTGCTGCGACCGGTAGATCCGGGACGCCCGGAGGATCGACCACGGCCACGTCCGTCCATATACGGAGGGGGAGGGGGGCCGTCAAGTCCAAGTTGTGCTTCACGGCGAGCTCGGTCCTCGGCGAGGTTGTTAGGGAAGAGAATACCGGCTACGGCTTCCATATTGCGCTCATGACGGCGACGTTCATTCTTGCCAGTGTACGGCTGGACAAACGTTCGCGAAGCATTGGAGCTAATGGAAGCAGTGCCGGCCCGGTCAGAGCGTGGGTTGTTGGAAGCGTCCAGAGGGCGATGCATGTGACCCATCTCGATATCTCCATCTCTGGCAGCAGCCAAAGCCTCCTCACGCACGTCTCGTTCCGCATCTCCTTCAATACGTCGACCGGTGGCTCTACCACCTCCAATCTCATGAACATTGCGAGTAAGCTTGTCCTTGAAGCTGAGGAGATGGTCACCTCTAACACGGTGCCACCAGGCAGGCTTGTTGACGATGCCAAGTTCTCGGTTGATCATCTCACCACGCTCTCGTCTCTTACGGATCAGACTCTTGTCCTCATTAGGGCTGAAGAGACCGTAAAGATACTGAATGTAAAGGATGAGCAGAGTAGGCAGGAAGCCCCAACAGTAGATTACCGGAATGTTTCCGTTGTACTTGACGATGGAGTAGTCAAACTCCCATGAGATGAAGGCCTGATACGCGATGGTAGCCGCTGACAGAGGGATCATAAGCCAGAAGCGGAAAGGGATGTATCGGAGAAAGCCAACAGCGCGGTTGACGATACCACGGTGTCGGGGCTTATAATGCTTGATCGAGTGATGGAGGGAGAAGACGATAGTGAGCCAGGCTACCACGAGACAGAAGGCGCCGACCTTGAATCGAGTATTAGTTGCTCCAGGGACCGCCTTGGCCAATGTCTGCTCCTCCGAGTGCTGTAGTTGGGTGAATTTCCAGCTACGGGGAACGACCAGGAAAAAGTTCAGCCACAGCCAGAGGTAAAACCATAACGGCAACCAAAACTCAACCTTGGAGCGTCGGTCATCATCGCGTAGGATAAACGGATTAGGATCGACATATTGCCTTTCCTGCCAGGAGCCCCAATGACGAACAGCTTCCCAAGTCATAGCAACTGTGCCCATGCAGAGGAGGTACCAGAAGAAGACATTGACAGTGATTGGTAATTCTTGAAGATAGTACCGATCGATATCAATGCCGACAAAGAGACTGATAAGAGCCGCCGCCGCACTGAACAAGGCCCAGTACCACTGCCAGCGACGACCGATGGGATAGAAGCGCGAATCGCGTGGCACGTAGAGTTTTCCATGCTTAGCCAGAACAGTAAGGTTGAGAACAAGAGCAATTCCAAAAGCAACAGCGAACCCAATTCCGACAAAACCACGAGTCTTGATGTTCTCGATCGCGGAATAGCACTTGGTAGCATTGGTCCATGTACCGTTCGGGAAGACGTAAGCCGGAGTATAGGGCGCAAAGGTCAGGTAGCATTTGGAGTTATTGGAGATGGTGTTGTTGCTGTAGAATGTGTAGTTGAAGTATTTGAGGGTGGTGAGGTTGAAGTGGACGCCGCCGAGAATGGTGTCGCTGCTGTTACCCTTGTCACCCTCTGGCCATTCATTTACGGCACGAGCCGAGATATGGGCAAAGGCCTCGAGCAAGCCATTCATATTGGGCAATCGGTGTCGAGGTTGAGGCGAGTGCGTGGTATTTCGGCTGCCAATGCGCTCTGAAGGGTATCACGGTCGTTTCGAGTATTGAGGACACCGCAAGCGTAAGAATTGGACGACTCTTGAGCAGATGCAGTGTAGTTGTCGCGATGCAATTGCTTATGTATAGATGGGCAATTCACCCTTGAGGAATCGAGAGGGTTGTCAATTAGTAGAAAAGAGTCGATTCAGCAACGGAACGCATCAGGACATGGCTCAAATCGACGAAGATCTCAACCGACAAGAGATACGACGACGCCGAGATGAAGGAAGAAAGAAGACAGAAGGAGGAGGGAAGTGGTCAAGAAAAACAAAATATCGTTGGTTAGATGCGGATTGGATGTCAATGGGATATGCCGGGCATGCCGTTGCGATGGAGAAACGACTCGCGGCTGAGTGGATGGCAGTCATCTTTTTTCTGGGTACGTATTTCCGAGGGTGTGGAGGTGGAGACGCCGAGCGGTCCGTTTTTGCATGTCGAAATTCTCTCATAGTGAGATATTGAGACACGGAATACGCGGGAAATGGAGATGAAGGGCGAGAAGGATCAGCATTGATAGTAAGAAGATACTGAACCTTCTTGAGTAGGTAGCCAAAAGACGCCAAGAACTGAGGCTATTCGACTCTTGAAAGCACCTGCATCATGCCATTCACTACCCGGCATCAGAATCAATCCACTTCTAGCACCCATGTAGTGATGACCTCACTGTAGCAGGCTCCGTGCTCAAGCGTTCATTGGTTGCTGTGCCAAGCAAAGGGAATTCTCCCGCTAATACCGCTGCTACTGTAACGTACATAGGTACGGACGGTTAGTAGGCACGTTTAATCCCCGCGGCGATGAGATGGATCCATTCTGCTCCGCCAGAGCCGCCAAGCCAAAGAGCTTGCTTCAAGTGCCTGAGATACAGAATGGTCAGGTGAAGGGTAAGGTACGTACCTGCGGGAGAGCGATGCCCGAAAAGGCCAGCAAGCTTCCAGAACACCCACCAAGAGCCAATTGAACACTTTAAGCCTGCGCCAACATCACCAGCTGTCAACGGTTGTAACCTCGCGAGCCAACAGCGAGATCATATCCCTCTATCTTCACCATGGCAGAAGACATCATAGCCGACGAAGAGCCGTCGTACATCGACTACGAGACCTTCCTCGACCCTGATTTCTCCCCCGCTTCCTTTGCGAATACGCTCGTTGTTTCGACCAATAATCCTAACGATACACCCCTCGACCTCTCTACCCCCCTATCTCGTGTTCTCTTCGATGCTCAAGAGATTGACTCGCATATCGACGTCTTGACGACCCGCTCGGCCGTCCCATTGCTCAATTATACTCAAGAACAGACACAAGCATCCAAGAACATCGTTGGTGAATTGGATGGCCAGATCCAGAGCTTGAACGACAGCTACCGCCAGCTTGAGAAGGAGGTCATTGATAAACATGCCGAGGCAGACGAGGTTCGACTCGTCGCTCTGCGGCTATGGGAGACCCTGAAGCTTGGTCGCTCGGTTGGACGATGTTTGCAGCTTGGTCGACAGCTTGAGGTTCAGCATTCGGAGCTCGACAGCGGAAGCGGCAAGGAGGACCATCGGGCCTTGGTACGCTGTGCGTACACAATTTTGTCACTACGGGAAGTTCTTGATCGCAAGGCTCCCGGTGAAGAAGGCTTTGGACTCAACCGTGTGGACGCCGTCAAGAGTCTACAGGATACTGTCGTAACTCCTATCGATCGATCAGTCCGCGAGCGGGCGGAGCGCACCATTCGTGAATTCTCTGTGCAGTCAACCTCGACCTTTGCACAAGTTGAAGAGATCAAGGCGCGGACAGCATCTGCTCTGACAGCACTCTACCTGCTATCACCTACCACCGGTTTTAAGCCCGACAAATGGGTTCCAAGGCTGCTGCTTCAGTCTTTGGAAACCTATATACGATCGGCACTCCAAGCAAGCATTACGGCGTTGTCTCGTTCTCTGGGCCAACTACCAACGCTGGACAAGGCCTTGGCTGATGTTATGGCCAAGTGTCAAAATGTAGTCTCCCTTGAGGCTGTCCTCGAGACTACAAAGCCGCCAGCCCACCCTCTTCTCCCCACCTCCGGCCAGCCTACCCAACCGAGCTTACTACAGTTCCTTCTCGCCCATCTTGAGACCGGAAGTCTGGCCTCATTCTTCTGGAGGACTATGGCCAGCAGTCTCGCTACGCGTGTGCAGGATATCATGAATCGTGGGGGCGTCGTAGCTAGAACCCTACGAACGAACAAGAACACGGTTGGAGACGCAATCCGCCAGGCTGTTGTCAAGGGATCCCAGTTACACAGCGCATTGACGGGCTCAAAGGCTAGAACGAAGACAGAAGTGAATTGGGACCGAGAGGTGGCTGTGATGGTGGGAAGTGTAGTAAACAATCTTCGATAAACTTGGCAGATCAAAAGCATAGGAGCGATCACGGCATCACGGAGCCTTCAGCTTGTTTGGATAATAGTACTGTTAATGAATGTGGATTGATCTAGATGGTCCACCAGGACCAAGTTTATTTGACTTGATTGAAGATTGTCGAGCCTGTATCTGATCCATGTTCTAATAATAAAAGATCGTCAGGTGGTATTCAGCGCCTCATTGATCAGTCATCAAATGCCAAGTGAGCTCCAATCAGGGCACATGCTCTCCCCGCTTGGAGCAATCTCACGTAAAGAGAACATCTTTCCCTTAGTATCAAGGGCGGGACTTTGCTTGTTTCAGAACTGCAAACGTCTCATAAACATTGTGGACAAGACCTATCATTACAGTATTACTACACATTCTTACAAATCATTCACTCTAAAGCCATAACAAATATGGCACCGAATCAAGGTCTCGTTCATCCAAAGGAATACGATATCAAGGATAGCAACGTGGAGCTGATCGGGTCCGATATTGACCACCAAGTCAAGTACAATTCAGCGCTCACGGAGCCAGCTTGGAATGATGGCAAAGTTGGCGTCGAACCTGGGCTATTTATCTGGCGCATTGAGCAATTCGAGGTCATTCCTTGGCCAAGGGAAAAATACGGCCAGTTCTATGATGGCGATAGCTTCATCGTACTCTTCTCGGAACTGATTGGCAGTAATGATGGTACCGAGAAGCTCGTTCACGACATCTTCTTTTGGCTGGGAAAGCACACGTCACAGGATGAAGCGGGAACCGCAGCGTACAAGACCGTCGAATTGGATGAGTTCCTCCAAGGCTCGGCAACCCAGCACCGAGAGATTCAAGAGGCACCTTCAGACGACTTTCTAGCACTGTTCCCACGAATTTCAATCCGGTCTGGCGGAGTTGAGTCTGGGTTCAGACACGTGGAAGAAGAAGAGGAACCAAAGCAGACGCTCACCTTGCTGCGTGTGTTTAAGAACCCAGCTGCTGGCGCCAGCGGGGTTGTTGTTCACGAAGTCGAGCCCACTTGGACAAGCCTAGACGACACGGATGTTTTTGTTTTGGATGTTGGCGACAAAATCTGGGTGTGGCAGGGCAAGGATTGCAGTCCAATGGAGAAGGCAAAGGCAGCTCAGATCGTTCACGACATGACTGTCGCTAAACACTCAGAAGTCGAAGTCATTGCGCAGACTGAGTCCCGCTCGCGACGAATTGTCGATCTTCTTGGCGGCGATGACGAAACACCCCGCGAAGGCTTCCACTGCAGGAAACCCTTTACTCCTCGCACCACTGACAAAGCGTCCAAGAAGCTATTCAGACTCAGCGACGCATCAGGACAGCTGTCGTTCGGTCTCGTCAAGGAAGCCGAACGCATACTGCATGACGATCTAGAGAGCGACGATGTTTTCTTGCTTGATGATGGTGGAAGAGCTATCTGGGTCTGGCAGGGAAGCGGATCAAGCGCTGCTGAGAAGAAGAGCTGGTTCAAGGTTGCACAGGCATATGTGCGGCACCTGCAGGCAGAGAGTGGACATGAAGATGCGTATCTCACGCCCGTGGCTAAGGTTGTTGAAGGTGGCGAAAGTCGGGCCTTTACAAGAGCTCTTGCTGCATGAGGGTATCGCGAGGCTGTTTGAGTCCGAACTGAAGTTGGGTTATGAGTATGTTCAAGATTAGTTCACGCCTCTCATAGAGGACCGCCACTTGCATCGTTGAGAAGGATCAACGAAGATATGTCCCAACACTCTGTTTGCGATAGTGTGTGTCCAAGTTACGTTGTTTGAAGGTCAATTCCCGCTTGAAAGCTTCGACGCTTCTTCATAAAAGTGGTTACAGAAACAGGAGTCAAAAGCTCATGGAAAGTTTAAGCCACCTTATGGGGCTTTTAAGCATATGAGCATGCTCCATACCATACAAGAACTTTTGTCTACATACGCCGAGTACGATTAAGAGGCATCGGTAAGTGGGTGTTTGCTAGCCCAACAATGCACTCCTACGAAGGATCGTCGCCTGAGGTGAGGTAAGAAGGTGCTGACTGCATGTAAGTCTTAACTCCGTCCGATTTAGTGATCTGACGCGTGTTCAAAAGAACTTGCATTCGTTTGGGCTGTTCGATTGCTTTGAGCTTTGACTTCGTTCTCGACGTTCCTGAAGTCTAGTGACCTGATGCCATTTCCTTGGGAAGCTCGGCATGGCCATCAATGCCCATAGTTTACCTTGTATTGCCGCGGCCATGACATATCCCCTGCCAAACTGTGCGTTACTTGTTTGCGACCCGTCCCTTGGCGCATATACTGAAGAATCATCAATTCGGGGTGGCATAACCTTGTAGGCTTGTACCAGCCATCTCGATCGTTCATGGAGCTTGAAACTGCCCTCACACATACATATTTCCCCTCTTCATAGCGTAAACTTTATTCTGTCTATAGCTGGGGACAAACTTGGATGAGAAAAGCAACATGAGTTGCAACTGGACCGTCGAGTTTCTCGGATAGCTCTTTTGCCAGGGACTGGTTAACTCCGATGCTCGCTGCTTGCGCTGAACAAGAGAATATGCCCGTTGCTCAAAGATTATCAATCATTTGTGAGCTTATTCTCTTGGCATGGTGCGGAGCCCGTAAGACAACAATGACGAGGCCCATGTGTGTTATCTGTTAGCGTTGACTGGACCAACAGAAGCATGCATGACCACACCACAAGGAACTCTTGGGAGGATACGGTGTGATAGCGCATAATGCTAGAGTTGCAGCGAATACAAGTCAGTAACTACCCACCTAGGTAGTTACAGTGAACAAAACGTCAAACAACAGCCTAATAAAGTGCCTCGTGCAAGAAACTATACAAGGGTCGATCGGGTAGTTAGATAGTGCTAACTTAGTCGGCTTGTGGGGGATGCAACCCAATGCCAATGATTCAGCCAATACCAAGCCATGAGAATTACAACCAACCAAGCTTATCTTGGACCTGACGAAGGCACGCCACTAACATCCATGGGGCCCATTGCGTACGTACGACGCTGCGAGCGGGTTACAGTCACTATCGATTTCACTGGCTGCTCGTCCTTGGTGATCGTCATAGAATTCTTTGCGGGTGAACCCGAACCTCCCGCAGGTATCCTACAAGAGGTCCCGCTACCCCCGAAGACCCAATTCAACATGTTGAAACTGGAATCTGCATCAGTCTCAATAAACATTAGACTACAGTTTGTTGGTTGTCGCTGCCGAGATTTGTCAGTGACAACATCGACTGTAAAGCTGTGTCACCCGCATCCACACAAAACATCCATCCATCCCAAAAGCAACCCGATCATAAAGCCGCTGGGGATCAAAAGCCCTCGTTACAGTCTTCCCTCTCTATCGCCCACAAAACACCGGAATAAACTGAAATGAAGCTCACGTCTCTTGTTCTCTCCGCTGCTTTTGCGGCTGCAGCGCCTCTATCTCGAAGCACTGATGTTCGGCTTGTCACTTACAACATTCGCCTCGCACCAAACAAGCCCCAATGGGGCGAGGAACGATGGCCCGTTCGTCGTCCACGTTTGACAGCCCAAATCAACTACGAGACCTCTGGGAGACCGGAATCCATCGTGTGCATGCAAGAAGCATTGTATCCGCAAATTCAAGACATCCAACAAGATCTGGGGAGCGAGTGGGACTACTATGGTATCGGACGCAGGGGCGGCCAAAGTGATGAATTCTCCCCAATTTTCTATCGTCCTTCTGTTTGGAATATTGAAGACAAGAAAACATACTGGCTGAGCGACACGCCTGAGAAAGTTGGTTCCAGGGGATGGGACGCCGCATTCCCCAGGATTGTCACCGTCGCGCGCTTTCAACATGCCGCTACAGGCAATCGCATGGTCTATATGTGCACGCATTTCGACCACAAGGGGAAAAAGGCTCGTGCTAACTCGGCGAAACTAATTACTGATATCGCCGAGAACTGGTCTGTACACGACGGCGAGACCATACCTGTCTTCATTGGAGGCGATCTTAACTCCTCCCCCAGTGGTGCGGCTTACAAGCATCTCGCCAAAACCATGAACGACGTGAAGAGCCTCGTCCCGCAGAGTAAGCGATATGGACATTCGTCGTATACTTACACTGGATTTACTACGGTGCCATGGGATGACATGTATCTCGATCACATATTCGTGCACGACCCGACCGGTATCGAATTCAAGGCCTTTGCAGTGGTCAATTCGCGATATGAGGATGGGGTTTTCATTTCGGACCATAGGCCAGTCGTGGTGGACGTACGACTAAACCAGGTCAGTCGCAAGCAACGAAGGACAGGGGAGAAAAAGGACGAGTTCTAGTAGACCATGATTTCTTTGTTTACAACGGCGTTTGGGATAAGTTATGACATGATACCCGTGTGAGACTATTTAGATCTAAATGGAAATCACTCTACCAAACCAATGCTTCTTACTTGACTACCAACTACTTGTACTGACGAGTTTCTCTCTCACACCAGTCGGCGAAGGCTGTTGAGAGGCCAGTGCCCCCCTCTTGTCCATTCTTTAAAGACATCTTGATGTCATCTGGGATGCATCCGATACGACCCCAAGGGTAGATCAAGGCTCCGTTATTATCGGCGGTGATATCTGGTGACAGCAGTCCGAACAGCTCACTATAAGCTCCATACTTGGGCGCTTTAAACATGAGGCCCTGCATATCGTCAGCATATTTGCTCAAGACGTAGTATATCTACTTACCATCATGAAAGACACAGGTCCGGGCATATGACGCTGAAGCTCCGTCTTCAAGAACCCTGGGTTGACAGCCTACCTCGTTAGCATCGTACTGTCACTCCCTTGGGGGCAAACTCACCACTGATATAATTCCTTGCGACCCCAATCTCCGAGAAGTCTCGTGGGCCAAGAGAAAATTGCCTGCCTTGCTCATCATGTAGTTCTCCATCTGGTCTTTGACCACTTTCGGCTCCTTCTTGACCTCGTCCCAGACAAGGCCTCCCTTAGGCGTGCCCATCTGAAGAGTACTTGCAAGCCATACAACTCTAACAGTTCCCTCGTCTGCGACAACCGTGGTCCTCACCAGAAGCTCCTCGAGAAGTCGCGACAGTAAATATCCGCCCAAACAATTCGTTCCCATTTGCAACTCATGCCCGAGCTCGGTCTTGCTACCCTCGGGGGGCATCATGACACCAGCGTTGAGTACTAGGCCATCTAGTCTTGGTTCTTTGGCGAGAAATCGCTGAGCTGCAGGCTTGATACTTGTGAGGTCGGAAAGGTCAACACATAGCGACTCAAGACGCCCTGTGGAATCAGGAAACGCTGACTGCACCTCTTTTATGGCCGACGTAATCTTGGAATAATTGCGTGCAGCTATGTAAACGATCGCTGAGCGGGAATAGAGAATCTTAGCCAGTTCTAGACCAACACCAGATGTTGCGCCGGTGACGATGTACACCCTGGAGTTCAAGGACGGTAGGGAAGATTCTGTGAAAGTAGGGGACGGAGGGAAAAGCTGTGTTCGGACAGCCATTTTCTATGATGAGCCTGGTATTTACGCTGTTGGACAACGCTAATGATGCTGAGCTCAGGGCTGAGGAGAAGGGCGGCGAGGACTTATATATCCATTTTATCTATTGCTTCTAAATGGCATTTGTCATTCCCCTGTCTATACTCAGGGCTATCGACACTATCATTGAGGCTTAGGTCGATATCAAACTCTGATAATAGCTTGCCTCATAGAAAGTACATGGTCATGTTGAGGGTCAAGTCGAGGTAATGTGGACCCCGGCACGGTGGTGCTCAAATTCGGTCGGAGATGGTTCACGGGATCGGCTTTATGGTGTTTTGACACCTCCGACAGGGGCCGGATTCCCGATGACCCCACCTACCGGCGTGTATTATCGTCGTGTTAGATACGCGAGATTATCATAATTATAATCATTTCTACAAACTTGGTCAAACATTCTCCTCGTCCAACATGTTCAAGACCCAGAACCATACTTCTCACGCCTGTGTTGAAGCATGATGGCTTCCCATGCTCAAAGTTTAATCCTGTCCTTCAGGTACAGTCTGATAACTCCCTTCAGGCACAGGAACACGAGCGCTTCGAGTGTAAATATGCTTCGCATTCTCCCAACTCAAACCCTCAACGCAACCCCCTTTCACCGAAACATATGGCTTCCCTTGGCCGTCTGGCAAGACGCTGCGGTGTAGGACCCTCACACCGCACGTCTTGCAAAAGTAGCACTCCAGGGTATTTCCCTCGTCTGTAGGTCGCTTCCAGACTCCGAGCTTGGATAGGACATCTTCAGAGAGAGGCCACATACCGTCAGCTGGGAAGATGGCTGATGTACCGAACGCAGAAGCCGATTGTTTCTGACATTCAGTACAATGACAGCAGTAGACGCTGAGGGGTTGGGGTCGCGAAGCTGTGATTTGGACTGCGCCGCACTGGCATTCGATCTTGCGATTCATGATGCTATCGATGTATTAGCAACAAACATCACCAAGGCCCGGTGTGTCTCACATTGATTATTAGAATCACGTAAGTTAGGAGATGATAATGATAGAAACGTCGTTTAACACATCGTCAGAGAGATGAGCTTTCTCAAATAGTAGGCATCAGCCCAATCTGTCACAGTTATCAGCCTCAAAGACGGTACATCTATTACCCCGCTCGAGTCTCGAAGCTATCGTGAAAAGGGTTAGAAAGCATCAACATCATCTCTGCTTTCTCACGTCTCCCTCAGAAACTCCCCGAGCGACGACTGAATCTCCCCAAATCCGACAGCAACAGTACGCGACTGAGGCCACGGCTCCCAACCAATAAGAGCCACGCCCGGTTAGCTCAATCGGTAGAGCGTGAGACTCTTACGAGTACGCGATCTCAAGGTTGCGGGTGACCCCCGCATCGGGCTGTTCCTATAATTCGATTGCGAGCGTTTGCGAGGCTTTTTTTTTTTTTTTTTGCAAGTTTCCGTAAAGTTGTGCTGCACAGTTCTCTCATTGCTGGGGTTTCAGAAGGCTCTGAAACGCCATTGATCCAGTCGAGGTTGAGTGAGGACTGCAGGGCCCCACTCTTCAGCCAGATTTTCCGCTCTTTGACGTCACAGCCGCTGTTATTGTTGCCTGCAACACCACATGTAATGTATGCCTTTCTTGGTGATGCCCTGAAGAATCTCCATCACTGCATATCGATTGTCAAAATGCCCTCCAACGGCTCGTATCAGAACTCAACCCATCCTCATGTAGGACCTTGGACAGGCCCAATCCATCGGCCGTGGCTGTACCTCAAGAGGGCCGGCGTTGCCGCGTCGTATCCTTTACGTGGCATCTGGTTCTTCATTCAAAACCGCGAGTTCTGGCCACTCCTGGTTGGAAGGATTCTTCCAATATCTCTAATATCATTCTTGGTGTACCTTTTACTCTTCACGTTTGCGTTCTTGCCCCAGTATGCTTTCTTAGCGATCTTCCATGGCTGGGGCGCGTGGGTCAATGCCGTGGTATTGGTGCTAGGCGAAGGATTGGTCATCATCCAGGGTCTGTTCGAGGGCTTCTTCGTTGACGAATGTCGAGTGGATGTATTTGATGTAAGTAATTGGACCGAGAAACGGTTGCTGTTTGTAGTTCAGTGACTGACAATTGTAGGCGGCTCTCATCAAGCTTGGACATAAAGATCTTGTTGCACCACAGCGAATCCTCTTCTTGGACGCACCCAACCCGGTCAGAATGCTCGGAAAGCCGACTACTACTGCCATCTACACTCCATGGAGCATCATTCAGATTGTTGAGCTCATTGTCTTCCTGCCGCTCAACCTTGTTCCAGTTGTTGGCACGCCTGCGTTTATCATCATCACTGGAACTCGGCTCGGCAAGCTCGCTCATTATCGCTGGTTCCAAATCAAGGGTTTCTCAAAGGCTGAGCAGAAGCAGGCATTGAGGCATCGCGCGTGGGAGTATGTTTGGTTCGGCACAGTCGCCATGATTCTTGAACTCATCCCTGTCCTGTCGCTCTTCTTTCTCCTGACAACTACAGCTGGTGCAGCTCAGTGGACGGCTCGCATCGAGGACGAAAGTAGGGGCCCTGCTGAGAATACTGCTGCGAATGGTCAGGCATACCAAGACGATGCCCATGAGGATCCTCACCCCGATGCACCTCCCCCTTACACTGATTATTCTGATGATGTTGTATGAGCTAAGGATAATGAATTACCATAATACAAGTGTCTTATTTTGATTATCTAATTCACGGCACTGCCATTACCTAGGTTCGACAATTCGGCTCGATGTCAGTGTACTCGTGTTCTGCGCATGAGCCTCTCTCATTTGGGATTCTGACCACATCTAGTACATTCCCGTCACTGGAAGCACCGCAGTATCTCCAAAATGGAAGGCTGGTTGGGATCCTGAATGACTGAGGCATCAAAACCTTGCATGCCTGCCTGCTGCCCGAGTGCTTGCCTCGCGAGAAATCGTCCCATCATGCGTGGCGTCCAGGTGCAGGACGCTGCCAACAGCTGGGGAACAGGAAGGAGCATTGGCTACCGATTTTCGACTCGCTCAACAGTCCATGTGGTGACTTGAACTGGATTCCCTGTTCTGGAAGTTGAAGTTACCGGTGAAACATCATATCACAATCTTGGAACTTGAAGAGATGGACATCTTGTAATGTCAATAGAGACTAATCTGATATTAAATTGAATTACTGAATGCAAGTGCAGGTCTAGATTTCGTTCTCACATTGATTGATGCGCCTGTCTCTTTGGTTGGTCTGGTCCAATAGAGAGACAACTGCCGGCTGGCAACTGCCTCACGCAGTGCCCGCGCTCCTTCCTCCTCTTTGTCGTGACTTCCTCCCCCTCTGGCTCGCGCAACTCCTCAACGCGTCATCCCCAACATTCTGCCGCTCCAGGAGGAAGGAACTCCTTCCCTCGTCCCCCTCCGCCCTGGCATCCACCGTATATATCCTTCTCCTCTCGATCTCGTTCCCAAAAATTCTTCTTCTCTTCTTCATCCCACCTCATCTTCTTTTCCCTTCATCCTCAATCCTCCTCAGCTCGAGAAGGGGCATCTTCTCAGTCCTCTCGTTTCTGTTGCATTCATCTTCAAGCTCTCTTCTCAGCTTTTCTGGCAAAGCATTTTACACTTGCCCACCAACAGCAATCATCCCACATCTTCTCTTCTCCTTGTACACGCTTCTCAACCGCTCGACTTTCTTCACGTCGAAGTTGACCACCCAAGATGCGTATCGCCGCGTCTCTCGGGGTCCTTGTGGCCACCGGTCTCTTGGGTCATACTGCCGCTCAGGCAACTGACTACGGGTAAGTTACAATGCACCGCTCATCTTTGGTCCCGGCTAACCTTGGATGAAAGAAACCCCAACGGAAGCCCAGTTGGTAGCTCGCCTGGCGGCTCTGGCAACACCATTCCTGGCAACACCGACGGGTCTGGTAACCCTTCGTACCCAAGCAGCGCTGCCGGAAACGTTCCTGGCTCCTTGCCCAGCAGCGTCGGCCCCGGCTCTACCGACGGTGGCTCTAACGGTCTCCCTCCTAATGGACCTGGTGGTGTCCCTGGTGGTGTCCCTGGTGGTGTTCCTGGTGGTGTCCCTGGTGGTGTCCCTGGTGGTGTCCCTGGTGGTGGTCCGGGAAACCTTCCTGGCAATTCTTCTCCCAATATCCCTGGTGCTGGTTCAATTATCGTTCCTGGCAGCTTTCCTACCAATGCACCTCAGAACATCCCTGGATCACCCGGTTCTCCCAACGCCGGTACCTCTGACCTCCCTACCTGTTCTCTCCGCTCCACAAAGACTGTTGTTATCACTGTCTACCCCACCGATACTCAAGACGGACAAGATTTCCCTTGGCCTGACGATTCGGGTTCTGATGACTCAGAGTTCCCATCACCCTTCCCTACCAAGCCTGCGGATTTCACTTCTCTGATGCCGGCATCTTCTGTCCCTCCTTTCACCACGTTGACACTCGACATTTGGGGTCCCGATGGTAGCCCTTCAAGCTCTGGTACAGGGTCAGATGATGGTACAGGATCTGGTGATAGCAGCGACCCCGAAGATGGTCACGGCACAGGCAACGGTAACGGCGTCGGTGGTACCAACGATCCTAGTGATGGTTCCGATAGCTCAAACTCCGGCTCCAACTCCGGGTCTGAATCGGGCGTTAGCGACAGCTCTGGATCAGATGGTGAGAACAGCTCTCAAAACAACCCCGATTCTCCATCCTTCTCCCAAATCCCTGGTTCCAATGGTGCACCTGGGTATTCTGATGGAGCTTCTGGTGATGATTCCTCTGCGGGTTTCCCTGGAGCTTCTGGCGCCAACACTGCTGACCCCACTCCTTTCCCGGCACCTGGCTCTCCAAGCAATGGTGGTGTACCAGGAAGCCAGCCCCAATTCCCTTCTGCTATGCCTCCTCAAGAAGCGAGCGACAGTCTCCCAGTGACCACTCAGGCTGGTCCTCAAGGCCAAGGCGAGAACTCTCCATGGTTCACCAACGTCCCCGGTGGAAATGATGCCGGTCAACCTGTTCCCTCCTTCATCACCATCACTGGCCAAGACGGACTACCCACTATTGTCAGCAGCGGAAGCAATGTTGGCCCCGGCCAAGAACAGCCTTCAGCTACCCCAGGTCTCACCCAGAGTGGCAACAATCCCGGCCTCCCAGGCGGAATTCCTACAGTATTTCCACTACCCTCTGCTGTATCTGCTGGTGTCCCCGGCTCACAGGGTCCTTCCAACTCTCAGGCTGAATCTCTTCCTGGCAGCGGACCTGAAGGAGGAATCACTACATGTGCAACATTCACCATCACTGGCACTGACGGTCTTCCTACAGTGATTGACTCCACATGGGTTATCCCTTCCAGCACACCTTCCTTTGAGGACTCCTCACAGCTTCCCATAACTGGCATTCCCCAAGCCTCGCTCTCTGGCATACCAATTGATGTGGGTGGCATCCCCACTGGTCCAATTTCTGCACCTGGCTTACCTCAGGATGGGTCTGGAGGCTCTGGCTCATCAACATGCACAAGCTACACCATCATTGGCACTGACGGGCTTCCCACGGTGGTCCACTCCACTTGGGCTGTTCCTGTAACTGGATCTAGCTCTGACTCTGGACATCCATCTGGCGCACCTGGCTCAGACTCTTCAGGGGGCTTCTTGACCATTTCCGGCCTGTCAACCTTCGGACCTGATGATATTCCAGGATCCGTTTCTACAACATCCAACTTGGGCGGCGCCACCCCTATCACCACTTCCACAAGTTACACTATCATTGGTTCCGATGGTCTTCCTACAGCCGTGGGCACCACTTTGGTTATCCCTGGTCCGACAAACACTGACCCCAGTATCAGCATTGGCACCGAAGGACCCTCGTGGGCTTCGGGTTCTCTACCCAACGGCGCCACATCTGCCATATCCATGCAAACCACTGGAGCTCCTGAGCTACCCTCCTCTGGACCTTCGGATGCCTCTGGATCGGATGATGGAAGCGAAGGAATTACCACTTGTACCAGCTACACTACCATTGGACCTGATGGTCTTCCAACCATTGTCGATTCAACCTGGGTTATCCCAGGATCAGCCAACACTCAATCCGAATCACCTGGCAACCCTTCTTTTGTCTCCGACTCACTTACTTCTGGCCTACCCATTGGGAATCCTGGTCCAGTGACATCCTCCCCGGTTCTGCCCTCCGGTGGGAATGATGATGAGGTGTCTGGCCTCACCACCTGCATTACCTACACAATCATCGGAACAGATGGCCTTCCAACAGTTGTTGATTCGACATTTGTCGTTCCCACTGGTACTGCAAATCCTGCTGGAACAAGCCTTACTGGTGACCAAGCTGATTCATCTCTTGGTTCTCCACAAGCATTCACCACGGTCACAACTGCTGTCGTACTTGGCCCTGACGGAAAGCCAACACCGACTGAGCAGACCATTGTCTTCAGTGACTCTTCTGCGCTTGGTGTTTCTGCTGATATTCCACACGCAACCTCTGCTGGCATTACGCCCCCATCTAACTCTGAGCCTGTCCTCACTACAGGAGACCAAGGCCCTCTTTCTACCAGTATCCCAACTCTCAACGGCTACAATGACAGAATACCCGAAAACTCCATTTCGGTTATACTCACCGATGCTAGCGCCGATGCGCAGGGCACTTCTGCTTCCGGAACAACCACTGGAACTTTAACTTGGACTGTTACTTCTCTTGTTGGCACTTCAAATGGTCCTGTGTTTTCAGATGGAGCAGAGCAGCCTCCCTTCACTAGTAACCCATCAGGTGACGGTTCCTCTAATCAGCTTTCCCAGACTGCGTACGGACCCGTTGCAAGCGAGAACACTCTCTGGCCTCTTTCTGCAGGCACTGCCACTCTACAGACCACTACCTGGACCAATGTCATCAAGGATGAGACCACTTCTTACACAATTGACTACCCTCTCACCACTCTTGCAACCGTCACTGTTCCACGAAAGCGTTTCTTTCGCCGTCAAGGCATGTCATGGTCTAACACCACTGCCTCTGAATTCAGTGTGACTTCTCCCACGGCCACAGAAACGACTTCCAAAGCCAGTTCTCCTTCCATCTGTGCAACAGGAGGAAGCATTGGCAATACCACCATTGATGTAAGTAGCCATCTACTCATACATAGACCTTTGCTAATACTTTTCAGTTCGATAACTCCAAACCTGGGCCTCTCTTCAATCCCGTCGAGAATATCTGGTTTTCAGGAGGTTTCCTTATCGCACCACCTTCTTCTAGGCAATCTCAACCATATATCCCTACCTCTGGTGGTCAGCTAGTGGAGTTTGTCCCCCCGGCACTTTCCAACACAACATCCACGATCTCAGGGGACGTCGCCCAGATTGGTGTAGGCCCCCACGCCGCCAGCCCTTGCTTCAGATTCGACCTCTTTGGAGCCAGCCTTGGATGTGATGCCCATGGAAACGAGAAGTGGTGCGAGTTTGAGATCTCAGCCTACCGCTGGAATGAGACATCATCTACCGAAGAGTCCATCGCTTGGTCGGAAACCAAGCAAGTACCGGCTTGTCCAACATTTTCCGAGGGCGGCTACGAGCTGACCCGTGTTGATCTGGATGGCTATACAGACCTCTCATCGGTTCTGATCACCGTGCGCGTTTCTCAAGATCTCCGTGTTTGGTGGGGTGATGACTTCCGTGTCGGCTGGACTGACAACAGCTGTATCGCTGCCTCTTGCCGTACAAACGTCCCATCTCAGCTTGTCAAGCGAGAGACCGTCCTCTCTGCTCTTCGACAAGGTGTTTACCAGTGGACACCTCATGAGCTCAAGCGTCTGGAAGACAGTCTGGTTTAGGAATCTGCCAACTGAAGAATGTTATGATGCAACGAACTCTATTTGTATTGAAAAATGGCGCATTCATGTCGAGCGATTTGCTCTGTATTATTGTCACAATTTGAAACGAATTTTCTTGGACGGGAGGTGTAATGGTTGATGCTGGGACATGGGTTTAATTCAGAGGCAATTAGATGGATGAGAAGGCATCATGTCAGATATGGTCGGATAACCCTTGTTTGCCCAAGTAATTGAGATAAAGATGTATTGATTCTCTCAATCTAACTGCGTGTCTGTAAAACAACATTGTGAAAATCTCTGGTGATATAGGGTTTTGAAACAAGCAGGGGGGAACTGCCTGACTAGAAAGTCTGTTTGCATTCTTTTCCTGTTCCCAATCGCTCTGAGGGCCTGCTGTAATAATTTTATGATGGAATATCAGTTCCTCAAAGGGTCAAGTATCATTAAGAGCCATAACATCTTCATATGTTCATGTTGAGTTCTCATCATCTAAGGGATATTTTGAGAAGACTATCACTCCTTCTGTCATGAACTCACACATATTACAAAACTCACACATTTATTTGTATTACACTAGACCGCACAAATGTCATCGACATGACCAAGACCTCATACCAAGCCATCTATATCCTCATAACTTAAGCCATTGTCAAAAGCGATGAATTCCTTCCAAAATTACTCTCAATCGCTTGATGATGCGCTGGCATACTCGGACTCGTCGTACTCGATTTTATCGTCGTCGCTGGAGTCACTATCTCCAGCCTCGTTGGCACCCATGTCGTCGACGCCGTAGTAGCCATCATCGTCCTGCCCATCGTTTTCTGCTAAACTGGACAATCTAACTGGTGCCAGCACAGTCTCTTCAGATATCCCATTATCTATTTCTGCTGTCTTGAAGAAGACATGATCCTCTTGGAGACGCTTGCCCTGACTGACAAAGCCCATGGGACTGTGAGCGAAGTCCTGCCCACGGCGACGGACTGCTAGCCACTCTTGTAGAAACGTCAGAGGACTTTTGGCGAGCTTGTGTTCGAGGTCAGTTTGTGGCTTAGATTTCTCTGTCTCAGCATCTGTATCGGTCTCAGTAGGCTCTTCATCCTGTGCATGGTTACCGAGCTCGCCACTCTGGATTCCGAGTAAGGAGCACATGGCATCGTATTCGTCCCACTCAAAGTACAAGCGCCCAGCGTAGATTCCCAGCTCAACCCGAAGCCATTCTGGAGCTTTCCAGTCATTAGGTAGAGGAGGAATGCTATGGAAAGTTAGATCGTTGAATCGGAGCATTTTTCGTGTAATTGGTGCAGAGTAAACCAGAAGATGCGTGGGGACACTTGAGTTCCGCATGATGGGAATCAAGGCTTCAGCTTCTTCCGGCATGATGATGACAGCGATCTCGGCGACGGAGCTCCAAATGATCCAATTGACGGGACGCTGAGGCTTTGTTAGTTCTACAATTGTTAGAGCATAAGTGAATAAAACACATACCAAGAAGTCATCGGTAGAGAGGTCTCCCTTGGGCTTGATAGTTCTGCCAAACTCGGCCGTCTCGAGTAATTTTGATTTGGTTACATTCGGTTGGACTTTGTACTTGCGACCAGTTCCTGTCTTTGACAGGGCATGGAATACGTGAGTGAAGTAATTCGTATCTGCAGGAAGCCTCCCAGTTTTGATAAAAGCCTCGAGGCTGGCGTTGAGACCTGGGAAAGAGAATGCAGCAAAGTGTTGAGGCTTCTTGACTTGTCGCACTGATTCAACCTCGAAGGCAACCTCTCTCTCCTGCTCGACTTCCTGTAGAGCAGAGGCATGAACAGCTCGGCCAGTATCTTGAAAGGTTTTGCGTCTTGCATTGAGATCATGAATAAAGCCTTTAAGAACCGCGTTGTTAGATGTCTGCATGCCGACGGCGCGGTTCTTTAATTTGGGCTCGTAAAGATTCTGCAGGCTCTGCTGTTCGTCCTGCTTAATCGCCTGGACATACGCTTTTCGCTGAGGCTTGTCGGTCAAGAAGTCCGGGTGATCTAAAGCGGCCTGCATCCGACGGCAGTAATCCATGCCCTGTGAATAGTACAAGGGCTGCAGCTGCTCAATTTGGTCACATGTGTTGTCCAAAAGCCATTCGATGACATCGGCTGAGTCGATGGGTTCATGCATAGTCTTTTTTCGCAGGTCTGAGATGCTCTGGTGGACCTCAGGAGGGACAAAGAAAGAAACAATCTGAGTTGTTCCCAGCTGTCGTAGACGCATAGCAGCTACGAGTTGTTAGCGAATCGGCCTCGGAAGGTTCTGGTAACTGCATGCCAAACTTACCTTGAACAGTGTGATCTTTGGTCTGGCCCAGACGAAGAGTGAGGGCACCCTTAGCTTTAGGAGGAAGCCTGAGATCAGTGCCACGGGTGTGGGCCTCATCAAGGTATACCAAGCATTTTGAAAGGTCATCAGCAAAAGGCGACGCGAGAAGGGGCGTTTTTCTTCCTTCCTTGGTCAAAATCCAAGGTTTGTTTTCTTCGTCAAAGTACAAGCCTGCCAAAGCGAAATGGTCAATCTTTAGCCACTGCTGAACCAGAGTGTAATTGTCCATCTCCAATATCTGGGCTCCTGCATCGATCAGGATGCGGATGGACTTCGACTGAAGGCACCATAGGAGATCCATCTCGGTGGCCCTCCCCATGTGTTGAGTTTTCACATCCCGAGGTAGAATGCAATGACGATTTCGAGGGTGAAGGAGATAGGTCAAAACTTCTGCGCTTGTGTGATGAAGACTGGGCAGATCTTGTTGTTGAATGTTCAAAGGAAGCATTGTTCTGTTGTCATTGGTACCACTGAAGCCTGTACTCAGCGGTTTGCTTGTTGTCTCTTTGTCGTTCTCTGTTGTGCTTCCGAGGGGTGAGAGTGGAATGTCCCAGCCATTGGCCTGCAGTTTTACCTCAAACTGCTTGGCGTGTCGTGGGAACACGAAGTTGTTCAAGAAATAATCGATCACTACCTCATTGTACCGCACGACCTTCCAAACCTCTCTAAGCTGCATCTCGTCATCCACGTTGATTGAGTTCCAGGCCTTGAGGGAAGAAGGGAAATTCTCAGAGCTCTGGGTCCAGTTATCGTATTCGGTTGATGGATCGTCGGACTTGAGGATATGTTCGAGTGATTGTCGAAGTTGAGCTAGATTTATACCATCATAGTAGAACGCCAAACAAGTGAATAGTATCGCGACGTCAGGATGACCCCACTCGGATTGATCGCTCGGAACACCTTTGGCGTGAAAAGGTACTGCTATAGGATCGCGATGCGGATGGAGGCCGTACTCTACATTCCAGCGCTTCTTGAGGGTCATCATCAAGATGCGATTGACGAGGAGACCTCGAAGAAGATAAACTGCTTGTCTCAAGCTAGGCTTGTCTGGTGAGAGATTCCGGATCCGCTCTATATTCGCAGCGTTAGGCCGAGCATGCATGAGAAAGTTCTTGACGGCGACCCTGTCTTTAGTTGCCATTGCCTGTTCAGTGAGAGGCAGAATGCCACCAGCACCGTGACAAATGTCTGCTGTAAGTCTCCGCACCAGCTCATCCTCAACGTCTTGCCTGAGGAAGAAGACAAAGGGGAATCCGCCCCCGTTTCGTCGAATAACGCTGATGGAGTGAGGGAAAGATCTTGATAAACCATACAGATGGTTATCAACAAGTCTCAGCACGGCTTCAACCACAAGCCAGCGATGTGGATGTCCATCGACTGTAGTCTGAGCTCCAGATGGGTAGATAAGCTGGGTTCTCACTGCGAGAGTATAGTCCGACTCGTCTAGGATATCTCTTGACACCCTTGTGAGCCATTCTTGGACCTTGATCATCGGTCCTGCCTGCGCTGGCTGCTCGTCTAGGAGTCGCTGTCGGCCGCTAAGCATGAATGACATCTGATGTTCGGGTTGGCAGATCATGACACCTCCAGACTTGAGCATGTCTCTGTGTATTGAATGATAGGCTCGCATGTTTTTCTCGGT
The DNA here is from genome assembly GCA_021223625.1 of Fusarium sp. HKF-74. Lineage (NCBI taxonomy): Eukaryota > Fungi > Ascomycota > Sordariomycetes > Hypocreales > Nectriaceae > Fusarium > Fusarium sp. HKF-74. The sequence continues at coordinate 108,857 of JAJFAS010000076.1, forward strand.
AGTCGGGGTTCGACGTGAGAAGGGGACATGCCGAATACCCCTTCCAAGGATACCACCGAGTCTGGCCTGCAACAGCTGAGCTGTTTGTTGGAGCAGAGCTTTTGGTACAATAACTCGCACAAGCTGTTTCTTGTTGGCGAGTGCTGCCGCAGCCATAGGGATAATACAGGAGGTTTTCCCTGCAAAACTGATTAATACTCAAATCGGCCGATATTGTTTTCTTCCAGGGACAACTTACCTTGGCCCATGTTCATCTGAAGCACAGAATTGGATCCCGACCCAGGGGAGATTGTGGCTAAAGCTACATCAACTTGAACAGGACGGATCATCATGTTCGATTCTATTTCTAACAGGAGCCAATCTGGATGCTCTTCGGGCTTCCAATTCGAATGTCCCTCATTGGACTCCTCTTCGTGGTATCTTCCCGAGACGCTTTTTGACGCCAGGTCATGAAGTCGGACCAGTCTTTGGTGTTTCGTAATATTAACTCCCATTTCCAAAATTGCATTTTTCATCCCGCTTCCGAATTGTGTGACATCAGAAGCCGATCCGAGACAAGAAAGAAGTGTAGCCTTGGTCACAATCGGCCACAGGTTTCCTGCCTTGAGCCAAAAAATCCTTCTTTGTGAGAGTATTGCACTTGATTCCAAGGCTGTACATATCGCCCCGAAGGAGCCCTCGACCTTCTCCAGACTGCGGTGGATCTCAAATTCTCGAGACTTCATCGACTCTTTAGTACTGGACAAAGGAGTGTGCTGGAAGGCAGCGAGACTCTCCTGGAAGTCTGCTGCATAACGGCGCCGAACAGCCGACCTAGATGCCCCCAAGCGTTGGGTTATGAGATTCAATTTCATACTGGATTCTGACCTCACAGTTGATTCCGACAAACTCTTATCCATTTGGGCATTATGAGGCCTTGTGAGACCAGGCCAAGGGGGGTTGGCCACGGAACCTGTGTTTCTTTGCCAAGTGGCATTGCCGAACCCTGGAAAAAAGTCCTTCTCAGTCAAAAATGGCCGATCCACCAAGACTGGAGAAGGAATTTGATTCGTACTCGTTGTGGCCTTGAGAATACGATACGGTCTGGCCAGCAGTTGCCGAAGGTCGACGGTTTCAGTACCATCTCGCATACTTACCGCGTAGGTCTCCTCGGATAAGGGAACCGTAGGTGGTTCATATCGGTCTTCTAGGTTTCGTCTATCAAGAATTGTCTGGACCTCTTTGAGATGCTCAGTGAGATCTTTGTTCATGAACAGGCGTTTCCACTCGGGACGAATGACTTCCAGCGCAGGCCCGATGTCAATCAGCACAGACCGAGATAGGCCACTGACATTCGGTTCCAGACAGGGCCATTGATTAAGGAGGTGGTTGGCCAAGTACTTGCAATCATCTTCAACTTTGGCTTCATGTTTCGCTTGCTCGATTTGCAACTTGCGTAATAGTTTGCCACTCGAATACTGCCCCAAGCCCATCGCATCGTTCTCCGGCGCCGCAACTCTGTAGGGCTTCAGCAGATGCAGAATATAGTCAAGCTGTGGTGATTGATTCGGTTGGAAATGATCAAACTCATCCCATTTGGGTAATTCAAGATCCTTCAGATCACTGAATACCGCGGACGCAACAAGGGTTCGAAGAAGTGGCATATTTGCGTCGAGATGGAACGACATTGGCCCGAGGAGGTACATCAACTTGTATCGATCAGTTGAGTCACGGGAAAACCGGACCAACGACCCCCAATGTTGAAGGATATTAACCTTCAGCCTCTCATTGATGGATGTCCCACTGAAGGCCGATGTAAATCCACCAACAGTGCTGCCTTGTGAGAGAGTTTGAGCAATACAATGTGTCGTCTTGAAGCTCTGGGGCCATTTCCGGATCAGGTTTGTGACTTCAAGCACATTGCGATGCATGATGTTGACTGTTGAGGGGCGATCCCGAGACATGTACTTCTGGTTAGCTGGTTGTGTGCAGCTGGACGTAATCCCTGGACACCTTGTGACAGCACCTTGTCGAAACATCGCTCGTGCATGTAAATGCATATCTCCTGAAGCAGGGAGCTCTGCCATCTTCCCAATAACCTGTTCTTTGGCTGCAAACATTGCTAAAGTTGCAGACTCCTGAAGGATACGATCCACAATTTGCCTATATGCCGAGTTTTGAAGAATGATAGGAAGGGACTCAATCCAGGTATCTGTTCGCATAACCTTAAGATCTTGCGGATAGTACACTCTTCTCGGTGTTAAACCAGCTATCTTGTGCAGTACCAACATAGAGGGTGGGGTTAGGGGGGACCATGGCTGAGATATGCCCGCTTGAAGCCATTCAATAGCTTCTTCGGCTCCAGTGCGGCCGGTCAGAGGATCGGGCAGAAGAAAAGATGTGCACGCGTGAAGAAGAGCCTTGGTGAAAACCAGTGTAGGCTCAGGTGCGCAGTCGATCCGTCCAAGTGTGCTGTTGATATTGAACCTTCCAAATTTATCCGAGGGTTCGACCCTCACTGTTACATGACACCCTTCTGACCTAGCAGAGACGGGCCCGAGAGGCACCAAAATAGACCTGTGCATCGGATTGGTAAGGCTAGTGCATACCAGTTTACTGCGGAGGCCGTACCAGGTCCCAGCATCTTGGTCCTTGTCGATTTGGCATTGTAGCTGAGGCGACTGGAGTAGACGGTTCCTGTTAGTGTAGAACACAATGTTGAGTCTTGGAAGCTCCACGGTAAGGTTCCGGTCTCCTCCAGGTTGATACACAGTGATCTGGCTGCGATCTTCAAGTGAGTCAAGGATTCGACTAATACGATTAAAGAGTGGACTTGACGGGTTGACAATATAATCCTTTGTAAGAATGCCTCGGTAAAGGCGCGTCCTCGAACATGTGCAGTCTTTGAGGCTCAAAATGTACCCCTTGTGAGGCTCATTCGGCCAAGGTCTGTCCTTGGAGGTTATAAAAATGTCTCCCGTTCTCAAGTGCATCCAGTGGAAGCAATTTTGAACAAGAGGTCCAGGAAGATCGGGGTAGTCGCCCTGAAAGGTCTCACGTGGGATCAATTGCAGTGCATAGTTTCCTCGGAAAGCTCTAACAATCAACTCCTGCGTTCCACTACCATATCCCACATGGACTTGGTATCTATAAGGTTTCACGCATAGGCCTGTTTTTCAATTAGCATACAGCACGTTGTTCGTGAAGTCGATAAGGTGCACTTACTGTACTGCATCCCCGGGCGACGTGATGGGAATGTCAGGAGAGCTTGGTTGCCAAAAAGTTCGTTCAGAACAACAGAATATTTCGGGTCTTCTGGAAGTTTTCCCATTGGTTGGCAATCGACAAGGAGAAGCCCTCTAACACAGTTGAATGAAACGTTCTGCTCGATCGAGTCAACGCTGTCGCCTGTTCTAGATCGGCAAAATACCCAGTCCGGCGCTTCTGGGTACAATTTTACTTGCGAGAAAACTCGAGGACATCCTTCTTCCTCCGGCCACATCTCACAGAGGGATCGTCGGAAGACTTCCAAGCCGTCAACAATTCGCTTCGACACAATCGGGGCAAGTCGATATGAAAGTCGGATATCTCGAATGATTGTATGCTGAAGGAGCTGGGGAAGCGCCTCCAACTTAACCACAAGGCTGTCATTTACAGTGATACTGCTCTGGATGAATATCTCGAGAGACAAGTCATCGAATTCAAGACGGCCGCAAGCCAGAGGTACATATGTGCGTTTGCATAACAGAGCAGCCCAAAGACCATACTGTTGGAATCGTCGTGCTGTCTCAGCTTCGACAACCTTGTAGGATTCAGCACGAAGGAGCTTGAACCAACGCACACATGTGTTCCTGGCACGTAGCAAAAGGGAAATTGTCTGCTCAGAAATATCGGGCATACGTGCTTCCCAAGAAAAGTCAAGGAGACGGAGGGTGAAGGTGACGATGGTTTCCATGAGGTAGATTTCTCTCCAATTAGCTGCCAGGCTGTCCAATCGATGTGATATTTGCTCTATCAAGGTTTCGCAGAATGAACGGTCACGGAAAACCTCATGGATGATGCGAAACTCACTCCTGGAATCATCTAGGGGCCCGCACTGAAGAGCCAGATGAGTGACGAGTAACATCGTGGCCTCATTGGAGAAGTTCAGGTTGGCCGATGCCAACTCGGCAAGAATAGATAGCCAGCGCCTGGACTTTCCAGATGCAACCGTCTGAAAAGCAAGATATTCATGAACGTTGATACCTTGGGGGCATCTCGAAGCTGTAGCCATGATTTCGTAAGAGGATGGTCCGTAAATACTTTTGAAGAAGGCAGCGTCTTGCTTCGAGAACGGGGAAGAGTCGGGTATCTCAAGCTTGACATGATGTAAGAAGCTCAGATGGCCCCTACGGCTAGGCCACCGTTTTGAGTTTTTATCACAATATGCCAACTTCAATCCGTTTGGTCGACAAACGCCGTATCTGCCGTTATCCCATTCGATAGGGAATGCCAAAGAATGATAGTGGGTAGAGACAACTGTTCTAAAGTTAGCCGGGCCTTGCTTATAATTTAATCTTGGATTTGTATAAGTGATTCCGAAGAGAGCAGTTTATATCTAAACTTGTGTTCATGGTTCAAGTTTCATACAAACTGTATGGTTCTTCTCGGACTTGAGTAGACATCATCCTGAAGGGTGGCCATGAGGGGTGAACGGTCGTCTGAATACTTACAAGGCTTAGTGACTGATGCCAGAGAGCAGCTCATTGATGAGTCATTGGCATACTTCTGTAGTTGTTGGTAGTCTCGCGCCCAGCACTTGGGTTCAACACCTTCCTCTGCAGGCAGGGCTATCGACATAACGGTCCATGTAGCATCTCGATATTTTGCTAAAGTCTGAGGGCAAAGCAGCTCAAAAACTACAGCTTTTGCGACATGAGGATCAGAAGGGAGTGGGTGCTCGTAGGCCTGGATACTAATTCTCTTCAACTGCCGCTTCAAGTAGCAGCGACGACAATCGCGGTCATGATAAGGGGGCAAGTGGGGATTGTCCTCGTCCACCATGTAGACACATGTGCTCTCATCGATAACTTTGGATAGCCTTGAGTACTCCTCGCTTTTTGTCTTCCATTCCTTTTCTTTGCTGTCTCGCAAATGGGTCGCCCATACCTCTATTGACTCATGCAAGTCGTTCATCTCACCAGACATGTCAGATTCATCATAGAAGCGATGACCAAATGATCCCCGGACAGGATCGTCAAAAATGCTGGTTGTTGAACCTTGGCAAGCAGCAATGCGATCCTGTAGATAAACCTGGATCTTCTGCAGCCGCTTCATATCATCGAAGGTAGAAAGTAGCAGAACATCCAGCATCTCAGGTCGAAAGACAGGGTGAAATTCGCCGAGGAGTGGGTACATCGCACAGGCTGCCTTATCCATGGTAACCCACAGATCCATGATGTTCAACATCAGTGAGCTTTTGAGTTCAGGGATGCCATCGTAGGCCCTATAAGCTTGTCGTAGATACTCGCTTATCAAAGCAGCTGAGCCTACGACATTTGTGTGTGGAAGGGGGCTTTGCTCATGGCAAATGCTGGCGATGGCGAGTTCTTTATCAATTAACTTGAAGTGCTCGAGGGCGAACGAGCTAAGATGCTGCTTGGCAGCCTGTGCAACATTCGTGGTACCTTGCCGCTCAGTGTTTACCTTGAAAGGCCTCGAATAGCCTCTCCAGATTTTGTTGAGGGTAATCCCGCTCATCTTCAGGTTCAGCTTCATATCCTCGAAAGAAGCTTGCTTCGGCAGCGGAGGGATAGTTTTAGTCATGGTCAACTTCTGGTGCTTCCACGACACTTCGATGAAAGCATTTGCCTTGGAAATTGAATTCTGTAATCCGGGGCCGAGTTGGGTGAATAGATACTCAATTCTCTGGGCCAGATCTTGAGAGCGATCCTTGTCGACTTCCAGCTTGACTAGCCGTCGGCAAATCTTTTTCTTGAGGAAATCGAGACGGTCAAGTCGTATTTCTCCTGATTGCTGCACATGTGTGAGGAATTCACTGAAGAGGTGAGCTAACAAAAACTTGTACTCAACTCGCGCAATTTCACCCAATCGTTGAGCAAGGTAGCGAGATATGGTAACTCGCAGCACGAGCCAATAAGGAAGTCGTTTCCATGGTCTTTCTGCATTGTTCCACAGCACATCGTCCCGGACCATCTTCTGCAGAAGAGCTGGGGCGAGGCGGCGGCCGTTTTGTTGCAGAATAGCCATGAGCATAGAGGAAATAAGAGCAGGCTCTGATGTGTTGCGAAACTCGGGCATAGATGTTCCCGCTTTGAGTGCTTGTGCGGAGAAATCTGTGAGTGATTCTCGCGAAGCGTTGTCGAGGAAATTGGCTAGGTTGGAGACGAAACCATTGTCGCGGAATGTAGCAAGGGGGACTGCCACTGCACATCCAGGAAAGTCCCACTGAAGCGCATTTTCAGTTGCTAGAACGTCCTCATTGCGCGCCGAAGTCTCAAAGGCCTCGAATACGACAGAGGCGCCAAAGACAGCACTGAGTCAAGTTAGTTGACATACTGTGGTTTGAAGGTGAGTTATGAAGACAGAACTTACTCTTGCGAACGGCGGATGTAGAGAGCACAGTTCTGGCTCCGTACATAGACGACTAGAAAGTCAGACTCTCCAAAATCGTTGAGCTCTCGAATGAGTGCAGTTCGGTCGACGTGACCTCCGGCATGAATGCTTTGGGTAGCACGGAGGCCTCGTTCGATCAAGCTCCAAACGTAACTCTGGTCGTTGCCGGGAAGATCTCGCATGTGCTTCACAGAAACCAGGAGTCGGTTAAGCAGGGCTTTCTCGAGCTCGTCGAGATTGGAGTCCTGTCTTTGCGGGAGCTGGGGAGGGAGCACGAGATGGTTGTAAAGAGCGTCATTGAGCGACAAAGACTTTTCTCTGTCGCTCTTGCCATTCCGAGAGGGAATGGAAGTCACGGGGGGAGGCATCGCTTCTAGCACCTGAGGCACCGCGTTTCTACCAACCTAATGGAATAGGCCAGGTGATTCAGTGTCAACTCTAAGACACATAAAGTAAGCTACCTTATCTTGCAGTTCTCAGTGTGTGGCAGTTGAGTTATACTCACAATGAAAAGGTCAGATACAGTAAGAACGATGAAGGTGAGGAGGGTAAGGGTAAAGAGATTGAAGGGAGAAATTAAGAGCGAAGAATTGATCTCGGAGAAGAAAATTCAACAATGCGAAGGGTGCGTGGGTGAATGATTCATTCACCTTGTGAGGCTGCTGCTGCTTAATGATACTGGCACTGCCCAGCAACTGTCAGTGCATGCGATAGCAAGACAGCCTCCCATTTTAGCCCACTAATTACATGTCCATATCAAACAACACCAGAATAGAGTAAATCATTGGTACCTAACTGATATTCACGGAGTTGAGACAGACTCCAAACCCTTTGTGAACCAGCTCGATTGATATCGAAGACGTTTCTGTAGTTGAAGTCAAAGTGAGCCTCCCAGCAGGGTGATTGGATGGATCATCAGCAAACAAAATATGAACGATGTCAAAAGTGAAGCTACATTTTAGGTATCTACCTACCTATAGAAGTACATATCTTTGACTTGAAAGTGGTTCGCTCAGTGGCTGGCTGCCTTGCAGCAAATTGCAGGCAGGGGGCCAACTGCTGGTGGCCGTTTGTGAGCCGGGAGGCCCTCAAAAGACGGCCTCATGCAGACGGCCAACCACAGCATACGTTTCAAATTGATTAGGGCGTAAGAGATAGATTATAACCGGGAGGCCTTAGAAGTTCGTGTATACCTACCTACCTACCTTGAGTAGTTATGTGCAAGGGCTAGGTGATACCGGAAAAGTGCATATTCTTCTAAACAATCACATCGTTCTATCATCTCTTTTCAAGTCAGGAGTAACTTGCAACAGGATCACCCAAGACATCCAAACGAGGTGTAACCCCTAATCCCGGCTCCTTTGGTGCATGAATCCTCCCATTCCTAACCTCAAAGTTCCCATCCGCCGTCTTCACAGTAACCATGTCTCTACACTCTAATATACACCTAAGATGCCTCTCCGGAATAGTTTGCCCAAGATGAACGATTGCCGCAAAAGCGATATCCGACCCGGTGGTCTCCTGGCAACTCATGGTGTAGCCTGCCGCAAGAGCAATGTCCCTATGTCGTCGACTTTTAGTCAAACCGCCGTTCTTCGAAATCTTGATCCCGAAGCCTTCGGCCGCGTCATCTGCTATCATCTGGATTATCGAGGCGTCTGTGGTGGCAAGCTCATCGAAGTGAATAGGCACGTTGCTTCTTCGACGAAGAGAGACGATCTCGCGCCATGTGGCACAGGGGGCTTCTAGAACAAAGTCCAAGCCAGGCGGGAGGAGCCTTAACATGCGAAGGGCGTTTTCAACGGTCATGCCACCGTTGGCATCTACCAGGAAGAACTCACCGGGCTGCATATCAGCGAGAGAGGCAGTTATTCGCCGAGCATCTTCACCAGGATCTCCGCCGATCTTGATGGAGTGTCCGATGTATCCCCGTGCTCGATGCTCTGCAACACGCTTTCGCATATCCTCGGGTTTGTCCATATAGATTGACGAGATGATTGGCAGACCAACATCAGTGCGGCCACCAAGCAATTCGCAAACAGGCATTCCCACTGACTTGCCGAAGATGTCCCAGCAGGCAATATCGATAGGAGTTTTGGCGTGCTCGTGACCGATCAGAGCAGAGTCCATAGCCTCATTGATGCGATCAACTCGCCTTGGGTCCAGGCCGACCAGCCAGGGAGCGATCTCGGAAATGCCTGCTCTCACACCAAGAGCATGAGAGGCGATGTAAGTTGACCCGAAAGGGGTGCTCTCGCCCCATCCTTCGATGCCGGTATTGGTAGTAATTCGGACAATGGTTGCATCAAAACTCCTATACTCTCGGCCACCTGACAGATAGTAAACGCCCCCAGAGTAAGGCAGGTCGACTTTGAAGACGTCTATCTTTGCTATCTTGAGTTCAGACATCTTGTTGGGCAAAGAGTGGAGAGAAGTTTGTAGAACTATTGCAAGAGGGCATGTGAAGAATAATTGAACGGAGAAGCTAGAGCATGGTGTCACACTTCTTATACACGCTGGCCTTACCGATGCTACTCTGACAAAATGAGCCTACTTCAGATTCCCCTGTACCCCAAGAATGAAGCTTCGACGCCATGAATCCAAAGAATGCCGATCTATCAGCGGCTTCCCCTCATTTCGATAGGAATATTCTTCAAATTTTCCTTTTTTGGTCCGTGAGTTCACGGAGTTCTAAAGGAGATATCCCATCTGAATACCAAGAACGGGAACGGAGGATTTACTGGTATATTCTTCGGTTCCTAAAGTGTGGTATCTGCGGGTTCCTGTGCCGAGATAATGCAAGGTTGGCTGATGGTGTAAGCCAGCTGTCCCAGGGGTTGAGACACTGTTCAACAGTAACAGTAGGAATTGATGAATTACGTAGGTAGATCAAGTTTGTCACTTTTGCTGCTCGTTCCAAGTTCAAGCTTTCAAAGAGCTTGGACATGCTGTTCAGATTTACTGTTTCTACTGAATCGACTCCTTTAAATAAAAATTTATCACATTCGGGAATGGCAACCGAGTTCCGAGTATGTGGCATATATCCAAGTCATCTCTACGGTCTCTTTTGAGGCAGAATTTTCTATTAGTGTAAATTCTAATCAATAATTTACTCGCTTCAAGATAAAATACCCTTTTGGACACTTAACCAACCTCGCGATAGTTGCAATCTTCCTTGAGATGTGGATACCCTACGGCTGAGGAACCCGACATCACCCAAGACCAAACACTCCTGCACGTCTTGGTTACCAAAACAGGAAAAGACTTTATAACATAATTCAACTACAGCGAGGTATTAATATACTCCTCTATTCATGATACCATACCAAGATTGATTATAAATGAGGGAGGCTACCCCGCGTGGATCTGTCAGCAACAAGACGTCTCATCACGACAACCGCAGTATAAGAACAATAATCTCCGGCTCTGAGATCAGGTTACGACAGTAATAGACATTCATTCCTAATACACTATCTTGCTCAGAACTTCTGTCTTCATCGCCAGAAATGTCTCAGCCACCTCAACGCCAAGCCTGGCGTCGTACAGACGATTATACAAAGGGCGCCCCCAAGGTGAAACTCGTCACAGAAGACCTTCCTCTACCTCTTCATCCAACCGCCGTTCTCATAAAAGTGCACGCAGTTGCTCTCAACTATCGCGATGCCAATATAGCCAATGGCGGTAATCCCTGGCCTGTTATTCCCAATGGTGTTCCTGGAAATGATGCCGCCGGTGAGATCGTTTCAGTCGGGAATAGAGTCTCGCTCGTCCAAGTGGGCGATCGTGTTGCTCCGATCACGGACTCAGAATTTGTGAATGCTCGCTCGACGGGAAGATCTTGGCTCGCGGCCAATGAGGATGGAGTCTTGGCCACTTACATTGCCTTTGATGAGAAGTTGGTGACGAAATTACCTGAGCATCTTGATTGGATTCAGGCTTCGATCATCCCCTGTGCTGGAACGACCGCTTGGTCTGCCCTTAAAGGCGCTACAATCGGGCAAACAGTGTTGATCCAAGGCAAGTCCCTTCCCGGAATTTTATTGATAGGGTATCTAATAATTAACGAATCTCAGGCACTGGAGGCGTTTCCACTTTTGCTCTCAAGCTGGCTCGCGCTTCGGGTCTTCGGGTCATCCTCACTTCCTCAAGTGATGCGAAGTTGGAACAAATCAAGGAGCAGTTCGGAAAGCCAGAGGTCCAAACCGTCAACTACAAGGCTCACCCAGAATGGCACAAGGAAGTCCTCCGTCTAACAAACGGAGTCGGCGTTGATCTCGTCGTTGAGAACGGTGGCAGCAGTTCTCTCGTTCGGTCCATGGAGTGCACTCGACGTGGAGGCATTGTGAGCCAAGTTGGTTATCTGGGCGGCCCTAAACCTGAACATTTGAAGGAGTTTGTTTCCACTATCATTGATCGACGGCTGAACGTCCGTGGTATCAACGCGGGATCTAAGGATGATCAGGATGAACTTATGGCTGCCATCTCTGCGACACAGATGACTTTTGAGGATATCCTCGACTCAACTTGGTCTTTCGACAAGGCAGATGAGGCAATCGAATATGTTTGGCAAGGCAAACAGGTTGGAAAGGTCGTCATCAAACTTGGTGATTAGACAATGGTTAACTGTAGTTAATTTTAGACAAATGCTAAGCATTGTCGTGGAGTTGGCAAAACCTAAGTACCTTAGTTAGTTGGTCATAGCAAGAGGAAGAGACATCATTCGAGTTTCGGTAATCAGTTATATATGGCAAGTCACTTTTATGGACATGATGGGTACTCCAAATCAATTTATATTGAGACAGTTAGACAGCCTGTTAGCTGATCAAAAAGGACAAATACAAAACGCCAACTTACCCCTTTCTATATTTCACACTTTACTTACCGTTCCAAACCAAGAACCACTCAGCACTTGTCAAACCAACCGGTTCCAAGTCTAGCCATCCTCTTCTTCTTGGCCGCAATGAGAAACAATGCACCCAATAACATAGATGTACCAGCAAACGCCTGCGCGCCCTTGAAGCCAAGCTCTGCATCAATAATCGCACCTGCAGCAGGTGGTCCCGCAAGGGAAGCAAAGCTAGCAATCGTGAAGGCCATTCCCATCCTAACACCAATCTTGTTCAAATCCTCAGTCAGCAAAGAGATACCAGTGGGGAAGAGACTCTGGATCGCTGCGGCGAGAATACCATAGAAGACGGACCATACATACAGACCTGGCTTGTCGGCAACCCCCATCCAGCAAAATAGTATCACTCCAGCAAAGAACGAGTGCGGTGCGAAGACATTGATGGCACCGACGTGATCAGCTGTCCAATTTGCGAGCAGTCGCCCAAAAACTCCAACGCCGTTCAGAATCATCAAAAGATTCAGAGACTGATTGAAGGTGAAGGCCGGGTCGATAGCTGTGCGGGAGAAGGCTGCCATAAAATAGTAAGCCAAGTATACCCCCAGGCAAGTAAAAAACGATGCAGTGACGTACAACACGTACTCAATATCCTTAAAGGCAGAAAAGTCTACCAGGGGCGCAGATCGGCGCGGTCGAAGTCGAGGCTTGACAAGAACCAGAGCGATAAGTAGAAGGAAAAGCTGCACGAAACCCACAATGCGCAGAGTCCAGCCAAAACCTACCCTTTGAAGAAGAGCTCGAACCAGGAGGGGAAACAAAACACCTCCTATTGCACTTCCACATGCTGCGACTCCCATGGCTAAAGCTCGCTTTTTAGCAAAGAATGTCGATAGTACTGCCAGCACCGGGCAGAACAGACAGCTATGCCCCAGACCAACGAGAACACCTTGAACACCAAAGTAGTGCCAATAGTCAGTACAGACCGAAGTAACCATGATACCTGTGACCTGAAAGACGATACCACAGGCAAACACCCAGCGGAAATATCCAGCGTCAACAAGACGTCCTGTCAAGGTACCGACGAAGAATAGGAGGAAAACACTGATGGACCCGATCCACGAGATCTTACTCGCTGGAAGGCCAAGATGCTCAGCATAGTAGGCCTGGAAAATGCCAAAAGAATTGACCCAGCCCCAGGTGTTCACATATACCAAGTGTGTCGACAGAACGACACACCACGCTCTCCATCCACCATCAGGGGGTGGTGCTGGAGCTGGAGCTCGCGATCCATCTGAAGAGGCTAGGCTAATCGCCTCCTCAAACAGACTCTGCCCAAATTCAGATTCTGACTGATTTATACGGTCAGATTGGGCCTCTGCGTTCCCGGCAAAGGGATTGTACGCTTGCCCAACAGCACTGAGCGACTGCAGGTGAAATCCTTGATCCATATTAGCTTTGGAAGAGCGATCAACGATGCTCGAGGGGTCGACGGAACACTGAGTGAAGATGGGGATGAGAGTAGTGACTGGACAATCCGCAAGGTTATATACTCATCTAACCAGTATTCACTATTGTTCCTCTTGTGTCTTTCAGAGGATTGTTCGTCAGGCCATCCACGAGTTCACCGCTTGGGCATAGAACAATTGTACTCCAACAGCATCTTTAAAGTCCAACTTACTGAACAAAGCTATTGTCACACAGACACCCAACAGCTCCAGATTGCAACAAGATATGAAAGAACAATACTCCTCTGAACATCGCCATCTACGAACGCTATCCTGGTTCGCATCTTGAACTCAGTACATTGAGAGATCATACCTACAATACTCGATACCCAAATATTCAGCGTTTTTACGCAACAAACCCTGCCTGCCCTGTCCTGCCTCACGGATATTGACTTCCGAGCCCAGTGCAAATGTATTCCGTCCGCGAGCTCGACTCCAAAAAGATGCCCTTTCAACCGGCTTTATGTGTTCGAATGTAGTCTCTGAAACAACTGGTTCATCCATGTCCCACTTGGTTTAGTCCTTCTTGTCCACTTTTCAACTTTACATGAGGATCTGTCAATGGTGTTAGCACTCCGTCAATGAACACAAATCTACTAGCAGACTTACACAGTCACTGTCCTGTTTTCCTTGTGGAATACCCATATCTTCAAATGTTGCAGGTCCCTGCTTGCCTGCTCCCTTTGGTGGCATCGTTGCAGCGCTGGGAGCAGGGCTCGGCCTGTTATCGGGCCGCTGGAACTGTGATGGGGGTGCACTTCCAGTTCTTGGAGGGCCAGATGGGCCCCCTTGGGGTCCTCCTTGGGGTCCGCCATAAGGTCCCGGAGACGGCCTGCCGCCCGGGCCAGCACCCCCAGACACCATTGGTGGCTGAGCACTCGACGTTCGTGGGGGTCGGTTCGCCTGAGGTGGTAATTGTTGCTGCTGATTCTGGGGAAGAGAGCTCCCACGCTCGGGGCGCCCACTAGCTCCAGGTACGCGCGAGAAGCGTTCATAGTTTTGGGACTGAGGGTTTTGCAAGCCCGGCGAGTATTGGCCACCAGTAGGTGTCTTTTGTAATCCACCGTACGGTGCTCCGCTGTCTTCTGGATAGGGAGAAGGACGTCCTCCGGGTCCTCCGGGTCCTTGTTGGCCTTCCCATCCAGTGGATGCAGCTCTGTTGCGGGGATCGGGTCGGCCAGGACCTCCTGGGCCTCCAGGGTGAAGATTACCCATCGACTGGGATTGCGGCATAGGACGAGGACCACCTGATTGTGGCTTGATGCCAAAAGCACTTGATGGGCGATCTGAAGGGGGTCCTGAAGGAGGCCCCATGCGTCCGCCTTGGTTGAAACGAGGAGAGGTAGGACCTTGGGTATCGTCCTCTGGGTAAGGTGCGGTGGACTTGGAACGAACTGTTAGGGGTGGTGGCCGGTCATCTTCGGGGTAGGGAGCTGCCGATTGGGGTCGCACTGGGCCTTGGTTGGCATCCAACCTAACATTGAAGGCAGGAGGTCTGTCTGTTGCCGCAGGGAGTACAAAAGAAGCCCGCGAGGGGTCTGGGAAGTTAACGTGCTCCGAGACGATGGTCGGCCGTATTCCGAGAGAAGGATTGGACTGCGGATCCTGTGGCTTGGGGTAGCCTGGTCCGTCTAGTGAAGGTGAAGCAGGGGCACTTCCTTCACTGAGAGTAGGCATTTGCTGTGGCTGCTTGAAGCGATCAGGACGCTTGCCTCGCTGGGATCCGTGTTGCGACTTGATGCGGGTCAGTGTGGTAGTTTCGTGGTCAGATTTGGACAGAGTGTTATTCTCGTCCAGAGAATCGAGTCGGCCAAGGGCGTCTTGATTGCCGTGATCGGCGGCCAGCTGGTACCACTTTCTAGCTTCTGACAAGCTCTTCTCAACATGGATTCCTATTTCGTTGTAGTAGCCCAGGGCAAATTCTCCTGTCGGTAGCTTAGCGGCAGCAGCTTCTTGAGCATACTTGTACGCGAGCGACTCGTTCTTCTTGAAAACACCCTCGTAGCCAAAGAGGAACCATCGACTCACACCAAGGGCTGCCTCGGGGAGACCTTGCTTAGCTGCTAGACCGTAGTAGTGAAGGGAGAACGACGGGTTGAAGTCACATCCGAACTGGCACAGTTCGTATGCTTGTCCCATCTTGAGTTGGGCCTTAGCAAACCCAAGATAAGCCGACTTCTCGATATACATCTTTGTCGTCAATGGGTTGTTGGGCAACAAGCCCTCAGGGATTGTGATGTCCGGTAAGTCGCGTCCTATGAGCATACCGTAAACATAAGCACCCTGAGGGGCGTCTTCGTCGGAGCTGTCGGCAGCGGCCTGTATCCGCTCCAGGCCAGTCGAGTAATCTTTCGTCTCGCCATGTTGGCCTAAAAGGCTCATCATGCCCATTCGGTACAATGAGGCTGAGTCCTTAAGGGAAAGGCCGCGATAGTAATGCTCCTTCGCCTTGGACATGTCATTCGACTGCTCATACAACATGCCCATGCGATACTCGGATCGTCCATGACCGAGTTCTGCGGCGCGCTTATAGCCGATATAAGCCTCGCGCTTGTCAACACGGTTACCAAATTTGCCAAACTCGAGCCATTTTGAGCGCATGTAGAGTGCTTCAGGGTGTTCTTGCTGCGACAAGTAGGTAATAATGTTGATTGCATCGACTCGGAGTTCGTGTTCTATGCGGGGCGTTGCAGGTCGGGCCTTTTCGCCATACTCGCGTATCATAGACTCTTGGGAAATGTCGGCCCAAGTAAGGACGTCGCGCGCCCATGTAATTTGCATTGAAACATTCTGTGAGTGAAGAACATGCTTGCGCGCGTTCCAGAGAATCTCTTCCTTTTCCTCATCAGTTGGGGGGATGTTATCGCCCTTGACCTTGGGAAAAGGCGAAAATGAGGGGGCGTCGAAGCTCATTGTGCTGAGACTCTCGGAGATCTTATCGGTGGACTGGTATGCTCGGATGTCGTCGCTCGAGACCTGTGTTGCCGGCTGGGGCCTGGGCGGGTCGGCTCCCCGAGGGTTGGTGTAAGTAGAGAGCGACGGTTCACGAGAGTGACGAGGACCTGGGCCTGAATCGGTTTGTGATCGTGGTTCAACGGAAGTAGCCTCGAGCTCCATGCGCTGGAGGTCCTCTTGCATATTTTGAGGGACCTGAGGGGTTACCCTAGATACAACAACAACAAAGAATCGTCAGCATGCCCCACCTTTTCACCGTTACAACCGCATCCGGTGCTGGCAAGCTTTATTTATACAGGATCAGGCAAGGGAAAGGAGCATGGGGATTTGGGAAATGGAAACTGGAGACCGTGCCGGAAATGGGATTAAGGGGGAAGAGCCAAGAGACATACCTTTGGGGGGAGGGAGCAACGACTTCTGGCATATAATAATCATCGAAGCCGCCGGGGACAAATGTCGCGCCTAACTGTGGGGGAGCCATCTCGGTTCGCTGGCCGTCTATCGCGAAAAGGACGTAAGATGTCAGCAAGAGGGTCGGGGGGGATAAGACGAATAAAGAAGGGGCCCTTGTTCTCGTTCACAGCGAACGAATGTAAGAGCTGACGGGGCGCGGTCACCGATGACTGCAGAAGCAGCGGCGTAACCCCTCTTTGCCTCGAGCCAGCAAACAGCAGGCTGTTTATACTGCGCGTGCGTCAGGCACTGGCTTGGTCAGTTTGCTGGGTTGAGTGCTTGCTTGCTTGCTTGATCGGCTGATCACTGGTGGTATCCAATTCAAGGTTTCCAGAGCTAATTTGCGGTAGGGAGCTGGTTCAAATAATCCGGGTTCGAGAATCAAGTAGAATGCGATACCCTGAAGCGAAGCCCAACGATGGAGGGGATCCAAAAGTAACGATAATGCAGCAGGGATGCTGTAAAGAGGACCGGCCCAATCCTCTTCAGGGGCTGGTGATCAAGCGCAAGGGTCCTGTTACAGGGAATGTCCAGCGCCAAATCGTTCGTGGGGCCAACTGAGGCTGAAGATGGATTTCGGTTCTTGTGGATGAGCGAAGGATACAACTGCCGTGTAATTTGAGATGATAAGGAGAGATTCTAAGTTTGATCGTGCGTAATTCAGATGGCGGTGCTTGAATATTGCGTTGAGAATCGCAATATCCATTGACACAGGACATGTTTTTCGGAGGGACACAGAGTCTCGCTATCCAATGTTCAGGCATAATTGCACCCTGACACACTGCTTGTCTGAGACCCATAGTGGCTTGGCGGCCAGAGTGCCAGGCAGTGCACTGGGCAGCAGCCGTAAATAGCAATCCAGTCTCGAGTGATCAGCACTGGAGCTCTCAGGAACGGAACGTTGGCTTGCGTAGATGACATGTCGTACAGCGAGCGGGCGGGTATCTCAAAGTGGTCTCTCAGCCGGTGTCCAAGTCGCATTTCAGCATTTTTTGAGTTCTCGGGGTTTATAAACAAGGGTCCAAAGTCAAGTATTCAAAGTTGACCATCATCAGTCATCGAGCAAGCAAGCACATCAAACAAGCAAATGGGGTATTATCGCCATACTGCTTCGGCGCCGCTCCCTGCATATCAGCTCTTACGAGGGAATTGCCGTGGAGTGGACGAGAAAGGAGAGGATGACGGGAGCATGATGATTTCTTACATGATGAGTTGCCAGCAGCGGCTGAGTTGTTAGCTTTCTTGCCAAGCTGTGCATATTGCTGATAGCTGGCCATCGCGGTCGGAAGCACGAATGACGAAACAAGTTGCGGTTGAGTGGAATATGAAAATCGAGGAACAAGGAAAGAATCTAGAAAGTATCAAGGTCGACAAGACCGCGGCGAGCAGAGGGCCTGATGCCTTTGTTATGTATTCGCCCGTCTGGTGTTTCTAGATCTGTGACACCACTATCACTAGGTAGGTCGCCAGCATATGCAACCCTGGCTTGGGCTGTGGGCGGGTTGGGACTTGCGACTTGAGAAAATGGCGGGCGCGGGCGTGGGAGCTGTTCGAAGAGCGGGGCACACCCAAATAAATGGATGGACAATGGATGCGAGACAACGACAAGTGCGTGGGGAAAAGCGAGCTGGAGGCTGGTACAGTACGTTGTGTTGTATGCAATGCAATGCGATGCGCGGCGACGAATTTGATGCTGGAAATATTGGCAGTCCGTAGCTGTGCTGCACTGTTCTAGGCCAAAAGATTCGAGTGCCGGAAACTAACTTGATGGATGAGATGTGATGCAATGTGCTTCTGGATCGCAGCAGGAATCTTGCTCCAGTTCCCGTTCCTTCGACGAAGCTTCTCGTTTCGAGTTGTAAGCCAGGAGATTAAATAACCGCTATTGACCGAACAGATCAACGCAAGAGTTGGCGAGTGGAGGGGTATTCAGGTTGGAGATTTGGTGGTTATACTGGAGCAGAAACGAAACTTGCAGAGAGGAAAAGAGCAGGATGGATGGTAGGATATGGATATGAAAGAGGGTTGACGGAAGAAATAATAGGTAGGTAGGTAGGGACTGTACAGTACACGTCCAAGATCTTCGACGTCAGATGCCTCTTGCAACAATCCGGGCGTTATACTCTCGGGTACTGTACTGTACTGCATCTCTTGCCCTTCATGGGATGCGAGGGAGCTTACACCGGAAACTAAGACGGGTGCCACGAAACGGCAACTCCCTGCCCTATCAAGTTCGACAGTATCACATAGACGGTACCTTATCCTTCCTTGGCTGAACACCGCATCTTGAGTGTATCAAACAAGTGCACCAACGCCACAAGGCAGATACAGCGTCCGTCACAAACGCGGGACCTTGCAGTTGAAGCTGATTAGTCTAGGCATAGTGGTTTCAACCTTGGCATGTTCGCCTGCTTCTCGAATTTGAGGTGGAGGACAGCCACAGGCAGACTTGGTGAGGGGCAATTCAATAGCTTCGAGCGGCTGATTTCCGTGGATGCCTTGCCTTGCCTTAGCTTCGTCCTTGGACAATTCAACATCTTCTACTCCGTACGGAGTAAGCGGTGTTTGGTCGGGTTCTTCATTTCCGACCACGCACGCTCTCGAATGTTTCCAAACACGCCGATTTGACGACGTTCCTTGTATCCAGTCACTATATATGCATGTTTATATGATACGTTTACTCAGCCACAGCCCCAGTTGCTATTTCGCGATCATCTTTTTGTATGGAACACTTAATCGTGGTAGCTTGGAGCTATATGAACGGGGTAAAGTGGGGTTTTTGTTTTGACTTGATGGCCTTTGACGATCAATAGTTGATTAAGTCAATGTCGTAGTCATACATCGGAGATATGCAAAATCTCCACGAGCACAAGCACACATGGATTGGATACCACTCCACCCAGAGCCACGTGAGGCTCTTCTGGTGATGCAAGCGATAACATATTGTGAATCAGTGTAGTATGCGTTTTCGACCGTTACTACACCATCACAGGCGAACCACGCTTCCGAGTTCGCATGATGATAAAGCATGTTTGAGAAGACGGTATGATCAGCAACGAGGAAATAGCCATGCTATACTGAACTCTGATCCGTCACGTCAATATCAAGCCAAAAATGGCGACAAGTGTAAATAATTGACAAACATGACCTTCAAAGCAGGTACAAAGTCCAATGTTTCTATGAATATAAATATAAGCGACCATGTTGACACTTTTTGAAGTTCATCAGCTTCCTGTTCATACATACCCTAAGGTAAGTACCTACTTAGTTGCCATGACGGGTGATGCCGGCGGGACGGAATATCCTTCACCCGTTGATCCCTGCCACAAAGCGACCTCGCAGCAACCCCAGGCATGAGCCGTGGCCTCGCGTCACTGGATGCAGCCTGGTGAAGCTTCGAATTGGATCCAACCTAATATCATCATCAACACTACCAACCACAAACAGCACCACGACCTTGATCGCTGCTCTCACAGGGCCACCATATATATCCAACTTGCCGAACATCAGCTACCGCACATTAAATCGTTGACACTTCCGTTGCCCACCATGGCCGAACGAAATCTTGCCCAGATCATCTCCCAGCTCAAGCACTCCCCCTCTATGAGCTATACCGATGCCAACGCCCTCCTCTCAAAGGCTAAACTCGCCCTTCTCAAGCTCAACGCCCTTACACCCGCTCCCTCAACCCCGACGCATCTTCTGCCTCTCGCCCGCGAGACCTACGAACAGGGTGCCCTGTTTGCCATCCGCGCCCGCAACCCCGAAGCTTTCACCCGCTACGTCCAGCAACTTCAGCCCTTTTACGAACTTCCCGCTGCTGTTCTCCCCCCCAATTTGGCCGAGCGCAACAAGGTCACTGGTCTGAGCTTGCTTCTGCTTTTGACGCAGGGTCGATATGCTGAGTTCCACACTGAGCTCGAGAGCTTGGAGAACCGAGAGGGTGGTGGCGGTGACGTCGAGAGCGACCGATACCTTGGCTACCCTATTCGTCTAGAGAGATGGCTGATGGAAGGATCCTATGACCGGGTATGGAAGGCCATGAAGAGTAGCGAGGTGCCCTGCGATGAGTACAGCGTATTCTCAGAAGTAAGTTTGCATGTTCATTACAATTTCCCCCCAAGTAGCCAATACTTACTCGGCTTTAGATCCTCAAGAATCAGATTCGCTCCGAGATTGCTTCCAGCAGCGAGCGCGCATACCCCAGCCTTCCTATCAGCTCCACAAAGTCCCTTCTCTTCTTGGACTCAGAGGGCGATGTTATCTCTTTCGCTCACCATCGAGGCTGGATCGTCCGTGATGGTAACATCTACTTCCCTGATACTGCTGAAGGCGAGGATGGCGACCAGAACAAGGAGATGAGCCAGATGGTGATAGAAAACGCCCTGGGCTACGCACGTGAGCTTGAGACGATCGTGTAATGGAGTTCTCAGGTCAGAATTCTCGGCGAGAAAGCAACGCGAAGACAAACATAGACCAGTAGAGGGGACCAATGGTTGCTATACTATTAATTCAATTGATGAGCTCGCCTGGTAGGCGAGTCTCAAAACAAACGTCAAACATCTGGTCTTTAAACGTGATTCTTGATCTTGTGCTTCTCGCATATAATCAGGCTAAGTTGAAACTACAAAGACATGACTCCCTTGCCATCTTCTATCAGCCAGTCGTCCAAGTCCAACCTTTTTAAAGCCCTAGACTTTCCACCTCGTCTACCTGGCTCCTTTTTGTGCATCGTTGACTCGAAACTCCCAATTCCGACTATGCGCTCCCGTTATTAAATCTTATTCAACCATGCTCTACCCAGTCTAGGCGAACAACTTCAAACCGCTTCCATGCTTGCCAATCTCACATACTTCACACACTCTGCAGACAGTGCCCTTGTACTTGGTGTGATACTTGGAGCCATCGAAGGCACACTCCTCATATGCAGTACCGCTGTAGATAGGGGTATGGCTGGCTGCGCACACGTCGAACTCGGCGAACTGGTCGAACTCAATTTCAATAGCATCGTTGGGATTGCGCTCGCACTGAGCCTTGGTCTTCTTGGCCTGTAACATTTTGGTCAGTAACCGCAGCAAGCATCGGCATTTCGATTTCACTTACGTTTTCTACAATCTTGGTAGCACCGCCATTGGCGATGATGCGGTTAGCGAAGCTCAAAGCAGAGTTGTAGTTCTTGTTGCGAATAGCCAGCTGCATAGCACTGAGCAGAGCGAGCTGTCTGTGAGGAACCTCGATCTTAGGGATAGTGAAGTACGCTGACAGTTCCAAGCTCCTCTGGAGCTTCTCAGCGTCCTTAGCCACGACATCAGGGGCACCCAATTGTCTTCTGGAAAGCTCAATGCTCATGGCGACAGCATACTCACTGGCCGAGGTAATAAGCTTCTTCGCCTCAGCAACCTCGTCCTCACTTGATACAGCATTGACAAGGATGGAGTGAAGGATACCCTTGAAAATGCTGATACCAGCCTCGAGCTTGTTGGCCTTCATCGAGTCATAGCCCGCTTGCAGGTCGTTGGAAGCAAGGTGCTCGAGATCCCTGGGGATAATCGGCAGGACCTTACGGGGATCTGTCTCATCGAGAGTTCTGCGGACATAGTTGATCAGAGGCGGCAGGCCCTCAGAAGCGGGAAGGAAAGTCTTGGATGCTGAGTAGACTTCCAGAAATCGAGACTTGAGAGGGGCAAAGTCGACAGCCCCGACCTGTCGGTTGAGGAGTTGCATAGCAGTCTCGAAAGATCCGCCAGCGACGTGATCAACGGCCAGTGGTGAGTTTCGTGCCCACATATCTGCCTCGCTGCTGGCAGCACCGCCAGCGTCGACGCTCTCAACATTGACAAAGTCACTATCAGCCTCAGGAATGTCATCGTCTCCCATATCCCAGCCAGCAGCATCTTCATCATCATCGTCGATCAATGCACCGTTACGCTTGGCGGCCGAGTCATCTTCCATAGCATCATCGAAACCTGTATTGGCGGTGGCAGGCTCATCCTCCAGGGAAAGGCCTTCAACCTGGCCAAGCAGGGCCTTCTCGAAAAAGGACTGCGAGGTAGCCTTGGTAGGCCAAGAAGACTCGAAAGTAGGCACAACAGGCTCACGTACAGACAAGGGCTCTCCAAGGGTTGGCAAGGTGAGGTCCTCTTCAGTCAAGCCGGTGGCCTCCAGGATGGACTGACATTCCTCCTCCAGACCATGAGACTTAGCAGTCATGTAGGCAAGAGGGTCTGAAATTTTGTTAGTTAAGCGATTATTGAAATTGACTTGGTTTGAAACTTACAAAGATCAATCTCCTTGAACATTTGGATACGGTCCTCAACTTCTCCAAGGTAAAGTGCGTTCTGGAAGCGCGAGGTAAAATCACCGCGGTGCTCGGCAATCTTAGCCATACGAGCAAGCCTAGATTGGTTACCAGTAGCGAGATATAAGAAGGAGAGCTTATCGAATTGCTTGAGCTTTTGATAGCACATCTCGACAACCTTATGGTTACCGTGCGCCAATGCTTCTGTACTCAAACGGGTCCAGAACTTGGGCTTGTCGAGTTCCTTAGCCATCTCAACAGCAACATCTAGGTTGCCGCATTCGATAGCTAGGTCAAATCGAGTGGTAGGGTCCTGGACGAACTGGAGGGCAATTTCAGGGTAACCCTTCTTTTGAAGATATGAAATAATCGATTGGCCAACAAGACTGGAGTTTCGGATGATGTGAAGCATTTCCTCGTAGTTGCGTTTGACAAGGGCCAACTTGAATCGGTATTCCGTGGGATCAACCTGAAGAATGCGGGGCTTGGCGGCTCTATCGAGGCAGTAGACGTTACGGCCCTTGACCTTGACCAGGTACACAGTCTGGTCAAGGGTTCGGACGATACCGTTATCACCATTGAGCAGAGTATACTTTACATGGTTGAGGGTGGAGTAGAGCAAAACGCCAGCATCATCCCAGGTGGCACTCTTGATACGAATGGTCTCATGAAGAGTACTGACCTGCTCGAGGGTCTTGGACACAATTGTGACGTTGTGCTTGCTCAGAAGAGCAGCGTAGAGACCATCGTTGGACCAAACAACATACTTGACGCCGCTGACAGCGAGCTCAGCAGTGCTCTTCTTCTGCTGGATGTCATAGAGGTGGACGGAAGTAGGAGCGATGATTAAAAGGTTGCCTGTACCTCCAAAGTAGATATCGGTAGTTCCAGTGGGGGGTTTGAAGGATCGAGTAGTGTTGTTGGAAAGATCCTTGATATCAATGGTCTGGTTGGCGGTATTGAGAACGGCAAATCGGTTACGGGCAACGAAAATGGCAGAGCTTCCAGGACCACGCTTAGACTCAGCAGGCTCGATAGCGCCAGAGCCATCCTTGGGAAGGTTAACCAGCTCATAAGATCCGCCGTCAGCAGGTGATGTAACGAGAATAGATCGTTCTGCGGGGTTGAAGGACAATGTCCGGGGTGCTACCCAGGCGCTGCCAAGCTTCTTGAGCGACAGGAGCGTAGGGCTCTCGATGTTCCTCTGGAAGTCATAAGACTTGACGTGCTTCTCCTTGGTGACGTAGAAGAGTAGGTTCTGGTGAACGGCTGAGGCAGGACGCTCTCGCTCCAACTTGAATACCATCACACCATTATCGTGACCAGCAGCAAACAAGTTAATCTCAGGATGCGCCGCAATGACCCAGAAGCGATCATTTTCTCTCTTAAAAGACTGAACAGCGGTTCGCTTGTTCAGGTCCCATACACGGATGGTCTTATCCTCTCCAGCAGATAGGATCAAGTCCTGATGAGGGTGAAACAGACATCCGGACGCATTCTGAAAGTGTCCTCGGCACGTATCGACTTCCCAAGCCTTGGTCTCGCTCATGCGCCACAGCTTCACTAAGCGATCATCGCCAGCGCTAACAATGAGGGGCATGGTGGGATGGAAAGCGACCCAGTTGACGCCACGGTCGTGACCTTCGAGAACGAACTTGACGACAGCATCAGTGTTTCCAAACATATCGGTCTGGTTCTGATTGGCACGCGCCATTTGATCTTCGAAGGACATCGAGGTAGGGGCGGAGTGCTTCTTTCGGAGACCGGAAATGTCCCAAACACGAACGGACTGATCGAGCGACGCAGAGACAACGAGGTCTTCCTTGGGGTGAAATTGGGCGCACATGGCATAGTGGTTGTGGCCAGTCATGGTGCAAACTAGGGATAAGTCAGCATTATCGGCTATTAGACCAAGACAACAATCTTGACCTACTCAAGGAGCGGTTCTGCCAGTTCCATATCCGGATGGTCTGGTCATCGGATGCTGACAGAATCCAGGGAAGCTCGTGGTGGAAGAAGACGGTTCGGACGTAGTCGAGATGACCGTTAAGGGTGAAGAGGCATCGTCGAGTCTGGTAAGACCAGACTTTGATCTTATAGTCGTCACCGCCAGAGACGAAAAGCGGCTGTGTCTTGTGAAAGTCGACACCACGGACAGGGCCATCGTGCTCCTCGAAACGGTCAATTAGAGTTCCCATTCGGTAATCCCAGAGCTGAATGGTAGAAGAGTGTAGTGACACCAGGATCCATGGTCTGGATACAACTTGTCAGCTCTAAAGCTTGCGATGCGGTTCAGCGACGTCGGACAACGAACCTCTTAGGGTGAAAGGCAATGCCTTTAGCTCGCGAGGACTTAGACTCGAACTGTGAAAGGCAGAGTGTCAGTAATCACAAGCAAGAAAAGCACAGCAATTGCATCGCAATCTACCTTGGTCAACATTCCCGGGGAGGACTGCATATTGGCGGGGAGGTGAAGCCGCAGCTTCGAGCATTAAGGGGTGGAACAATTCAAGGCGCCCAGAAGCTGATTGTAGAAAGCAGCTATTCGGCTTGCGGGTAGCTGGATCGCGAGACTTGGGTGCGAGCTGACCAGCACAGCGCGGGCTTATCGAAGTATACGTGAGGTCAGAGTGAAGGGGAGACGTAAGTTAGTTGAGTTGAATGCTGGCCAACGAAGCGAACTCCTAAGGTAGGCTTAGGCTTGGGCAATTGAACACGATGCTCAATTGTGGGCTATCACACCGGGGGAGTACAGGTGTAAAGCCACAGTAATGGAACGCAACATTGTTCCCCCGAATGGAGGGGCTACAGAAAGAACAGGTGTAAGAGGGTGAGAAAACTGGGTACATGCTCCCTGAATGTGGCTGAAGAGTGAAGATGCAGGGGCATCGTTTCTGCCACGTAAGAAAAGACGGTCGAGGGATAAGCTCCTGTCTTTTTGTCTGTCGGTATCAGCTCGGGTACTAAACCCAATTCAGCCAGCTAGCTCCTGGGTCTCAGTGACGCCGTTCGACTCCTAGAAAGCTAAGCATTCTTTGTCTTTGACTTACAACGGAGTTGATGCCTGGTGATTGAGAGTCTGCCGCACGTAGAAAACATCTTGAGCGTGCTTGGGTTTGTTGAAGACGCCCAAGACCAGAATTACACCACTATTGCGTGCCTAATTCCACGCCCTCGCTATCTTGTCCAAGCTTTCTTTGGAGAGCTGTCCTTTGCCCCTCCATCACGAGGCTCCAGCTCCTCAATATCCAATACTTGCTTTATGCAGCGCTTTGCGTAGACCGCAAATATGCCTCGCCTTTCTCAATGCCTGGCTATGGCCCTGATGGCTGCTACAGCTTCTTTGGCTTCCCCATCAGTCAACGTGGGAATGAACGCAGCATTTCCTCGTGCTCCATATCTGCTTGAACTTCTGTAAGCTTATACTATTTCTGGTGAGCTACCTATGTATTGCTTCTGACCTTTAACAGAGAAACTGCCGCTGAAGAAAATTCAACAGCATACTTCCCTCTACTTGACAAGATTGCTGGTGGTCACTTTCAATCAACCAATTCAGATGCAGAGCTCTACGACCGTTTCCTCGAAGTCCTTCAGCAAGACGGGCACATCACTAAACCAGAAGCCCTCTCAACTTACAAACTTGCTCTTTCACTACGTGCTGCCGCACCACGAATAGAAGCACATTACCAATACTACACTACAGCTGTCGATTCAGTATCCAAAGGAGACACCAACGACGATTGCTTGACATGGGCATTGATCGATAGCAAGAAATACTGCTCAGAAACTCTCGATAAAGCCGTGGAAGGTGATTTTTCCGCAAGGTAAGCTGTTTCGTTTGCTTTGGACACCACGACCCTAACCCGTGAATAGGCAAGTCAATCTGTTACCATTTGATCGAGTTCTGGGGCTTGGAAAAGATGCCATTCTCTACGCGGACCCAACATCTGCCTCTTTCGGCCCTTTCCACATTGCGCTCTCCAAAGCTGCCAAGCAGGGAGATGTGTCATATAGACTGCGATATCGCCGAAGCGCAGGGGCTCCTAACACTCCTTTGTCTGTGAGCGGTTATGGTGTGAAGCTGGACCTAAAGAGAACTGACTACATCGTTATTGATGATCGTGAAGCCAGCCAGGAAGGTAAACAGAAACCTGCCACAGCCGACGTTGATCTTGACACAGATGAAGAGGTTGCTGATTTGAAGCCTCTCTCAACTTCTGAATTGGCATCGTTAGGCCTGAAGACTGCTTCGTTCATTCTAAATAGTGAAAATCCTCTCGATGCTTTAGTCAAATCAACCCAGGATTTCCCCAAATTCTCAGCATCGATCGCCACTCATGAAGTCGCAAAGGAGTTTGCTGCAGAGCAGGAGAAAAATGTTGCTGCCGGTATTCCCAGTGGCATCAACTTTCTCTGGATGAACGGTGTCCAACTCATTGAGCGTCAAATTGAGCCATTTACGCTCATTGAGATGATTCGCCGTGAGCGCAAGCTGATCGATGGGGTCCGTGATCTTGGTTTCAATGGCCAACAGGCTAATTCACTTCTTGGGCATTCTGAAGTTGCTAGTTCGAAGGCTGAGGATGAACCGCCCAGGTTCGACTGGACAGATCGATTGGAGGAAGGCAAAGCACTCTTGTGGTTGAACGACCTCGAGAAGGACGCTCGATACCAGAAGCTCCCAAGCGATTTGACAGCAGTATGTAAGAAGATTACCTCTTGATACCATACCACTAACGACCTCATAGCTCCTTCAGCGTACATATCCTGGACAACTTCCGCAGGTGGCTCTTAACCTCTTCCACATTGTGGCACCAGTTGACTTCACCAATATTGAGGATGGGCGAGCATTTGGCCAACTAGCCCAGTTCATGCAACGCGGTGTCACCTTGAGGTTCGGCATACTTCCCTTGGCCACTACACCTGCTTCTGCTGCTCAGGCCAAGGTCGTTTATCATTTGATGGAAACATATGGATTCGAGTCCCTCATTACGTATCTCCAAGAGAGTGAAGAGGGGCCAGAGGGTGCGGCCAACAAGAAGGCTTTCACCAGGGCTATTGATGGAAGAGAAACACTACCAGGAGCGAACAAAATGACATTGGCCGAGATTCTCGAAGCCGATACTTATAAGCAGAGGGTGGAAGCAAGCAAGGCTTGGGCTAACCGACTCAATGCTGACACTACCGTGCGTCCTGTCTTTGTGAATGGTATGGCTATTCCACGTGAGAAATCGTGGGTTCAAACCATGGGCCAGCGATTAACCGAGGATCAACAAGCAATCCAGAAGGCTGTGTACTTTGGGCAAATTGAAGAGGGAACGCCTGTTTCAGACCTCTTCCTCCGTGACGCTCTTTCCAAGCGCAACACATACATCTTTCCTGACGATGAGAAGGCCCTTCGCGTTGTTGATATCAACAAGCTTCACAAGGAATTTGCGGGATTGTTTAGCAACATTGCCGTCCTTCCCTCAGACTCGAAGGCTCCCAAAGAAAGCTGGGCTGTGCTCACAGTCGTCGCCGACCTTGCAGCCGATGACGGACAAGACCTTCTTCTGGCTGCCCTTGAATTCAAGCGAAAGAACCCTGGCGTCCGACTTGACCTTGTTCATAACCCGCCGTCATCCGCAGAGGCTCATGCCATCAATGGCGCCTTTAAGCTTAACGAAGGCAAGCTTGCTGAGATGAAGAGTAAGGATGATCTGAAAGCCATTCTTGAGGCGTCTTGGACAGCTGAAGATGATGGCCTTGGCACTGCGCTTGCCGACTTCCTCTCTGCTTCAAATATACTTCCTGGTACAAAGGGACTGCTCCTCAACGGCCGAGTCGTCGGTCCCCTGTCGTCCGATGTGTCTTTCAATGAGGACGATTTGCAGCAGCTATTGGAATTTGAGCAACGGAACAGGATTCTTCCTGTTTATGCTGCGATCAAGGACCTTGGCTTTGAAGATAAGCTTTCGGATCCCATTGCAGCCGCCAAGCTCACCTCGATCACGGCACTCTCTACTATTTCTGATCTCCCTCAAGGCATCTTCGAGTCGGCCCCGTCCATTCGAAGCTCCATGTATAACACTTGGAACTCAACTCATAGCGCTATTGAAGTCGGCAACCCCGAAACCGCAAGTGTTCATATCGCTGGTCTTCTGAATCCTACCAGTGAACAAGGTCAGAGATGGGCACCCATTCTCAAGGTCTTGTCTGAGCTCGATGGAGTGTATCTGAAGCTTTTTATGAACCCGAAGGAAGTAGTTGCAGAACTTCCCATTACACGATTCTTCCGTTACGTACTTGACTCAGAGCCTTCTTTTGATCAGGCTGGCCATGTTCAGAGCCCTAAGGCGACTTTCAAAGGCCTTCCCTCTGAGGCTCTGTTAACAGCAGGCATGGATGTGCCTCCGGCTTGGCTAGTGGCTGCCAGAGAGTCTGTACAGGATTTGGACAACATCAAGCTGAGCTCTGTCAAAGCCGACATCGATGTGATATATGAGCTGGAGAATATTTTGATTGAAGGTCACTCCAGAGATGGCAAGCGAGGTGCACCAAGAGGTGCACAATTAACCCTAGCCACGGAAAAAGATCCCCTCATCACAGATACCATAGTCATGGCCAATCTAGGCTATTTCCAGTTTAAGGCTAATCCTGGTTTCTACAATATTCAACTCAAGCAAGGCCGAACGTCGAAAATCTTCACCATCGAGAGTGTTGGTGCTCACGGATATGCTCCGGTTCCCGGAGACGAAGGCACGGAAATCGCCCTCATGGACTTCAAGGGCACGACCCTATATCCTCGTCTCAATCGTAAGCCAGGAATGGAAGAAGTCGATGTATTGGAATCTCCAGACAGTGAAGACAGCGGCATTGTTGCTAAGGGCCTCAAGTTTGCTGAGAGTCTTCTCGGAGGGGCCAAGACGCCCAAAGAGATTTCGGCCGAAGAACATGCTGAAATCAACATCTTCAGTGTTGCCAGTGGTCACTTATACGAGCGCATGCTCAACATCATGATGGTATCGGTTATGCGCAACACCAAGCACACCGTCAAGTTCTGGTTCATTGAGCAGTTCTTGTCTCCCTCGTTCAAGGAATTCATTCCTCATATGGCTGCGGAGTATGGATTCAAGTACGAGATGGTTACTTACAAGTGGCCTCATTGGCTCCGCCAACAAAAAGAGAAACAGCGCGAGATATGGGGGTACAAGATCCTTTTCCTCGATGTATTGTTTCCGCTTTCCCTGGACAAGGTCATCTTTGTCGATGCTGATCAAATCGTCCGCACTGATATGATTGACCTTGTGAACCATGACCTAGAGGGTGCTCCATACGGTTTCACACCCATGTGCGACTCGCGCACTGAAATGGAAGGCTTCAGATTCTGGAAACAGGGCTACTGGGCGAACTATCTTCGTGGGCTGCCGTACCATATCTCAGCCCTCTACGTTGTTGACCTCAACCGGTTCCGCCAGCTGGCAGCAGGAGACCGCCTTCGACAGCAGTACCACGCACTCTCAGCTGACCCTAACAGCTTGTCCAACCTGGACCAGGACCTGCCAAACAACATGCAATTCACAATCCCAATCCACAGTCTTCCTCAGGAGTGGCTCTGGTGTGAGACGTGGTGCAGTGACGAGAGTCTGGCTCAGGCGCGTACCATTGACTTGTGTAACAACCCACAGACAAAGGAGCCCAAACTCGATCGCGCCAGGAGGCAGGTCCCAGAATGGACCGTCTACGATGAGGAGATTGCGGCGCTGGATCGTCGACGCAAGGTTGTTGGAGATAGCAGTGAGAAGAACTCGAAGAGCAGGTCGATGGAGGAGCCAGTGCATACAAAGGATGAGCTTTGAGGAAGTCTTGGCTCATGCCCAATTTGACTTGAGCAAATTTAGAACTGCACATATATCGATAGGTCTCATCTATTTACAATCTTCCAGAGTCATTCAATTATGCCACATCTTCAGCCGCCAAAACCTCTGATGCCATCTCAAGCCTTGAATTAAAGGTTCTGTGGCAGCTGGGCAGCCTAAAGAGGTATCACCACTAACAGTCTTTAGCACAATTAATGAACCCTCCCTTTTTGATGGTTGCATCTTCAGACCGAACGAAATTTGATGTTGCAGTGTCTTTATCTTGCCAATGCAGCCACAATCCAAGCGCAAGCCTTATCGGCAGCAAAGCCACCTACGTCAGCCCACCATCTGTCTTTTGTGATGGTTGTACCCTTAAGTCAGAAGATTGCACATCACATGCCACTGATGACATGTTGCCTTTCGCTCATTCCCAAAGGGTACAAGTTCGCCAGTCCAGGTGGGTACTTTGGGGAATTACGGCGAGGTGGTGTTGGCATTCTAGGGTAGGTCGGTGTAAATCTATCTGATTGTCCACTACATGTAAAAACAAAAAGGGCTATATGGGTTTGAGCTTCAAGTAATGCTAGGACTCACGTATATTATAGATTCCTTTAGATTGCTGCCCATTAACCTTCACTACTAAACAGGGGGTTGGGTGTTGGATTATTACCATGAGTTACCCTTTTTACTAGCCTCCCCCTTACTTGGGCAGTGTGGCCGAGCTGTACATGGACGAGTCATCACATCAAAGCTGAGTATCCAAATTATCATATCTGTTCCTTATTTTAGACCATGCTTCGCCGCGCTATTGCTGTAGTACGTATATGTACGCAAAAGTCCTCCCTAAATACAACTAACACCACTGTACAAAGCCACATGCCCCTTACATGCTCCTGACAATGCTTTCCCTGCCGTGCTAAACATGGAACCGTACTAGCATTCGAATGAATAAATCCAGCCCTCACTCTATGTTGAGTAGAAGCATGAAGACCAAAGCCGGGCCACCGGGCCCATGGACGTTGTCGATAAGTGCAGAATCGGTATCAGGGGCCAATGCCAGGAAGATCTGCCCAAGTCGCATTCATGCCATCCTATTCCTTAACGCCTCGTGTATGTTGTTGTAGGTATATCGTGTCTATTCCCAATTCCAAAATCCCGGAGCCTCGTACACCACGGAGAAGGCATTTCTCTCCGAAATAAATAAAAGCAGTCAAGCTCGTTACGCTTAGTACCATCATATAAGTCCCAGGCCACGGGTGTCACAAATGCCTTGTTAAATCCATGAGCCTCAGGTCTGAAATAGAGGCCAGTGTGAAGAAAGAAAAGTGGCGGGTATCACAAATGCCGTTTAGTCAAGACACCACGCTCCGTAGATCCTTTACCAAGTTACAGCGTCGAGGATCGAAAACATCAAGAGAGGGAAATGCATTTTGCTTGTTGTTCAAGGCTGACTCGTTTCCCGTTCTTCTCGGATCGAAGCCATCGACGAGGCCTGGCCGACGCCCAACATGGATGAATGGCTTAGCGGTGGCACTCCGGCCGATGATTTGACCCCTGTCGCTGAAGGGGCACCGCTGGGTGCCGATGTTCCATTTTCTATCTTTTGCTTCGTGAGTTGGGCTGGATTTATGCCGTTTTCACCGTTGGGTGTTTGCGCTTTGGAGTTGTCTGCTGACAATTCTTTATGCAGTGGTGACGAGGGAGAGTTGGACTTTTTGCTTCGAGCATCACCATTTGCTGTATTAGCCCCGCGTGAAGAGTTGCGTGGAGAAACCCGACCAGTCTGATAAAATGGTTAACAAACATCACAATTGATAGAGGATAGAAGAGGCGTACTTGCTTGGCCCACCGAAGACCACAGCTGTTACAAAGATCCCTTTGACCACTGGGTCCTCTTCGCCATTCGGGCGTGTTTCTTGTGTGGCAGTTGGCGCAGTCTCGCACCACATTGCCAACGCCCTTTCTTCGCTTACGTTTCTTCTTGCTGGAAAGCAGACCGCCAAGTTCCTCAGCAAGAATACGATTAACCTTCTCCATCTGCCGCAACTCGAATTGCCAGCTAGAGCATTTCGTTGTTCTCAATTCATCAAAAATGTTGTCCTCCGAGGCCAAAGCAGCGTCTTGGCTACCGGGGGCCAACGCACCACCGGCAGGCTGTGAAATATGACCCGTGGCGTGGTTTTCGGTGCCGTTACTGGATCTCGGGGTTGCGGCGAGAGACCTGGAACCGGTGCTGGCGGGAGCCAGGTTACGTGATGATGCCTTGAGAAGCTTTGTCTGGGCAAGCAAGAACGATGGCTTTTGGCCCTCAGAAGCGTCACCCGGGTACAGAGTCGTCTGGGCTTGCAACACTTGGCCCCTACGGTTCTGGACCTCGTGTTTGCATGTGACAATCTTTCCTCGCCTGGCTTTTTCCAGTGTTCGCCCAAACTCGGGGCGTGATTCTTTTC
Organism: Fusarium sp. HKF-74; assembly: GCA_021223625.1. Lineage (NCBI taxonomy): Eukaryota > Fungi > Ascomycota > Sordariomycetes > Hypocreales > Nectriaceae > Fusarium > Fusarium sp. HKF-74. The sequence continues at coordinate 141,799 of JAJFAS010000076.1, forward strand.
GCATAAGATCCTGTATACTGGTTCCCACCAGGCTATCAGGCTGGAGGTCGAGGAGAGATCTGATATTCGAAGAGACGTATAAGAATAGGCCCGATGTCGAGAGCTTCGTCCAGAGTTCGCTGTCCCCAATACCACCATTCGCTTCAAGATTGCGGCGACTTAGAGCAAACACCGGCCGCTTGCGGCCTACCAAGATGATGCACTTTCGACCCTTTCCTTGTTCGACAAACAGTGAACCATGGCTTTCGAACCAAGTGTAACCACTGTGCTTTCTGCGTATCCGGAACACAATGTTGACAGGGTTTCCGGTTGTTGTGTCCTTCAGCTCGCGTGTAACAGGAACGATATCAGATGGATGGCATACTGTTGAGAGTGAGTTGCCAACTAAATCCGCAGCCTCATATTCTAGGACCTTCTTGCAAGACGGAGAGAGATATAGGAAGAGACCTTTGAGCGAGAGAACGTGAACCACATCGTCGGTATTCTCGAGGAGCATCTTATCCCATGATTGCTTATGCCAATCAGAGGTGAGGCCCTTGGGGCTGAATTGCTGCAACAGCGTAGAGACATCGTCAACGCCTAATGTCTGGCCATTATCGGGCTCCCAGTGACTGGATTGCGGTGGTGTCCAGATATATTGGCCAATGTCGCTGTGTTTGTAGTTCACCTTTACACCACCAAGGTCTTGGTTCGATGCGATCGCGTCCGGACACTCGACGAGATCAATCTGGAAACCAATAAAATATCTGATCTCATCAGTGTCCCATGGGATGGGGATCATAGTAAGAAGGTTGAGGAAAGGCTTTCCGCCCTTTCGATAGTTGATAAGACTCTGTTGAACTTCCCTGCCTTCGTGAACCATCTTCTTCAAATTGTAGACAGCTCCGTCATCAACGAACTCTCGCTTGGAGCCCGCTTCGACTTTGCCATCTGGGGCCTGCAGAAAGCGGCAGTTCTGACCGACAATCTCATGACGACTATAGCCGGTAAGGTTTTGGAAGTTATCGGAAACGTATATAATAGGGCAATCGTTCATGGCGACATCGCAGACGACAAAGGCGCAGGACATATCCACAGCGCCAAGTTGTATGCGCGGGTTCTTACGAGTAGCGACTAACCACAGAGCTTTAAGCATATCAAATCCACTCTTTGAGTATATCGTCTTTTCCTTCGAGTCCCTCGGGGCATCGCCGGTTGATGGGGTCGTTGCAACTGAAGTGCTGGTCGGATGAGTAACGGTTGAAGAGGACATGGCTCCGTGTGAGTGTTGCTGTGGAGGTGAGACAACAGAGCCGGAGGCAGTTGAGACTTGGCGAGAAAGTGCAGGTAAGTTTTGGTTGTTATCTCCAGCATTCATGTTGTTGAAAGCCTGATGGTTCATCATACTGTCGCCCGAGTCCTCTATGGTATCCATGGCGTTATTGGCTGGAGCAGGGATCGGGGTCGTCGTGGGGGGGTTGGTTTGGTTCATATTCATGGAGCCTGCATCTGGAGAAAGATCCATGGAGAAGTCGTTACCAATCTGAACTTGAGGGGTCAGTTGGGCTTGTGGGAACTGGCTCATGGACGGTGAGTAAAGGTTCATCGGTGAAGCGTTGCCGGCCATTTGTGCTCCAACGCTCATGCTTGCAAAGGTAGAGGGCATCATAGAACTCATCATATCAGGGGATATGGTCGAATAGTCATTTGGGTCGGATGTCATATAATTGCCCATTTGGTCCATGCCGATGGAGGTATTAATGGTGGGAAAACCCCCTCCCATGGGTGGTTGGTTAAATTGGTATGAGTTGAGGTCAGCGTTATCGGTTCCAAAGCTCATCACGTCGCCGTTGCCGACTGAAGACATCCGCCTTTGCCCTTGCTGCTGCTGCTGCTGCTGATTTATCTGGAACTGACCCATAGGGTTAGCAAAGGCTTGAGGCATGCTCTGTCGGCGGTATAGCTTGTCTTGGTTATCGCGCACAATATCATCGAGGGAATCTCCTCCCTGGTAGAAGGTCGGGTCGTTCATATTGTGCTGCATGTGGTTCTGCTGGTTCTGCTGCATTCGAGGTTGTTGGAACTGCTGAGATGGTTGCTGCTGTTGCTGCTGCTGATGGGGGGAGTAATAGCCATCCATAGCGACAGCATCTGGCTGGACGGCCTAGCCAGGCGCTCGAGGGAAGTTGTGAGCGGGTGTTGTCCCGTATGTAAGGCGCGAAGTCTGGCAGGTGGTGTCCTGGTTCGACTACCGAGGCGTCGGAAAGGTTGGCGGCCTGATGAGGAGACCCTAGCTGCAGCGGAAATAAAAGCGAAGACTGGTGACAAACGCAAAAAATATGACGAGGCGAAAGAAGTCGCAATATGGTAGAACCGTGGCGGGTCGAGATGGGTTACGTCGACGTCGAGTCGGGTCGGGTCGATGGTTTGACGTGATAAATCAGGCCGGAAAGATCAAGCGACCGAGCGAAAAAGAGAGGGACAGGGTGGATATGGATAATCGCAGATGGCAAATGCGCGGGGGTGGGTATTTCGTGCTTGGTCGAATTTGTACTGTTCGAGATTGGACTGTGGCTCAAAAATCGGCGATGGAAAGGTCGGAAATGCGGGAAATTTGCGATCAGGAAGGAAAGCGAGAGAAAAGAAGATTCTACGTTGCAAGCTAAATCGCGTCAAGGTCGAGGGGGGAGGATTCGCTATGTCGGTCGTTTGAAGGGGAACTCGAGAGGGATGGAGAAGTAGAGGACGGTATGGCAGAAGAAGAATGGGAATGCGTGAGAAGCAGATGCCCTGGGCTGGGCTGGGACGGTGCTTTGGGTGTGTGTGGGTGGGGGAAAGTACCTACCTAGGTACACCATGCCATGCCTACCAACTTACTTAGGAGCTAGGCCAGGCAAAGAGCAGGCAGTCAAAGGTCGGGTGGGATTGGATGGATCCAATGGATCACGGTGTGGCTAGTGCGAGGTGGGAAGCAAGACAGTGGAGGCCGAAGGATAACGGACTACTAACCAACGTTATGGGCTACTGGTGCTAGCTAATGGAAGCCGGAGATTGAGAACTAACTACGAGCTTGAGAGAGAAACTGGTGACTATCGCTTTCTGCGGCTCAGTCGAGCCCTTTCAAAATTCCCATGTGCATGTGCACAACTCAAGGTGAGGTGAGGTATCTGTAGGTATCCATCTCAAGACTTTAGCCTGTCGAGGGTAGCGCACAGCACTGTACTTGTACTGCACTTACTCAACCTAACTGTACCGTACAGAGTACAGGTACTGTAGGGACTCATGCATCCAATGTGGGGTGAGGGGGATCTAGGGACTTGAACTTGCGCGTTGATTGAGAGGCTCCAGGAGTAACTCCGGTGCAAGAGACTTGCGCATTGCCCAATACCTTAGAGGCTAGACTCGAGCAGGAGCCGGGAATGATTTGACATCAGATGGGTGATTCTGGGTACCTACCTACTCTGTATATGAATCATAGCAGGACGATAACGTTGGTTATTTAACAGAAACTGATAGAAAACATATAAAGAGACAGTTATAATTTGATATCGTTATATAGCTTTAAAAATATTTTCTGAATGATAAAAGACGTGGCTACCTTACCCTGTCTATCGGGTTTACTGGAGGACAACATTGGGGGGCCTTTGGGCTGGGACCCGACGGGAAGACCCTGAGGTGTGCTTCGCTTCTGTCCGGGCAGCACAACAAATTTATCCTTTCTAGCTGGAGGTTTGTACATGCCCTGTGCCTGTCGAGTCTAGAGATCATCTCCGTTTTGGGCAATGTCCTGTATTTGCATTGAGACACACAGTCAGTCAAAGTCACTACTATCGATATCTGAAATCTCATACTACTAAAAAATGCATCTTCCTTACCACAAAGAAAGAAAAAAAGAAAGTCGTGCAAGCAAGTCCCTAGATATGCAATGAATACCCTGCATCAGAATGTCTCGAATTCGCTAGCACACCCGCCGTTCCTTGCAGGCCAGAAAAAGTAAGACCAAAGTGCGAGTAAGCATTCATCATTCATTGAGATGGAGGGTTAGTACAGTATGTATATACAGTATTCAAGATTCAACACGCCCCCCCTCCATGTGTGTGTGTGTGTGGCTTTGCTTTCACCTAAAGGTACCCGTCAACCCTGTCGCCATCACCATTAACTTTGTTTTAAGTGCCAATGCTCACGAGTCTGTCATTTTGAAATGGCATTTGCGCTCTGATGACTGGCGACAGAGTTAATACTCTGACTTAGCACCTTGGGCACCGAAGTTGGGCAGTACATTGACTCAATTCGCCCTCCTTATCATCCATACTTGTACTATTGCGAATCGTGGCTGAATCAATAAATACTCACGTAGCAAGTCAGAGACAAATATCAGAGTATCGCCGATATCAAGAAAGGACCTCATTAACCATCCTGCCTGCGAGTAAAAGACATTGATTCCATATTTCCCCCAGCCCATCTAATCATTCGGCCCTGGAAACAATATCGGTGTGGTTATTTTATTCATAATTCCGTACGCTACAAAACTCGTCATCTATATATATCACAGACCGACAAACCGACCGACCGACCGACCGACCGACTGACCGTCTTGCCGCTGCCGACCAAAACCCTCGCGACGAGGTACTAACCAGTTATCGATAACCTAACTCGTAAACTCTAATGATTTTGCAAAAAAGGCGCCATGCGGTCTTGAGGATATAGACTGCCTAAACAAAATTCCCTCTCATTTTTACCCCGACGCCTAGGACCGTCGTCCTCTGTTTCTCTTCTTCCACGCTCGGAACATGGTATTGGCTGGATGCTGATTCGAACCCGATACACTTTGCTCGAATGAAGCGCATTTCCACATCACGTTGATGCCACCATTGCTTTGTGAATTCGCCTGTTGGAACTGCCTGCCCCGTGAACGGGTTCCAAGCCCATGGCTGGCCATCTTATAGCGTTCATCGTCTAAAGACAGGCCGCTATATCTCTTCAGAAGCGGCCTATAGGGCCATCTCGACACCCGGCGACAATCGGCTGGGTGATATGAACCAGTCTGCCTTCATATGACTTCCCAAAGGGTGGCGAGACTCAGCCCATCTGCGAGCTTCCTCCTAGTTGAAGAATCCCATGATAGTTCGCTGTGCCTCAGGAGAAAACTGCTGCAGAAGGGGTGTAGGATCAACGCCGGTCGATGTCAGAAACCCCTTAGTTGCTAGTGCTACCCGGTTGGCAGTCTGTCCCACAAGGGTCTCTGCCTCGAGAGCCTGAGCAATAAACACGAAGATCTTGCCCGCTTGGTTCGCTACAGCTGGGTGTCGTCTACAAGTTCCAAGCGTTAGCATGAGCACACCAAATTACTGGTAGTAGGTTGAGGGCGGAGAGTACTTACTGGTCAATCAGCTCCGCAAGGTATGCATAAGCATAAGGTGCCGCTTCTTCATCGTTGGTCACGGGTAGAGTCTCTACCCATTGTGTAATCACGGTTTGCACGTCTCCAACTGTGCTTGCATTGTAGTGGAGAATCTTGGCGATAGCTGCGCATGCATTCTCAGTCGCATAGACATTGTCCTCATTACGGGCGTCAGGAACCTGAGTGACCTGGAACAAGAAGGGGACTGAGCCTCCCAAGAACTGCGCCCATGGTGCTCCACCTCGGTGCGCCGCAACTCCGATGCCGTAAGCTGCCGCCTGGCGAATAGCCGGCGAAGCATCACGGCAGCCATCGATTAGCGGTTGGGTGATGTAGTTGGCATATCGTGTGCTCTCAGGACCGCAGTACTCAAGGACATCATCCATTATGCAGAGTCCCCACTGGCGTTGGGTGGGATCGTTTGAGGTAAGGAAGCCTTCGTATGTGGGCATCAATCGCTCCCAGGCAGGCAAGAACGCAGCACCGTGGTTCTTGAAAATAGCATGGAAAGCCTTGTTCATATCCGAAAGCAGGGTCTGGTCATCCTCGATAGCCATCAGAGTATCCTCAGCCTCATCTTCCACATCCTCTGCAGTGGCTCCCTCCTTATCCTCCAGACGCTGGGCGACACGGTCCTTGTAGTCCTCAATAGCAGAATGTACCGAGTCGATGAATCGACTGAGATGATCTGCAGAAAGACAGTCCTTTCCAATGACCTCAACAGATTCATAGAAGCATTGGTACATCTCAGCAAGTGTGTCAATGGCAGGCTCGGCAGTCAAGACCTCGAGGAGCTTGTCAACAGTAGCACTCCACAGACCACGGAGCTCGTTGGACTGTGGGCCATAGGCTTTCTTATAGGAGCTCAACAGCTGAGGGACAAGCTTGGCAGAGATATATCGAACAGGATCGTGGAAGAAGAATGCAAGGCCAGGCAAAGCGATCTTCTCCATGATCTCCGCTACATAGGGAGCAAAAGAAGCCTCAAGGACTTGGGCGTAGACGACCAGGAGTTCAATGGCCATGTGCTTGTCATCCATGGTACTTGTCTTGATACCAATCATCTTACCCTTGAGGGGAACAAGTTCCCATCCCTCCTCATTCTGCATCTGCTCAACCTGGTCATCATCGTCCAGCAGTTGGATATCAGCCTTGGCAACAGCAAGCTCCAGCAGAGGAGGCATGACGTTGTGAAGAAATGGAAGGAAGTCGGAACCGAGAACACGACACATGCGGCCCCAGCAGTGCATGAGGTATTGAGCTTGAGGGTCGTCTGCATCAGTAATGTTTGCCTGAATGTTGGCCAGAAGGTTGACAAGAGTCATAGCATCCTGACCAAGACGCTCTTTTCCAACAGCCAGAGCGATCAATGTGGCGCACTCCATAGCCTTGGCACGCAGAAGTCGGTACTCCTTCTCACTCTGGTTCTGGAGAACATTAACAAGAAGAGGCATGAGGGTATCGTAGTATTTCGAGAAGGCAGCTTCAGCGGCGTCGGCGATGGTGGCGATTGTTGACAGAGCTTGTTCTTGGACATAGCGCTTTTCATTTTGAAGGAGCTGGAAAAGATGTGAGAGGAGCTCGTCCAGATATGGCTCCAGAGTGGCCTTCTCAGCCTCCTCACAGAAGTTGACAAGAGCGGCAGCTGCGTGAGACTTGACACGGCCCTCGGGCGAGTCGAGGACAGGAATGATTGCCTTGAGAACTCGGTCGTAGTAGTCGGTCTGCATCTTAGGGGCAAAATCAGTGCTCATCTGACCAAGAGCATTGCAGCCAGCCCATCGAACTCGAGGGTGAGGATCTCGGAGAGCGGGAACCACTAGATCTAGCACTTGGCTAAGCTCCCCAATCATCAGATCACGGCAGCCCTCGGAGATAGCAGAGATGGCCATCAGGGCTGCATGTCGATCCCTCCAAGCCATGGAAGTCATCATACGAGGAAGCCAGTTGAAAGTAGGGGCCAGGATGGTCTGTCCTCCAAGCTTGTTCGCAAGTCTGTCCATGGTTTGCTCGCCAGCAACGTGGTTCTGGTCACTCTCGTCCTGGTCAAACTGCAAGGTGAGTTAGTTACATGAATTACGTGTCTCCATTCTCTGAAAACTCACGTCGTCAGATGCCATCCATTCGGAAGCATCATCGTCATCCTCGCCTAGATCGGTCATGAGACTCAAGCACTGGGTGATCATGTCATTTGTGTAGGATGGATCCTTTCGGCACACTGAGGGGGCGTAATCGGCAAATGTGGCCATGAGCTCGAGAGCGTTTTGACGGCAGATGTTTTCGAGCTCCTTGTCTTGGATCACTGAAATGCTAAATTGGACAAGGTTCTGGAAGAGAGGCTTGAACATTTTGGGAGCAGACTCGGCGAGATCGATGAGAGCAAGGAGCGCCTTGCTGAGGTCGTCGGAATCCTGAGAATCCTTGATCGGGGGAAGAATGTTGAGGACATCGGGGATAAGGGCGTAGTACTTAGCCTGTCCCTTCTTGCTAATAGTCCTGAAGAATGAGGCAAAAGCCTCCATAGCCGCAAGACGGACCTATAGCTGTGGTTAGCAGAGCCATGATATGCAATGTGGGACAGAAAAGTCTGCCCCGTGGGAAGGGTGCCGTACCATGACGGCGTCGTCTTTGAAGCCCTTCTGAAAAGCTTGAAGAACGGCCTCCTCATGCTGCTTCTCGATGATGGCGGGAGTGGTCGCGAAGACTCGGAACGCATTCTCTCGCTTCTCTGGTTCGGGAGCTTGGCTAAGTTGGAAAAGAGCGCCAAGCAGTTCGGGCCAAATATCGCCTATTGTAGGAGTTGTTAACAAAGTTCCAGGATACGGAGAGCCATTTCAGGGCTTCTGAAAGCTTACCATTCTCGGTGTATTGTCTGGCAAGCTCGGCAACAGCATCACTAATTTTGTTGCGAACGAGGCGCTCAGACTCGGCGGCAAGGGTCTCGAGAATCTTTTGTCGAATGACAGCGGCTTGGTCCTTGGTCAAAGAGATGAACAGATCTGTGGTCTCTCCGGACTCATTCTTGCGGGTTTTTGAAGCAATTCGGCGGAAGATTACAGCGGAAAAGGATCGTGTCGCATTGTCGCCAGCAGCTTGAATCTGTTCCGCCAGTCCCATCAACAGGACCTCAGGTCGGGTGGCAGTCCAGTTGTTCTGCAGGTGCTCCTCGGCTTGTGATCTTATACTGTTGTCGGGGGACTGCAGAGCTTGCAGGAGCTGTGAAAGCTCTGCGTGGATGTCGGGTGGGAGCAGAGACATTGTTGTGGTCGTGGAGGGTTGCTGATGGTGATGTCCACCAGCAGACGACAAAGAAAGTTTGGGTCTCAGTCGGAGAATGTGGACAAGAGTAGCGATAATGAAGTACTGCTTGAAGAAGAATCTAAGAGGGTGAAAAAGCTACGAGCCGTCGAGGTTCGTTTGCTTGAGTCGGCCGTGGCTTCACTTTAAGGGACGAGATTTCCAAAGATCCCAAATGGTGTGGAAGAAAGAAGAGAGGGACTGAATGGGAGCAGAAAGTGAGGTGGGGGAGGGGAAGCCCAAAGTTGAGGGTCGTGAATAAGTACCGTCTGGGCGAGTCTTTGCTGGCGAGGTACTTGGGGACCCGACAGACTTGAGCCCAAAAGAAAAAAAAAAACAAAGGGTGCGCGGTGACCAGGTCGTGACTAGTGTATTTTTTATGTAAGGCAAGGTAGTAGGTACTTATTGTTTATTTTTTACCTTTTTTGCCAGGCTGCAATCAAGCCATCCAATACCTAGGACGACTGACTTTATGCAAGTTGAAGTTAAGAAATTACCTCCAAAGCTACTGATGGAAACTTGTCTGGACTTGTAAAGTTAATATTCAACTGTTGTGTCTCTGGTTGGCGCATGATATGAACGTCTGAAGTCATCAAAGAATAATTGATGCCAGATGGACCGGGAGAACGCCTCTTTGATCATCCAGCACCATAGACAAAGAAGATTAAAATGAGCCAGAGAGCAATTGGCGAGGCAGTCGAACCTCAATGTCTCTTGTCATTAAGTTTACCTACCTATTTGATTTCCATACCTACGTTGTTTGTCTGTGCCCCACCACACCGCCAGAACGGATGGCTTCCATCCATCAAATATGCACAATGAAATCTTCTTTTTTGTCATGATGCATTGCGGCTGCAGCTCAGTTACCTTAGCCAACCATTTCTTGAACCTATCAAATTGATACTAAGCGTTTTCTCTGGCCTGATTAGTTTTGAGTTTGGGTATTTGATAAGCTGCAGGATATGTATGATGTTGAATACTGAAGTTTGTTCCTGAATAACTTCCATTCAGGCCGATCTCTTTGATAAGACTTTGGGATCCAATACACTCACCACCATCTGACAATTTGAAATGCCAACTGCAGCACTTGAATACTTATAAGGTCATTGACTCGAGCTTTCCAAGTGGTAGCAGCACTTTTGTATTGCTGACTTACATAATTGGACTCATCGGCTTGATCTTATACACAAGCCGAAGTTCTACAAAGATCTTTGGAGAACGGATATTTCGAGATTCAACATGGCGATATCTACCAGCAAGGCACTTATAAAAGCCCTGGCAAGTTTCCTATTACTCTTTTGTTCTTGTTACCTGTACATGCGTATCAGAGCTTAGTTTAGTTACGTATCACGAACTGCAGGACCAGGGAGCTCCTTGAAGACATCCACATTCTCTAGTCGTGTCCACGTTAGTGAGTGATGATCATCACCTTCGGTATCCATGCGCCATGGTAGAAGCTTCTGCGATAGCTCTGCCGGATTGTGAGGTTGGGTGGTTAGGTGCTGGAATGGGTTGTCTGATATTGGTGTAAATCAATTCCTAAATAGTAGTCACAGCTGCATGGAAATCGAATGTTCAGATGCCCAAGTATTTGAAATTAATGTATGTAGTACCTAGGTATTTAGTGGTGGTTTCTTCCACCTTCTCAGGGTTGAATTATTTCTCTATCAGTAAGTTTCCACGCTGAAGATTGAGCTCCCGTCCCCGACCTCATCCCGTCCAGTCCATCCATCGCGGGGCACTCCACCATCACCCGCTCACCCACCTTTAACTTACCTTACTCTGGGCGGCCTATGTCATCATGCAAAACGTTCCCCCGCCCACTCATGGCTTTGGATTGTAACCTCGTGCCCCTCGCAGACAAGTCTCATCCTCCAGACCAACCTCCGCAGCAAGAGGCAGAAAAAAACCATTCCACTTCACTTCACCTCATCTATCGATCGCCTTGTCCTTGTCCTTGGCAAATAAATGTCTTCTGATCTTCTGTATCCTGATTCTTCTTAGTTTGTGACTCTGACTCTGACTCTGATTCTACTAACCACTTTCCAATATTGGACTTGAATATCGAGATCCATTCAACTCGAACCACTCATTCACTCGCTCGCTCTCTTATCCTCCACTGCCTGCGCCCCGCGTCTACTCCCACGTCCGTCTTGTCTCGCCTCGCCTCGACTTCGCCCATCTCTGTGCAAACTATCCATCATTCCATCATTGCAATTGTCGCGACAAATCACTATTCGCCATTATCTGTTCATCTGTCGCTCGATTGCAATACATACAGCGCTCTTTTGTTCGCCCTAGTCGTGTTGATCTATCGCTTATTGCCAGTCCAATCTATCAGTCAGTCAGTCAATTCATCGCCTGGCCAAAGCGAAGCGATTCCACCATGGACCCCTCACCGAGCTCAACCTCCCGCGAGCTCAAGGATACTCGCGCGACCAGCTCGACCAGCCTCAACAGCGCTGCTTCGGGCTCTTCGTCCACTCATAAACCACCTACTCTTTCTCAGCGATCTCCTTCTGTATCTATATCCGCTGGCTCTGGCCCAAGCTCCATATCCGCACACCGCGCAAGCTTCGCTGAGGGCTTGCGCAATGCGCCCTCATCACCACGCTCTCAACGGCACCCTTCTTTTACACAGGCCGCTCTCCAGGAGCTGCTGAACCATCCTCCGGCAGGAAACAAGCATGCTAACCCCAGATTTGCCGGCCGCGATTGGCGTGATGTAGCTATCGGAGAGCTTGTATCTCCCGATGATGTTAAGTGGGTTGAGTTCGATAGCAGCGTTGAAGAAGCTACAAAGGTGAGCCTAAAACTTTGACTGTCACCCAATACAGAAACCGATCCCGTATGCGCTTTCAGGCCCTGGATAGCCATGCTAACTATAAGTCGCAGCTCCTCCTCAAGAGCCCTACCAACGTTGTTCTGGTCCGTGAGGATCCCTCCACCCATATCGCGGTCTCCACGTTCGATTATACCGATCTGAACGCATACCTACTTGTTGTCGTTGGTCTCGCCAAACCCGAAGAAGATCAGGTTGAGCTATTCAATTCGATTCTGGCCAAGGCCCAGGAAGGTGGCCAGATTCCATTACGAGACGTCTTCCCTCTTTTCCGCAAGGAAACACTCATCACGTTGCCTGGTGACGAAAAGCTCGCACAGGCTATTCAAATTCTCGGCAGTGGCATCCATCGTCTGTTGGTGACAACCACAAGTGGCGAGGTGGTTGGCATCGCAAGTCAACTTCGAATTGTCGAGTTTTTCTGGAACGAGGGTGTCAACTTTCCTTCAATCGATCGGCTTTACCCTGCTTTGCTACGTGATCTGGGTGTTGGGGCCAAGGAGATTGTTTCTGTCAAGTGAGTTTCTACAGCATCTCAGGATGATACGTGTTAACAGGCCATAGCTCCGATTCACCCTTATCTGAAGCACTCACGCTTATGAGCAATGAAGGGCTTACAAGCGTTGCAGTTGTTGATAACGGTATGAATGTGGTGGGCAACATCTCCACCAAAGACGTCCGCCACTTAACCAAGAGTTCCAACGCCCATTTACTCAATTCGTCATGCATGAACTTTATTTCTGTGATTCTCAACGAGCGAGGAGTTGAACACGGACGTGACGTCTTTCCCGTATTCTACGTGAACCCCTACTCGACTCTGGCCCATACAGTTGCCAAGCTCGTTGCTACTCGATCGCATCGAATGTGGGTGGTTGAATCGGCGTCACCCTCCCCTTCAGCTCCTGCAACACCTTTGATGGGGCCCCAATCTTTCACGACCGCCGGCCCTCCACCTCCTGCTGCACCCGTATCGGCGCCTGCACCCCCATCGCCTGTCCCAACTGCAGCAGTGCCTGCTTCTCCAGTCCCTACAGCTGCTGTGCCCGCATCGGCCATGGCCGGGGCTCGTCTTTCCGGGAGGCTTACTGGTGTTATCTCGTTGACTGATGTACTGAACATGTTTGCGAAGTCGACTGGTTTGCACCCTTCCGACCCCAACGAACAGCGAGCGAGACGAAGACGAAGCTCAAGCAGCTCAGTGCGGCCTAGCCTGGACTCATCTCGAGCTAGTATCGATTTCCGAAGGTGATGGCAATGGAGCTTAGCTATGGATGTCGTTACGCAAGTCTTGCCGGGAAAGATGCCAAGTATGGTTGTAATTAATTCCGAAAGAAAGAAAGAAAGAAAGAAAGAAAGAAAAAACGAAACAGGCTATATCAAAGGTACAAGAAGTTAGTTCGATGGGACAGGAGCAGCTTCGGATTATGTCAATTTGCGAATCAGGCAGTATTCGCAAACTTGTTGTTCGTGCTGCTGTTCTTCGAAATGTTGAGCGTGAGCAGGATTCAAGATTTCCATTCTCACTTCATGTAGGGCACGGTTGTTCAGAGGGATGAATGCATCTGGCACATATGAACTTAAAGGATGGACACAATGTGAGAAGCAGAGATAGAAAATTTGACAAAATCTTTGCTCTATGGCAAGTCGCTAAATGCTGTGAAGTGATGATGGTAAACATAATATCTCCGGATTCGCTTCATGTTGTACTGTTGTCATACCAAGTATAAGATATGTTCAGCCACTCGAGGATCCACGTTTGGGGTGGCAATAAACACGTGAGAGTTACGGATACAGGACCCTTAGACCACATATGTCACGATCTGATTGGCCGGGAACATGCCATTCCGGATCCCGGAAAGCCACCCAAAGGTACTAAGGTATCAAGGTGAATTGACTCATCATTCATCTCATCTCATCTCATCTCATCTCATCCATTCTTCGTCAACGGTTTTTAACGTTCGTATTTCCTTGTTCCCTATATTTCGATTCTTGTTCTTGACTCGATTCTTTGCGCAACTGTTCTCTCTTATATTTTTTGTTCTCCGTCTTCGATTTCCTCTCCTACTTAACACGGCCTTGTCTGAGTTCACCCTTTTCCCTTCTTGTGACCTCATGATATTCTGGTAGCTCGATCTCCGCACTTGATCTCACTTGTCTTCATCAAAGCGGCAAAATCTGACGCATTGGATCTGCCCTTTGACTCATTCCAGACTGTGTTTGGCCTTTTCGAGCTCCCTCTTCTACTAAACTACGCGACGTCCGTTTTTGTTTCAGCTCATTCTGGGTCTTGCTTCTGCGGCGATTCTAGATTCTCAGTAGTGGCAAATCGCTCTCTCATATCTTGTTGGCTTTGCCATTTTCTGCAGTCTTAGCAATTTGCAGTTGCAAATTTGGATAATTCATTTCACTGGCGTCATTGGTCGATACTTGGAAAACGCTTCAGCAATCCTCTCACGTCTGGCATTGGCGTCGAGCAGCTCACCAACTTGATATATAACCACCAACTCGCATCTATGTGCGTAGTCGCTTTTGATGGTAATTATGGCATCAACAACGACAAACTCAACAGACGATCCCCTTCGCGAGCCGCCGGGTAGCAGCAAGCCTGCAGGTCATGCTGCACATGACAGTAGACTCAAGCTTGGTGACTTCACTAAGCTGAGCTCCAACAGTCTCACAGGCTGGGCCTCTCCCAAAAATACAAAGGCCTCCGACTCAACCCCATCCCTTGGAAACTTCAAACGGCTCTTCCAGCAAATTCGTCTCAATGACAATGAATCATTACCACAGCAGCGAAAGCCATTGGCTTCCCCAAAGGTACAGCCGATCACGATATTACAGCGACCTTCTGTAACGCAATCCACCGACAATGCAGACATCGTCCCTAAACCCTCGGCTGTGCCTAAACATTCCCATAAAGAGAACCAGGAGCAAGCATACATTGCCGCCTCAAGGCAGCCGGACCGGAGCAATGAAGGCCGTATCCATTACATAAAGATGGCAGGTGAAATCCATGAGAAGCGAACTGGAAAGGCTATTCGAATTACGAAGGAGACTGTTCTGAAGGAAGAGATATACCAGGAAGATAAGGATGAATTCATCAAATCAAACCAGCCCAACTTCGACCCTATTACCGACTCAGAAGCTGGATGTGGTTCTGACACTGATGCGCTGCCTGCCACGTCTTACTCAACCGCTGCCTCAACACCACCAAGCTCAAGCGAGTCTCCGCTTAAGCATTTTGACGAAACCAAAAAGAACAAGAAAGATTCAAATTCGGGCAAGACCAAATCTCATTCCAGAGATAGCTCTGAACCCAACATTGTGGTCCTGGCTGGCAGTCAATCGGACCATGTCAAACATGTTATCTCATATCAGCATTTCAAATATGGCCCCCTTACTGAGATTCACAGTAACGTGCAGACCACGGTGGTCAAGCATGAGGGCCTTATGGGAAAGCTCGTTCATGAGCGGGTTATAGACTCTGTGATCTGCAAAGATTATCCCACCATTGCAGAAAATGGAATTCATGTCTTTGTCGACATGTCCAACATCATCATTGGATTCCAAAAGGCTCTAAGAGCCAGATTTGGTTTGCCAGAGTCCTCACGATTTGTTCCACTTCCACAAATGAACCTTGCCTTCTTTCATGAACTTCTTACCCGCGATCGATACGCGGAATGGCTCAATGTTGGCTGCTCTGTGCGTCCCAACCGCAACGAGCCCACTTTTGTCCAAGAACTCAAGGATCTTGGCTACCGCGTCGACCTTCGCAGTCGTCGCCCTGAGCAATCCGGTGCTGATGACCACAACACGTTCGAAGCCGGCGGTTTCCGCTATGTCGAAGACATGGTTGACGAAACCCTCCAGATTAGAATCAGCGAGTCTGTTATGCAGTATTTCGAGGAGCCTGGCACGCTTGTCATCGCTACTGGTGATGCTCGGCCAGCCAAGTATTCAGACGGCTTCCTGACACAAGCTCAACGCGCTCTGAAAATGGGTTGGAGCGTTGAGGTTGTTTCTTGGAAAGCCAGTCTTTCTTCTGCTTGGACTACTCTTCTGAAGGACCAGAGCATCGGCTCCAGATTTCGCATCATCGAACTCGACCAATTTCTTGACGAACTTTGGATCTGCTAATCTCATCCCGTCGCGCCTGCTGCTGAAATACGCAGGGTCGCTTGATGGGTGCGTGTTTGACGATCTTGATCCCAGGACGGATCTTTTGAGACATCTCCATCATTTGAGGTGACTGATCGTGAGCTCGGTATGACTTCTAGACGATCCGAGATCTATGCTTTATTTTCTTTTTTCTTTTTACATTATGACGGAGAAGCAAAGTCATTGCGTGTTCACCTCCTCGTCTGATGCGTTGGGTCTTTATCTCCATCATCTGGTCTACATCCTACGTCCCCTTCTCCGCATTGCGCCTCAAACCTTGTTGTTACGTCCTATTCAACAATGTGCTCGTCATCCACAGCATTTGCCAGCCTTGGACAAACTGGTTGAGATCTCGAGCTGCATTGCAGCAATTGTAGAATCCGAATCCGCTTGCCAATGGTAGAGCCACTTGGGCCAAAAGCTGCTATATTGCAAAGATACATATTTTGTCATGGTTTATGCATTATGAGGGAATTATTGGGCTCGCTTGGGGTGTATTGGGTATCGTTTTCATGAGTAACGAAACCATCAATGCGAGGCACAGTGGCTACTAGACATCGTTCTCTATAGTTATACAGGCAATCCATCAACATTGTTTCTTGAGCTCGATTGTATTCTGAATTTCGAATCACCATGAATGTACAGATATTCATGTTTCGATCAAGCCACTCATTCTCTTTCGCGCATTGACTGAACCACAGGTTCAAACTGTATAACGGGCATTCAATTCAAATAACAAATACTAAGTGTAATTCTTTTCTTATCTCTAAAAGAGCAGCCATAAAGTGAGGTGATGTGATGAGGTAGTTGAAGCCTGAATAGAAAAACGGACAAACCTCCAACATGCCTCCCAAGATGATAGGCTCTTACAGCCTTGCAATGGCCACCTGACAATCGGCATCAGCAACCCTCAAGCAATAACGACAAAACATTAAACATCATAGAAAAGACATAAGCCGAGTGTTATCTCGGAGTAAAAACGTGACCACAAACCATTCAAATAGTTGAAGGTCTAATTGACATGACAAATCGAGGAGCCGTCCCCTAGTTAGAAGGCGACGGGTCCTTGTTGGAAACTGAGTCCTGGCCTTCGATACCCCACCATTGCTCGGCCATGAAAGTTGCGGCCTCAGCCTTCTTCCAAGGATCATTGAAGGCAGAGAAAAGAATCAGGTCTCCCATGTGGCTGGAGAATGCCTGCTTGATAGAGTCGAGAGCAGCCTTCTGTTGGCTCATACCGGGAACAGCCTTGCCGTTGCTATTGCCCTTGGTGGGCCAGCCAGTCTCGCAAATGACGATGCGCTTGTCGCCAGAAATCTTGGATCGAAGGTCCTCAACAGTGTTAGAGAGCCACTGGCCAGCTTCATCAGCAGAAGTGTTGGCATCGAAGAAAGCATGAGCGTTGATAGCACAGTAGTCACTCTCGTTGCAAAGTTCAGGGTTGGCATTGGCAGCAATAAATGTATCGACTGTGACAACAGGACCTTGGTAGCCAGCGGCACGAAGGATCTCACGAGCCTGCTTGACAGCGGCGATGACCTTTGCTGGGGTGGCAGCTCCATTGTTGACAAGTTCATTGCCAACACTGATGGTGTCAACGACGTCCCAGTCGTCAATTGCACTGATAATGGTCTTGGCCTCAGTTTGAACGTCGTCAATGTTCCAGATACCGAGGAACAGCTTCATGCCGCTACCCTTGGCGCTTGAGTAGACATTGGCGACCTGGTCGCAGTCTGTGCCGTAGATACGAAGGACTGAAAAATCAGCAGCGAGCCGCGTAATATCTTGCTGGATCTCGTCCTTGGATTTGCACTGGTGATCGCCTCGGTAGGGGGCATATGCGACACCAGGGAGCTTAGAACCGGATGAGCCGCCACCACTACCAGGAACAGGAGCTGTAGGTTCTGGATAGGTTGCAGTTCCTGTAGGAGTGACAGGGGTAGCAGGAGCGATAGTTGCGGTGTAAGTAGAGGCCGAAGTCAGAGTAATAGTCGTAACACTGCAATCTTGTCAGCCAACACCGCGGTTTTATGTCACGAGAGAAGCATACGGTCCTCGCTTCTCGAGCGGACGGGCTGTTGGTATTGTCAGCTTCGAGTTACAGCCTGGTCAGGGGAATGCTCACCAACAGGAACAGCAGCAACAACCGCCGCCATGGCAACCGCCGAAGTGAAGAAACGTTTCATCGACATTTTGTTAAATATTTTATAATAAACCGTACGTAGGTTGGTAGTTTGGAGAGTTGTTAGAGAGTGAACGAGCTGCTACAACGAGCTCAAATAGTGGTTTTAAAGGTCGGTGATTTGAGAAAATCAGTGTATAAGACGGGACTTAATAACCCGCTATCCAAGAATGAATAGGATTCAGATGAAAAGAGTGTGTATAGAACTGAAAAGAAGAATCAAAGAAAGACGAATCTTAGGAAGTGATTGTAGGTAGGAAAAGAAAAGAAAAGAAAAACGATTGTAGAAGTGAATGAATGAATGGAGAAGAAGATTGTGAGAGCGAAGGTAGAGAGAGAGGTAAGAGGTAGGAAAAGAGGAGACGTCAAAAACAAGGGAGGAAGGGGCCTCTCTACAATGATAAGCAAAAGAAAACAACCCAAGAAGGAACGACACAGCACTCGGTACGGTAAGACACGTGTTGAGCCTGCCTTCCTACCTCAAGGTAACCTAAGGTACCCAAGGTTAGGTACCTTAGTACCTGACCGTTTGTAAGTGTTGAGCTTAAGGTAAGAGACAACCTAGTGAGACACTCCTCACCCCGTAATTCCTTTCTACCTTATTCAGTCCGTGAGTTTCATCCCGAGATCCCAAGTCCCATTGGCTGGGCTTTGCCTTAGCTATAAGACTCCATCCCTTGTTCTCCCTATTCACACTTAAGCCCGCTCCCAGAATATGAGACACATGAACGCAGAAACTCACTCGGATCATGGAACTCAGCAACTCAAACTGCCCGAAAACATAAACCTTGAAAATGAATCACAAATAGAGGCCACGACGCTCGCGACTCTTGGAATGAGGTGATTTCTTTGCATGGCGCGTACTTTCGAGACCTGTAATCTCCCAAGGAATGCAGCGTCTGAGACATGCCCAAAGTCCTGTTGCGAGCTGAAAAGGTTCCTCATCCGTCCGGTAAAAATAAACTGTGAAACTGTGACTACGGCTCTTGCCAATTGTGATCCTTCTTTTGCATGTGCGTCCCTTGTGATTCTGTTGTCAGATTGTAGGCCGTGATGTAAGCTGGCACCATTGGGCGTGACTTGGCAAGGGATGGCTCATAAAATCCGCGAGACAGCTGACGTCTGCTTCTCTATCTCGCATATTTTTTTAATTTCGAAAACAGCATCTTGGCAGAGACGACTTCATCAACTCTGAGTAACTGAAGCAGAAAAATACCTTGATATCCCTCGTCGGTATCAACACCATGATTCTGAAACCGTCCAATCAACATCTATTCACGGCGCCCACAAAGACACAAAACCATTATATCGGGAAACTTCCATTCAATGCTGGCGTACGAGGGCCGCATCTATTAATCATTAGTTTGTTAAATGGCTGCCAGCCACTTTGTAAATCGTTCCATATTGCCCCTCGTCTATTGCGTTTGCTGATTATCCATAATAAAAAGGGTCTCAGTGTAGTCCGACGCCTTATGGACTATGCTCAGCTGTATAACATGCATTCAGCCAGCCTCTGTCTGTCATCAAAATTATCATCCGTTAAGCCCCTGAATCAGGCGGTCTTGGTGCTCGTCTTTCGTGTCATGACCTTGGTGATAGCATGTCGAATAGTCACACCGGCCTTCTCAATATCCTTCTTAGACAGTGCTGATGTAACGCAAATTCGAAGAGCAGGCTGGGCAAACCATGCGCCGTCCTTGGGCTTGACAGCGTGTGCATAAGGCCTAGTCTTGGTTCTTGTGATCAAGACGCCGTTGGCAAGAGTCTATTCAGGAGTCAGCTCATTTTATATTCGTTCATGTTTCAGTGTTCGATGCACGCACCTCTTCCACACAGTCCAGAAAGATGCGTTCTTGATCTTCCAGTCCGAGCTTACGGGCAGCCACAACTTCGGGCTTGAGGACAAGGAGCATAATAGGGTTCTCGGGGTCGCTTGGGCTGTAAACCCAATCACTGCGGGGATCCAATTGAGCCCTCATAGCCTTGATATTCTCGCGGGACTGCGCCAGGATTTCGGGGTTACACTGCAGCAGATTGAGGGTCTCACTGGCGGTGACAGCCAACATGGCAGGGAGAGCGGCAGAGAATGTATACGCAGAAGATGTGATGCGCTGGTGCTCGACAACATCCTTGGGACCAGCACAGAAGCCACCACCGGCACAGAGAGGTCCAGCGAGGGAACCGATGATCATGTCAACTTGTTGGGGATCCACATTTTGCGCCTCAGTAATACCACGACCGGTACGGCCGAGAACACCAAAAGACCAGGTTTCATCTAGAATAACGCGGAACTTGTACTTCTCTTTAAGCTCAACCAGGCGGGGCAAATCGATAGAATCTCCAGAGAGCTCAAACAAGCCTTCAGTTACGACAAAACGACGGGTAAGTTTTCTGGCATTGGCCTGCTCCCGGGCGACAGCCTTCATAGCGTCTTCCAAAGCATCCATGTCGTTGTGTTCGTACCAGCGGATGGTGCTTCGCGATTGCTCGAGACCTTTGCGAATAGCGAAGTTGACATTACGATCAGCGATGATAACGTCACCACGCTTGGAAAAAGAGGGAATAACACTAGAGATGGTGCTGAAGGATTGAGCGTAGACGATGCAGCCTTCGGTGCCCAAATACGCGGCAATGTCGGCTTCAGTCTTCATGTGAACGTCCTGGGTACCGTAGAACTGGGGAGGGCCGCAAGGGCCAACACCATAGGTGCGTAGAACCTGAATAGCCTTCTCCTTAATCTGATCATTTCCGTTGAAGTTGTAGAAGTTGTAGGATGCGAGATTGGTAACAGTTCGGCCGTTGGCGAGTTTAGTCTTGGGACCAGTAGGGCTATAGGAATATTAGATGCTGATCCTGACTAGTTTGCGGATGCGATTAGACTTGATGATGCTCACCCAACGAGGACAGGAAGGCGTTCGGCTTCAGTAACCTCAAATGGAGTCTGCTCGACGACGAGAGGCTCGGGCTGCCATTCATCAATCAACTCCTCAATTTCCTACAAAGAAACCGAATATTAGCGACTTCAATCATGTGGGAATTAAGGATCTAGCTGTGTTCTCACCTCCTCTCTCAGCTTGATGTAATTCTGCTTACGGGTCGAGTAAGAAGGAGACAGGAGATAGCGGATAAAGAAGAGAAGCAGCACAAGTTCAATGGCGGATCGCACGGGGTCGTTCTGATAACTCGACTGGATGTAGCGCATAAATACTGCAGAACCAGGGACTTTATGGAAGTAGACGGCGGCCTGTTCGAGGATTTCGCCCACCTGGGCTTGGAGGGCATCGAGTTCCATCTTTTTTTTCTGTTCCAATGGTCTTGAATGGTTATGTCAACTTCTATCGATCTCGCGTCGCGTCTCGCCTCGCCTCGTCTCGGCCGGTCGTGAGAGTATATATTAGTTTGGAGCGGAAGTGTGTTGTTGAAAGGAGTTGAAATGGAAGTCAACCGAGGATTCTGAAATGTCAAGTCAAGGTTCGTCCGTCATTAGTAGGTACATGGGTCTACAAAGGGGCCTCCAGAGTCCCGTCCTCTAACGTTGAAGCGAGTCGAGCCGCGAACCGCAGGCTGATTGGCTGTGCTAAGGATCCATATCTAGGTAACAGGGGTTGAACGGGTACCTGAAGGTCAGAAACAATAAGACCACAGGCCATCCACTACAGGGGAAGTGTAGGGGTCATCGGATAGCCCGGGCAAGAGGATTCGAGGAATACGTAAAATTGGCTTACACACTGGATCGAAATAAACCAACTAAAATCACAATGGAAGCTTTGTACGCGGTACCGTAGAGTATCCCTCTTACAATGTTTGGTGTCTATAGAGAGCGTAAGCTAGTAGCAAGAATGAACTGAACGGAATGTTCAAAAGACATTATTTGCATTTGGGTCTAGAGTTTCTGCCATGGATGTGTTTCTTCCTTTCATTGTACACATTATAATAGTTTAAAAAGAAGTGCGCCTTGTACCAAAAAAGATCAGTCCAGTTCAGCCAGTGAATGTCAGGTCTGACTTATGCCAACCTCCCCCTCCTCCTGTTTCTCTCCCGTCTCCCTCCCACCATCTTCTATAAAACTTCAACCTATGTATGCACGTGCATCCACTCAAACTGCTGAACTGAAAACAAAAACAAGCAAAAAACAAAAACTTCGCATTTCCACAATTTTTCTGTCAGCAGAAACAAGCTAGGGGTGCGAGGCACCTCCAACGCTGTCTAGATATTCCCACCTAGAACAGCTTGATCTTGCCAGTTGCCGAGGCATCAGCGCCAGTCTTGGTCTTCGTAAGGCCAGCACCGGTGTAACCCTGCATTCCTGTACCAGTAGCCATAGTGCTGTTGGTGTTGTCGTTATTGAGATCGTTAGGCTGGTAGAGTCTGAAGCCGGCAATATCACCGAGGGCATTGCTGATCGTGCCGGGTGGCATGTACTTGCCAGCCACAATAGGGCCAGCAATCAAAGCGATGAAAACGACGAGAAGCGTGAAGTAGAGGATGGCGTAACGAACCACACGTCTGCGTCTGAGCTTGGATTGTTTCATCGAGTAGATGGGAGGTCGGATTTGGCGACTGCTCCGAGGTTAGGGCAAATTCAAAACACAAGAAGCAAAGGATAAGACATACCTTGGGCGAAGCCAGAATAGCATCATCGAGTGGAGCATGTCAATCTTGGGAATCAAGATAACAGGTGCCATGAAAAAGAGCAACCAATGACCCAAAACGAAATCGGCTGCGAACATGGACAATTCGGTGATCTTGCAGAGGAATTCTCGAGCAGGCTGAGAGATGGTGTGCCATCCCATGGAGTACCACTTTCCGGTCCAGAAAGCAATGTTGGCAGTGTCACCCTTGAATTCACGGGTAAGGGCAAGAGACACAATGAGCTTGACGAAAAAGCGCTGGATGCAAGTCACGGCGATCATGCCAGCCAATGTGCGGGTAAAGTTGAAGCCCTCGAGGACAAACATACCCAGGAAGGAGATCAGCAAGAAGATGACGGCAGTAGCGTGAGCAATGCCGGCGAGAACACTGCCGAACTTCTTGCAGCACATGCTGAGGAGAGGACCCATACAGCAGGCCATGCCGAACATAGCAGCCAAGACACCTGCGTTAACACCAATGGGAGCAAAGGCAATGATAAGTAACCGGATCAGAGAGTCGGTTGGCTGAGGCTTGGTCTTGACGCTGTCCTTCTGAGGGGCATTTTTGACACCAGTTTGGGCGTTAATGAACAGATAAGGCAGAATCGTGACAACGGCAAGCATCAGGGGAGAGAAAATCTCGCTGAAAAAGATGTTGGCAAACGGAGCTCGGGGAACGTCTGCAGACATTTTAGCAGAGGGGTCTCCTAGAGCCTTTCGCTTGTAACCAGTAAGACGAGTTCGAGACAATCGACAGTAGGAGATCCAAGACGAGGCGTGGCTTCGGGAGTTACCACGGGACAACCATCGGAGGTAATCTCGGTAGTCGATGAAGAAATCAGTCCATGCGAACTGGTGAGGGTTGTACAAGAAGGGCGAGATTGTCAGAGCAAGAAGCGTGAT
Organism: Fusarium sp. HKF-74; assembly: GCA_021223625.1. Classification (NCBI taxonomy): domain Eukaryota; kingdom Fungi; phylum Ascomycota; class Sordariomycetes; order Hypocreales; family Nectriaceae; genus Fusarium; species Fusarium sp. HKF-74. The sequence continues at coordinate 165,192 of JAJFAS010000076.1, forward strand.
CCAGAAATAGATCAACACACCCTTCCAGACAGTAAGGGTCGCGAAGAGAAGCATCATGAGCAAACGAGCGCCGAAGTAAATAGCTGGTCCAGCGAATCGAGAATACAAGACACCGAAAGGAATACGGGCCGTGGCGAAGCCACGACCAGTACCAATATATCGCGCACCACCGAACGAAATGTTCTGCTGCACAGAGTTCGCATAGATCTGACAGACGAAAACCTCGAACATGAGCGAGAGCGAGCAGAATTGCTTCATCAATCGGACGAAGGCGCGCCAGAAGCCACGCTCCATCAACTCCTGAACAATAAGAGGGATGAAGGAGAGGAAGAGAACGAAAAGAATGGAAACGATACATCGGTAAATCCAGTCGGTGAGTGCATCAGTGTTGGCACAACCAGTAGGGTAGAGAGGGTCGGTGATGGGAACATTTCGGTTGTATTCACAAGCCTTTGTCTCATGGCGAAGGGCTCCTAGGTTGACCATCGTAATCATGAACATCTGAACAGAGAACATGATGAACATGTTGTTCAAATGGAAACCAGGATGGGCATAGTAGAAGGACAAGAATCGATCGAGAGGAAGTTGAGTGCCGAGATAGTAGTACTCGCGAGACAAGAACTGTTCACCCATACCAGTACCAATCTTGGTTGTGAAGTTGAGGACGGAACCGAAACCCAAATCACGACCCTTACCACACTGGAAGTATTCACATTGCTTGATACGTCCACCACGAAGGATGGCAGTCATACCAGCGTAAATATCCTCGTTCAGATGCAGACCCTTCTGAGCCTTGGAGACACCACCACGCGTTGTCATGAAAATACCGTTGAGAAAATCGGGATGACCGTAATGAAGTTTACCGCCGATTTGAGCCATCGTTCGAGCGAAGAGAGTACCGAATGTCTGTTCCTTACCGGCAGCAATGTCTCCAAGGATACCAATGTTCTCAGAGAAAATGTATTCTCGCATACCGAGAATGGCCACAGGGGAGTTAACGTCGTTCTTGACACCAGGAGTGTAAGGGGAAACATTGTCAGTCTTCATCTCTTCAAATTCGGCCAAAACGCTGCGAATCTTGAGACACTCCTCGAGATAGTTGTCCTGGTTGGCATCGATGAGCTGGATGTATTCTCCACGGTAGAAGATGATAGAGTGGTTTTGGTTGTCGGACTTTCCATCACCGAGGATAGGGTTGCCGGAGAGTTGAACACGGAACTTGGGGCGTCGCATGCCGTTCTCCATAACTTCAGAATGGCCGTCGATAAGAACTGAGTAAAGTCGGGGCTCTTCGCCTTCAGCAACCGGGGGTTCCTCGTCCAAGTAGGCAATTTGAAGGTCAGGGTAGGCGCGGAGCAAGAATTCGGCATTTTCCATCTCTTCTTTCTTGAACTTAGAGAATCGCTGCATAGAAACGACAATTTTGAACTTGCGACGAGCCATACGCTCAAGCTCACGTTCGAGCTTGTCTGTGTTACCACCGAACATCTGCACAACCTCGGGATTCTCGACACGGTAGAGGAGTTTGATGGCACGGCTGTAGTTCATGAAACCAGAGATGGTGCGGTACAGGGTTTGGAAACGAAGAGACGCCCAGATACGAGTGCGGAGGGTGTACTCGGGTGCGGAAGACTTGAAACCAATGCAGTAGAAGGGAAGATCGTCGATCTTGCTCTTGGCGGTATCCTTCTCGTTCTTATCCGTCTCACCGTTGTATTGTGAGGTTTCGTCGGCCAGAATCTTGGTATCTTTGACAAAACAGTCCCACTCGTGAGGGTGCAGCTGCTTGAGATACTCCAGGAGGGTAACGCGAGAGTAAGGCTCGTCCTCGCGAATGATTTCACGGAGAGAAAGAAGGATCTTCTCGCTGTAGTGGGGAATCATGACTGTAAAGGTAGGCATGTTATCAACAGGCAGAGGCTCAGGAATGGGAGTGGATAGGGACTGCGCAAAGAACGAAATTCGGCGTTCAGCTTCACTGTAGGCAGGGAAGAACTCGGTCTTGAAAGAGTGATCTTCCTGAGAAATGAAGAAAGTAGGTGCACGAAGCGTTCGCTTGCCCTCCTGCTCAGAAGGAACCTGATGATAAAGAAGCTTCTGAACGTGTTCGATCGCAAGAAGATGCTCACGGTACATCGAAATAACGATGGCGTTCCAAATCTGAGAAATAAGAACCTTTGGTTTATACTTGATCTCCATGTCCGTCGTTGCTAGAACTTTGGAGTAAACACGCTTAGGAAGGCGAGAGAAGATGTTACGCCAAGGTGTCCAGATGGAGGATCCGATATAGAACGATCGTGAAACCGAGAAGACAGTGTTCAGCAAGACATACCAAAGGTAAGTATCGAGGAAGAAGAAGATAACGTCAGTGAATGCCATCAGGGCTAGGACAATTGTCGGGTGCCAGCGGCAAAGTTGATTGCCAAGGAAGGTCTTGTCGCCCAGGCAAGAGTCAACGTTCATGATGCTCAAGTATCGGATGGGATCACGGAACGAAAGAATCAGGTAAGTGTACGAGACACCCATCTTCACACCAAATACTGTTGCCCACAAACCATAGGACATTGCCATGTCATTGCCGCGGAGTCTTGGCCAGCTAGCAGTGAATGTCTGACTAGCAACGTAGCGTCTGCTATTGGTAGACAGGTAGCTGCCGAATAGACCTCCAAGGGGCATGATAGAGAAGAAGATGAAAGTGATGACAGCAATGATGAAGTGAACGATACCAATGGCGGTGTTGATCTTCTCAGGTCCAAGTTTTGGCAACATGAAAACCTTTACACCAGGAGCGACGTTGAGAACCAAGATGAAGAGCAGGAACAGGAGTCGCTTGGTGAGATGCTGCGCACCAGCCCATCGACGAGGAACGTAAGCCCATTCCGCAAGAGTAGCGAGGACCTGGATAAGCGATGCAATGGCACCACCAAAACCGACAATAGAGAATTGCTTAGCCGTTGAGGGTTTCTGGTTAACCTGCTGTTCGTACTTTGGTCCGACCAGGAGACTGGGAGCGTTATGGGAGGTGTAGAACCAGAACATGGTCAAATGAATGATCCAAATACGGTTGAAGTTGACGAGAAGATGGAACCAAGAACGAGACTCCTTGTAAGTCTTGAAAAAGCACTTCTTCCAGTTGACATCCTTCAACTTGAGATATCTCTCAGCAGGAGGCACATCAACCAGCTTGCTCTTATCTTGAAGGGCAATGCGCTCAATACCTTCGGGATACCAGAATAGCTGGTTACAATCATCATAACCAACGATGTTCTTGTGGTCGCGCTCACGGCGGACGTACACGCCGTCGGAAATCTCGTATCCCTGGTCTCTCAAGTATTGGTAGAGAGGAGTAATGACGTTGTTAAGGTAAGTGAACTCCTCAACAGGCTCAACAAGAGCTTGGCAAGCGGGAGAGTTGAGGTAATCATCCGCACACTTGAAGATGAAACACAAGCACTCGGGCATGAAACGAACTTGGTTGGCTTCACCCCAGCAAAGTAAGTACAGAGCGATCTGACGAACCCGATCATGCTGAGACATCTTGTTCATGCGACTCTTCCAGCGGTACTCAGCAGCTTCGAGACTGTCATCGCCCTCAAGCTCCTGTAGGGTCTCGGCCTCATTGGCTTCGGCATCCTTCTTCTTCTTCTTTCCGCCCTTCTTCTTGCGCTTTAAGCCCTTGCCCTGAGCATTGGAGAATCCTACAGCGTCATCCAAGTCCAGGTGAGCAGCAAAGTACCATTTGCGGTAGTTGGCGTTGTCACCACCAATGTAATCAGCATGAAGCGAGAGAAGTGCCTGGTTTGGGGTCATGCGCGAGGCTCGAGAGTCGAGAAGAATCATCAGATGATCGTACATGTTGCGCATGCTGTCACGCTGGAAACCGAACTTGGAGGTCAAGTCGAGGAAGATGTCCTCAATCTCCTCCTTGGACAAAGGAATCTGGGCATCCGAAGTCCAAGCCGGGTAAGGCTCTCGGGATCGCTGACCAGCAGGGAGAACATTCCCGTAGTCCATGCCATAGTTAGGGGTCGAAGCACCCGAAGAGCGATTCCCACCATACGAGATTTGCGAGGAAGGAGGTCGGTAGCCACGTTGTCCATCGTTGTAACTATTGTAACGTTCGTCGCCCCGGCCGTAGTAGTCCATTTCAGCGGCGCGAGCCATGTCCGATCTCATGGTAAAGTCGCTGAAAGTCTCGGAGTCTTCCTCAGAGCCCTGACGGCCTCCTTGGCCTTGGTAGCCACGGTCATAGTCCTGATCATAGTAGCCACCCTGGCCATTGTCGTAGTATCCATCTTGGTATTGATCGTGGCCGTCGTAATACCCTCCATCCTGCTGGTAGGGGTTATTCGGGTCGGCGTTATAGTAGCCACTACTATTGTGTTAGTGAAACAACTACGAAAGGAGGGACTCGATGCTCACGATTCGTCGTAGTAGCCGTCATGGTTGTTGTTGTTGTTGTTATTATTGGGGCCACGATTATCGTAGCCTTGATCGTAGTACTGATCGTCTTGGTAATAGGAGTCAGTGTTTCCACCGTGTTGTTGCTGGTTGCCTCCCTGTTGATGGCCATAACCATCATCGTACTGGTCGCGTTGACCACCGCCTGGATATCCCGACATGTTGCGTAAAGTTGATTATCTATTAGAAGTTAAGGTCAGTTGTTGTCCGTATGAATCATGTCCACGCCATGGGTTGTCCTGTCCTGGTAGACGTCATCCAGTGATGTGAAGCCGGATGAACGAAGCACAGGGTACAACCTCATGGGCAGTCAAGCTACCAGAACTCACCTAGTGGTACACATGTGGATGACCAGCGAGCGTGATTGTGAATCAGGATCAGGCGGGAGAACAAGCGTGGCCGGCACTGCAAGATATTGATTGATTGTTTGTTTGTTGTCTGTCAAAAAACCGTCGAAAAGGCCGAACGGGCAGTGGCTTGGCCTAGAAAGAAAGACCAATAAATTATGCGATTCGTCGTCGATACGGGTTCAAGAAGATGAATCAATCACGGAGAGTGATTCACCAGCTTGAGAAGTCGACGTCGTTAGTCCGAGTGCGAGACAAAGCGATTTGGCGTAGCCGTAAAACGAGTGTCGGCAATGCGTAATGCAAAGAACAGCAAAGGGGAGAAGACGAGGGTTGGTTTTTGGTGGTTTGAGTTCCAACCCGCACGGGGAGGGAGAGAAACGCTGCGTGTCTCGGCGCCGGGTTATCCAGGGCGAAGTCAGGGGGTGGATAATTGCCAGGGTGTGTCTGTAAGATAACAGGGGAGCCACCTTGAACTGATTGATGGATGGATTGATGGATGGACGGAGAGAAGTTTCCAATTATTCGACGTGAGTGATATGTATTATCAGAAGTGTGATCCTTCTGCAGTGGCCAAAGACATTGAGAGGGGGAAGAAAGAAGAGATCAAGGCTTGGGCGACAAACTTGGATTGAATGTTTTGATTCATCCAACGTAGACACGTATTATGCACGTACACAACAACGTGGGAGTGAGAATGAAAGGGAGAGTGCGATGGGAAACAAAAACACCATCCATTCGCTCACCCACTCACTCGCCCACTGCTAGCTACCTAGTTCTGCACAACGAGAGGGAGGGAGCAACAATGCATCCATCAGCAGCAACTAACAGAAGGGAGACTTTTTTTTAGGAGCCTCGCAGCTCCATTTCTGGTCAGATCAGCGAATTAGCTACAATCCTCAGCATGGCCAAGAGCATATCTCGACTCGAAAAGTGGACCATTGGCTATAAAACGCTGTTAACACTGGGCTTCAGAGTTACAGGGCGTGATACCCGCTAAGCCCGAAGTTCACAGCGGCAAGACCGCTGAAACTCAATTCGATTCAAAAGCACAACCGTCCAACTCTCTAACATTAAGCATTAACAGGTCCCATCAGCTATTCTACTGTAATAATAAGGTATCCATCCATCGCAGCAACCATCGTGATGCGCTGTTCCAACAGTGGATCGTCCGGGCCGTTTCCAGGTCGTCCCCTTTCGTTCCTTGCTTTCCTCTCGATAGACCCATCCATCCCATCCCATGATCCATCAGAGAGGGCCATCGCCCCTAAAAGCTGGCTCGCGCCCGCGACTCGCAGTGCAAGCCAGGGGCGCCGACCAGGAGTGCCAGGGGATACGGGTCTTGATTGGTGATTACAGGGGTGGTTGGGTCTCTGTCTCTGGAGGGGGTTGGCCAGTTTGGACTCTGATTGAGAGAATGGCAGGCGGATTCCTCGGATGGATGTGCTGCAGTTCAACATTCTCTCTGTAATGGGAGTGAGTACCCGATGGATACATGTTGCGGCAATATCTCAGCTGGCCTTGTTCTGCTCCCATTCCGCTGCAAGGCGTTTGCTTCTGGAGGCTCGCCTGCATAAGACCCATGAGGCGGAACCTTGACGAGCTCGTACCTTTAAAGTACTGTTCAGAAATAGCCAGCCACGCGTCGTCATTGGTACGGAGTCACTCCTTTGTGGGCCTGACAAGTGCTTGCTGCAAATCGGGCTTTTGGATGAAGCCTCCAAGGTCCACTGAGGGGCACAGGCGCCCCTGAACGGCGCATCCGAAGCTCGAGTCAAATTTCTTTCTGTGGCCCGGAGTTATGGTTGGCATTGGCAATGCCTCATTCTCACTCACTGATACAATTGCTTTAACAGAAAGGCAAAAGGTTATCTAAATGAGAAGCATAACACCCAAGACATCAAGGCCACCACCAGCCAAACTGCTTGGTTTTTGCCTCAAGCATGGGGTTAGTCTAGTTAGTTGTGTTACAGTGGCATGATTGAAGGTTGCAGTTGGTCACCCAAAGGTTAAATTCAGCGAGTGGCTGAGTTATTGACTGTTCCCCTACCGCGATATCAAGCAAGGCAGAGGATGCATTAATCAAGGAAATTCTGTGTATGTCTGCATATCTTGGATGATTTCCAGGTTTGAGATTCACTAGTAAATGGAACGAAGCTGCTATCAAGCTACACGTACACGTGTCTATGCCTGCAAGCTGCTGGTACCCGTCACGGCTGCGGCCACAGCCGTAAGTAAAGGACTTCGAGAAGCTTCAGCTGGTTCGTCGAATCCTCTGGCGGGAAGAACTTGAACTGCTGCGTAACCGTGTCCTCGAACTGAATATGCACGTACCCTGCTCGTCACTATCAGATGATGGGATGGCTGGTACCTCAATTCATGCTTCCTTACCCTTGGCTCTTCCACTTATTCCAAACCTATCAAATATGGATAAAATCATTCATTATCTTTTGATCTCATGCTAATCTTTGTTGAAATTGTTTCAGCCTTAAAGATGCAATCTCGATTGGTGTGCCGGTAATTACGGAGCAGTAGACAGAGGACATTGATAAGCAAGGCCGCTTAGAAATTGGGGAGAAAAGTCAGTGGATGCCCTCTGGCCCTGCACCGTACCCATTCATCATGCAGGAACAGATCCTGCGTCACGCATTTTCGTGGGAGAGAGCAACGAAAACAGCTCCTTCACACGAGATAAGCATGCAGCGTTTAATTAAAAGGAGGTTCCCTAGGTAGGTTCCGTAAAAAGAATTAGCCGATGGCAACTCAATTGAATGTGTGAGTGAGTGCTCAGTTGTTCTCTTCCCGCTGTGACACTGCCACAATGAGCTCGCTCTCTTTTTCATCCCGTCCCGTCAGCAGCATAATTACATACAATCGATGACGACGCTGTACGCGGCCTATGTGATACGCCGGCCCAAACAGCAGCTCCCTTACAAGGTTATCCCTGGTAAGCCTTCAGACACCGACACGATCCAACACGATCATCGATCCCCCAAGTCTCTCCATAGAAAGCTGTGGTTCTGCTTCAATTTTTTTCTCTCTCTATTCCCCATCTGCTGTGTGCTAAAGGATTAACTTTGCAGTTAGTCCAATTTCCCTATCCCAAACTGGTTCAACAGGCCCGTGTCCACCACGCTAGAAGGGAATCGTCTTGTTGCGACAGGTTTGATGTTTAGGATTCTTACGGGAACTGCTCCGAAATGTTCAAGTTTCTGTTGTCAAGGTAAGCTGGCGTCCCGCCACCCGTTGACTAGCAGTAGCCGGGGACGAAATTGGCCAGGTATAAATAAATTGTCATGCATGGGTTATAGAGGTGCTGCTTGTGCTGCTTGTTGATATCGACGATAGACCGTGATTGACCTGCAGGTTGGTTCAATAAACATGATGATCCTAGCCGTAGATGACCATCAGCAATGTGACACGCACAGCGACACGGCTGCTGTACTCCGTACCGAGCCAGCTAATAATGACCTATCGACAGCCGATTGATGATCACCGCATGGACTCACGGAGTGAGCTCTATCATTGACCAGCCGAAGTGATTAGCAACTTTTGGCGGATACTTCTGAAAATGGCCACCTCCTTTTTTTTTCCTGTTCCCACCCGTTGGCGCTTCAAACAGTCCGGCAATGGAGTCACGTCCAGTTCGTTAGTTAGCCTCGCACCGCTTTGTTTCTTCGTCATGGCTTCCACTTTTCAACTGAATCAAAAATATGTCATGTTTCTGCCTGAACGATATGTTTCACATAGCAGGAAGCAATGAGCTGAGTTGAATAATTACTAACCAGGTGAAATCTCATGGGTTAACCTATACCCCATTCATCGCCGCTCAGGTCTCAGCAACTGTCATTGACAATTTGCCAAGGGACTACGACCCAAGCGAGCACCAAAAATAAGCATGTCAAGTTGATTCCCGCTCCTCCGGCTCGGGCTTCTCATTCCGATATTAAATTGTCAATCCTAGCTTCGTGTTCTAGAATCGTGGACGAAGCCGCTTAGTTAATTCGATACTTTGTAGGCATGAAATACCAGTATGTCTCACATTACGAACCACGGATACATCGGGCACCAGTCCATCAAACAATTATTCATCGTGAGCCCGTGTTTTGCATGTTTCGTAATGTAGACATTACAGAAGTTGGTAGACGTCACGTGGACTCGCGATCCCACATTCCAGTATTGGTCTGTTGCTGTGCCAACACAATGGTTCTTTACTTTGAGTTCCGAATCTTGATAGATCTATAGAAGATTCAAATTTTACTGCAGCCATCATGCAATCAAGCTAAACCGCTTTATGCCTTTGAAGCTATTGTCTCCAGGTCATCGCATACCTATCAAAGCATCATCTACCGAAAAGTATCACCCTATATACCCGCATGCCAGTGATAACGCAAGAAACACACCCTCGACCAGCATATGCCATAGCTTGAGCCTCTTCACCTGCGACTCAACACATCCACCATGGCAAGACTGGCAGATATTTATCCCTCCAGTGACGATGACCTACCTGATCTGAAAACGCTTATTCGGCAACCACGCTCCCGAGCACCAAAGACAACTACGCCAGCGCCTTCAGTCAGCAAGCCTACGATTCCTAAGACTGCTTCCAATGTTGAAACCCGACGTGTGCGTCGTCTCGGAGAGCCAAATCAAACCGCCGCCAACCCGCTCTTCCAGAAATGGAACTCAGAAGAACAGAAAAGCACACGAGGTGGTCGACGGAGTAAGTCAAGGATTACAAGTTATGAGAAAAAGCCATCAAGGCAAACGACTGAAGCCGACAAACTTTCCTCATATTCAGAATCCAATTGTGGCTCTGACACTGAGAAGGACTTGCCGCAGTCGCGACAACAGCCAAGAAGGAGGAGAAACCAGAGGGTTGTACAAGATTCTGATGACGAGAGTGATGAGAACTATGAATCCGAAAAGGAAACAGTCTTGACAAGAGTCCGACGTCTTCAGAAAATAAATGCAACTGAGGTGGCAACACCTACTCTGGAGATTCGGGAACCGATACCAAGTATTCATTATGGGACCAAGTCAAAAGCATTGCTTTTTGCACGAAGGATCGATAGCGATGCTGAAAGCGAAGTGAGCCAGGAGAACGAGAAAGCAGAAGAGCCAAGTATCTATCAAACTGCAGACGAGCATTCTGGCTTTGCCTCGGAGTCGGACTGGTTGAATGACACCCCTGAGCCCCCGACAAGAAGAGGGGCAAGATCCTTGAGTAGCCAGCCATCAAAGACAGTTGGCACCAGGGAGCGTATCCCATCAATCAAGAATCCTCCAACTCTTCAACCAAACCCCTCTTCGAACACTAGCAATGAAAAAACTCGCGATATTGCCAAGAATACTACTTCGAGTAAAGAGGGTGCTTGGTCCAGGAAGACCAGCCAAAGTGGTAAACGGCTTGCTTCGGAGACGACCACCACCTCGGACCTTGCAGACACATTATCTAAGCTGCGGCTACAGCTTGAGGACTTCTCAGATGAGGAGAGCAGAGTATTGAAGATAGACGAGTTCACCACACCACCCAGTACTCCTCCTAAAGCACCCAAGCCAAGAGGGCTTGCATCACCAAGCAAGAAAATACAGATCCCTAAAACGCCACACCGTCCAAGTATGGATGCCTTTTGGAACCAGGACTTTGTTAACGATTGGAACGACCAGCACTCGCCACGCAAGCTCATCCTTCCCCCGGTTACCAAAAGTCCCAGCAAGGCGAGCCCGAAGAAAGAGCCCAAGAAGGAGACCAAGAAGTCATTTGAATCTAGGAAACATGCCCTCGCCGAGAGCTTTCTAGCCGAACTCGATCGCGAGATCACAAATGGTAGGATTGCCGAGCTTTCTGAGTCCACAGGCGGCGTCAAGCTCGTTTGGACGAAAACACTTAATACAACGGCTGGGCGAGCAAGTTGGCGTTGCGAGACTATTAGAACGACACGCAAGGCGGAAGACGGTCAGCCCATTAAGATATTCAAGCATCATGCATCAATTGAACTTGCCGAGAAGGTTATTGATGACGAGAATCGCCTACTCAATGTCATGGCACATGAGTTTTGCCATCTCGCCAACTTCATGGTCAGTGGCATAACGACAAACCCTCACGGCCGAGAGTTCAAGGCTTGGGCGGCCAAGTGCTCGGCCAAGTTTGGCGATCGCGGCATCGAAGTGACAACCAAGCACAGTTACGAAATCGACTTCAAGTACATTTGGGAGTGTGAAGAATGCGGACTTGAGTATAAGCGGCACTCCAAAAGTATTGATACTCAGCGATCTAAATGTGGGAAGTGCAAGGGCAACTTGAAGCAGACCAAGCCAGTACCAAGGGGAGCAGCAGCAGGCAAAGCACCGAGCCGATATCAGGCGTTTGTGAAAGAACAGATGGGTGTGGTCAGAGGAGAGAACCCAGGCAGTCCCCAGAAGGTGGTCATGAAGCTCATTGCGGAGAAGTGGGCGAAGCAAGAGGGTGGTAAGACTGGAAGCAAAGTGGCTAGCAATTTGGGAGTTGAGAGTGTTGTTGACAAGATGGTTGATCTAACTATCGAGACTGAAGCATAAATGCATAACTAGGATTTTGTTTGTCTATACCCATTCAATATTAAAATTTGCGTGTCCGAATTAACCGAATTCACCTGCGTCTTCGCCCACCCACAACGCTGCCTGTTGAAACCCAGACTATAAGATATCATATATCATGTAACATGTCTAGGAACAAATACTCTCCAGTCTACAGAGATACTGCCTTCACTACCCTCATAGAAGTTCATCGATTACACTGTAAACGGGCAAGCTTTTAATACGTTAGAGTGATGATAGAGTATATAGAGTCAGCGAATGCAGACAAAGTTCGAGTTGACTCTTATCAGCCAGCAGTCTCTTGAAATTGCAGAGCTTCCCAAGCTACATATGCCTGAATGTTCATCAATATGGCCTTCTATCATGACATGTTGTCATGTTAATCTGAAAGCAACTTGTAAGCCTGCATATTCCCTCATGCTAGGAAATCACACTTTTCATGTCCATAATTGTGTATCATCCATCAACAAAGAAAACATGTCATAAGTCGTGGTAGTCATCTCATGATATCCTAGCTCTTTCCTGCTGCATTCTCTCCGGAAACTAAATATGTTATCCATTCGCTTTTAACAAACTTCAACTACCTTAAGCTTCACCAAAGAGACCCCAGTCCTTGATCTTAAAGGTCGACCAGATAGTAGCAGAATACTCAACGGCAGCGCCAATGAGCTTACCCTGACGCCCTAGTTCAAGATCAACCTCAGCCTCGTCGTACTCTCCCTTGATGTGAGGGACATTGATTGTGATGAGGATATCAGTCTTGGCCTTCTCGAGCCGCAGAAGAGTTAGGATGATGGCTGTGAAATCGGGTGCAGATGTTGAGTCGCGGGACTGGTTCACACGAGGAGTCTGCGTGGAAATAAGAGTGTATGCGGGAGTACCAGGTCTACAGATATCAGTGACTGCCACTTCCAGAAGGCATCTGAGACAACATACTCTAGATTCGAGAACTCGGTCTCGGCAGTGTTCCAGATCTTGACGGTATCGATATCCGAACCAACCATATCTTCAAGATGAGTTGTCATGGCACGACCATCCACCTCAGGGCCTGAGCCAGAGCCTCCAACACGCTCTGTGATGTCGAAGATGATGCTGGTGAAACCATCCTGATCGATCCAGACTTCTTGGTTGTCGGGAACTTGTCGCAACTTGCTGCAGCGCATAGAGTCAGCACAGGAAGTGGTGTAGTTAGGCGCAAAGAGCAACGAGGACGAACCTGACGTCGGCGAACTTGGCGGGCAGGTCGCAAGTGATGGCGCCGCCAAAGAGAGGCGTGTTGATGTATTCAGGCATCTCGTTTTGAGTAAATGCGATGGTCGTATATGGCTTGGAATCTGCAGGTTTGTCGCAAACTTGAAGGTGTTGATCGTACTATGTTAGTAGTACTAAGCTAAGGAGCAGTCCGTGGCGAAAGTTGGAGTATATATGCTTCGGAGGGTCAAGCTCGTGACTCGTACGGGTACTGACTGACTGGAACATCAAATCTTGGCAAAAAGTGCTACAAGGTAGAAACTGGGCGCCTGAAAGTGGGCGAAGAGTGATGGATCATGGGTTGCTTGGTACGGTTATGCCTGGGAAGCACGCTTAGCACGGGCAGTTAGTTAGGTACCCTATTGTGCTTGGAGGGGCTGAGGCGACCCCGCCGAGATGAAGATGACGTAAAAATCGAGGCGCAGAAAGAAGCCTCACTTCTAGAAACATGGGCATGAAAGCTATTAACGCCCAAAAAGGGCTTCAATGGTCTTAAAAAAATACCAAAAACAAAAGACCGACTGATACATGACGCTCCAGAATGCTTTTGAATAGAAAAATGGAACAAAAATCAAAATTCGAATCTAGAGTCTCTAGACGAATGGTTTCCAAAGATTAGTTGAATGGAGTCTGTTGGGCCAATCCCACGGTCACATCTGGTAAAAGGCAAGAGGTGAGTTCGATGGGAGGTCCCACTCCGAAAGAAAGCAACGTTTTTTAGACTTATATACCCTCAATCTAAGCGCAACGGCCAATCAAAGCCCGCACCAGCTGCCCCTCATAGAATAGGTAGCTCCATGCTGCACCTCTCTCAGTGTTACCTCATGTAATCTGATCCTTCAATTGACAATCGAATTTCACCTTGTTTTCTGATTCTTTTTTCTATTTACTTTCTTCAACAACCAAATAATCGAACACCAAAATGTCCTCCTGCATCTTCTGTCGCATCATCAAGGGTAAGAGAAGGGGGAAGCACGGTGGTTGAATGAATGAGTTGAGAGTATACTGGGGGTTGCTGAGGGGAGAGTATGTTGAGGGTGTTTATCAGCTCTTTTGTCTAACTCCTGGCCCTCGTGTAAACTGACTTAATCCTTCGTCAGGTGATATCCCCTCTTTCAAGCTATTTGAGAGCGACAAGACTCTCGCTTTCCTTGATATTGGTCCTCTCAGCAAGGGCCACGCTGTATGTTCTCAACAGCTCACGTCATGAACCCACTGACAAGATATAGCTTGTCATTCCCAAGCACCACGGTGCTAAGCTGGCCGATATTCCCGACGACCACCTCACCGAGATTCTGGCAAGTACTGGGGCGTTAGTGATGAATTCCCAAGTCTAATTGTGTCCATAGCCTGTTGTCAAGAAGATTGTCAACGCGACTGGTGCTACTGATTACAACATCCTCCAGAACAATGGTCGTATTGCTCACCAAGAAGTTGATCATGTAAGCCTATAAAAACAAATCTACGATGTCAGAAACTAATATAGTCCTAGGTTCACTTCCATATGGTAACAAGATAAAGCCTAAATTATCGTTGAGCTACCGCTAACGAGTATTCAGATCCCTAAGCCCAACGAGACCGAGGGCCTCGGCGTTCAATGGCCCACAAAGCCCGCAGATATGGAACAGCTCAAGGCTTACTGTGAGGAGCTCAAGGCCAAGATGTAAAGAGCTTCGATCTACGCATATGCAACAGTGATGGATTGGGAAATTAGGGAACTGGTTCATGAAGTGCCCTTCTAGTATTATTGTCCCGTCACCAGGTACCATCCTGCCCCGCCAAATCAACCTGATTATCTACAATCCATGCCCCTTTTGTCCTTCACACGTCTCGTCTAGTCCAGGTCATCAGCAGAAGTGCTGGCTCCCGCAGCAGCCGGTGGCTTGAGCGAGTACCAGTCAGTCTTGCCATCACTCTGTATCGCACCTTGTCTGTCGTAGAGTGTTCGTGCTCGGATATATGGGTCAAGATTCCAGTAATCCTCCTTGAGAAGTTTGGCAATCTTCTCTCGCTCGGCCTTGAGTTGTTTGCCCTGCTCACCATCAGGATGTCGGATCCATTCTCTGGTTGTATGCTCGAATTTCTTGACCAACTCTTCACGGCCAGTCAAAAGACGATCCCGGGTTTGCGTATCCTTCATCTTGTCATTTTCGCCAGCAATAGGCTCGATGTACTTGTACTCCCAGTTCTCATCACCTTCGAGCTCCTTGATCAGATGGTCTGGAGCGATGAACTCCTCGAGTTCAGCCCGGTTGTTAGTGAAGTGAACCTTGGCTGCCACCACAGGGTCAAGCCAGCCACGGATGACCTTCCAGATACCTTATTATGAATCAGTATTTATCTTCACTCTGAAAAGAGCAACATACCTTGGAAAAGCCAGGGAGCTTTGTGCACCAGGACAGCACCTAGAGACTCGGGATAGTTGGCCTCGAAGCACTTAATCATGAACTTGACAGGGGTGTAGTCCATGTTGGCCATTGAGAAGCCAGTCATGTCGAAAACAATGCACTGCGTTTGCCTGTCAGTGTTGTGCTATGATTTCTAGACCACGGGCACTTACAGCTGTATCAACAGGGGGTTGAAGGGCCATGCGCGCTGTCTCAATAATGTAGACTGTGTACTTTTCCAGACTTTCTTCGCACTCTTGCCCAGCCTTGTGCAGGCGAACCCGGACGACACAGATAGGTCGGCCTTGCTTATCAGTACCGTGCAGGAAACTCTTTCCCATTCGGAGTTGCTTCATCATGTCGGCGCTAACTTGCTTGGTAGGAGAGTTGGTCTTCTCATCCTCAACCGCAAAGGCATCTCCGTTCTTCATGATTTCAGAGTCTACCTTCATGTCGTTATGCCTCCAATGCATAGTGGACACCAACATGACAAGAGCCTTCTCGACATCCCACTTTCGTGCTCTGAGAAACCGCAGAACGAGGGCATCAGGGTGATCATGCTTCACCATGGACCATATCGTGTGTCGAATTGTTTCAGGGGACTCGTTGGCCAAAGTCTCGTGGAATTGTTTAGTTTCATTGTACTTGTCCTCTTCAGCGGAAGCTTCAGTTGGTGTCGAAGTACCGGATTTGCCTTTCTTGAACATGCCGAATCCTCGCTTCTTCTTAGGATCGGCCTCTGCTGGACTCGCCTCCTCTTTCTGGGGCAAGAGGTTGGCACCAGAGCTCTCCTCATCGGCCACGCCAGTGAGTTGGAAGACAGCAGTCCATAGCTTGCGAAGCTTCTCCTCTTGCTCGGGAGTCAGGTTCCCTGGTCGCCCAGGGGGTAATTGGAAAGACATGATCTCGAACTCTTCCTCGAACTCTTCTGGTGAGGGCTGTTTGCTGGGGCTTCCTGCAGGCCAAGCTGATATAGAAACGACAGCCGTAATGACTGCTACAGCTACAACTACTGAGTAAAGCGAGTTGGCCTCGAGGGGAAGTCTGCTACTTGGATCTGAGCCGGCTTTGCTGTGTAATGTCCGTTTGATGGCAATTGAGTGAGTGAGATTCCTTAAACCTGTGAGATATCTCGCAGAGGCGATGCTCCTAGTATATGCAGGGGTTCCTCGTGAGGTTGTAAGGGGTTGTCTCAGTAAGCTGGAAGAAAGGACAGATGACCGTAGCTGGAGGTGGCGCGAAAGTGGCTGAGAGGAGTATTTAAGAGGGCTATACGAGCATAGGTTCCGTCCCAGGTGAGTCCTCATAGGTAAAGGGTTGAGAAGGATATGCCAGATTTGCAAACGCGTACACATACGCCGCAAAAACTAAAGTTGGGTAGGTTAATCAATGTCGTCGTTTATGGGGATTTTTAGAATGCGGGACACTCTTTCTTGGCGTGGTATTGGCTCCACAGATCCTCAGAGCTGCTTTGCAGGTACAAAGTATCGACAATCCACTGACAGGCCTCCAGGGTTGATGAATTTTATGAATCGTCCTGATTTTTTTATAGGATGGTACGAGCGTAATAAAACAAAATAACCTGTTGATGCTCTAGGTGTGTTCGGAGCCTGCAAGACTCCGGTTTCCGCGGATGAGGAGTGGATAGAATCGATTATTGACGTAGGGCATTTGTTAGTGTTCGGAGTACTCGGGAACCGTTAACGATTGGAGCTGGAGGCCTGCTATTGATGTTGACGCTGTCCTGCCACGCACCTCAAGAACCCCAATCAAGATGTCTCGAACAAAGGGCGAAACAACATCAAGGCCATGTCCAGGAGAGAAAGTAGTAAGACATCTGAAAATACTTGAAATTGACAGCAAAGTCCGTCAAGTGTGAGCGTGATGTGTGTGTGGCTGTGCTCTACCCTACAGAGCTACCAAGCTAGTACAAGACAAAGAATCCTGTGATATCCCATGGTCAAGGGTTGTCTCGCAGTCGATGTAAAATAAAAATGGTCATAAGATGGCAGTGTTCTTTACCAAAGTCCTCTACAATGAACTTTCCTTAATTCGGTATCCGTACCATATCGTATGTCTTCGTATTGTCTGCCCCTTTGTTACTAGGAGACTGCTCACGCGACATCTCTCAAACGTGGATAGGAGAGAAATTGGAAACCGTAATGCCCATCATGCTTGAGGTATTACGAGTTTTGGAAAATGCAATGTTGAAATAACAAAATAGCAAAAGCAAATAAGGCTCGAGACAAACTGATATCAAAATCGGGCATGATGTAAAGTACATATGATGCTATCTGGATAGTAGGAGCGTCGTGGGGAAAGCCACATAGGACTGGGAGCCACATCTCGAAACAAATTGCGGGGGCGCCACAACAGACTTCCATCCAATGTTTGTTGACTTTCATACAATCCAACTTCAGGTCGCGATATCAAATACGCGGATTACATTACCCATACGCCGAGCCACGAATACACGAAACAGTACAAAAAAAAAAAAAAACCAGAACAGCGAAAGCGAAACAGAACAAAAGCTGCCAAAATGTCAACTACACCTCTGGACCCCAGCAAACGCTCAAATTCTCGTTCCCGAACGTCACGACCTACCACCCCGCTGCGACCTTCATCCCGATCATCCTTTCGCGAGTCCGCGCGAGGTGCTGGAGAACACGATGCACCATTTCCGCTGAATGCGTTTGAGCCAGCCTTTGCTGAACTTTCCGATGCCATGGCCGACCTCGAAGCGAATATGATGCACTTTCAGCTTATGCACGAGAGTTTAGCGAGATTCAGTGAATCGTTTGCGAGCTTCCTTTATGGCCTGAACATGAATGCCTTTTGTGTTGATTTCCCAGAGGTATGTCTATCGAAGCTATCCGTGTTGGATATGTACGGTTTTGTTATTCTAAAGCTTATTCTCGCAGGGACCTGTCCCGGAATCTTTCCACAGAGACCGGACTCAACCAGAACAACCCGCCGTGACCCCATCAAAATCAGAGGCTGATGCAGAAATGACATTCATGTAAATCTTGTCCGTAAACACCCTTTAGTGGCTCTTCTAACTAGTCTCTAGGACCACTGACACGTCCTTTGTCGAGAATCCTCCCACTACCACCAAGTCTTCCAAATTCACCACACCAGAGCCTCCAAAAAGACAATCACGTCTCCCTGCTGCTCCCGGTCGAGGAACGTCGTCTCGGGGAAGGTCGACTCGCGGTGTCGGACGTAGCCGGCCTAGTGGACTGGCCAGAGCGCGCGGTCGTGGTGTTAGGTGAATTTAATCGGGATATCGACAGAAATATTCCAAAACGCCATTTGCAATGTCAAAAATCAAGCCCAGCTCCGATGCGCCCTAGGATTTTATATCCCCCTTTTAGCGTGCTATGAAGAATTTTATTGGACAAGATTTAGGCGTCCATGGCAACATCATTATCTTGGTCGGCAAATGTGCGCTTTCGGTCGCCGTTGTCTGTTCGCAAGCCGACGGCAGCTTCAGCCTCCTGTTGAGTGTATGGCCCTTCGGCGATCTGCTTGACTCTAGCGGAGAGTTAGTACACATGTCAGAGTAGACAAATGGAGATCCATTGCGAGTCACTATGTGACATACCTTCTCTTATGAGGCTTTCCCTTTTGATGCGATACCAGAGTAGCATCCGTATCAAACCATTTGGAGCACTCAACGCAATAGTGACGCCCAAGGCCGGGAAGATCCTCAGCAGCCTTCGTCTCCATGAATTGCTTCAAATGCTTGGGTGACATGAGGTCGGCCTTGACCTGGTCGACGTCTCGAGTCTTGCGCCTTGTCTTGGTGATTGTCTTCTTGTTTGTGACACCCATCTTCGCGGTGACTTGGACGAATGCGGTTCTTGGAATATGCTATTCCAGATTGTGATATTGGTAACTTCAATACTTCAAGCTACCTAAGCGGTCGTTGAGGTTGGCGATTTTCGAAAAAAGTTCTGGTGGGGCTGACCCGATAAGCTGATAAGACGGATGCGGGGCACTACAGCCACAGGTTGAATCTCAAGACGGCACGATATCACGACCATTTCGAGTCAGAGACAAAGCAAGGCATTGTGCGACTTGGAAATCAAATTCGAGAGACTATGAGTAGAAATAGAAGGGAAGTAACGAAAGACAAAACGACAAAACAATAAAATTGAACAAGTTAGAATAGAAAGTCTACATGATAAAAGGCCCAAAATGTCATTGTGACAACAACTGAGCACCTAAGCAGTAGGCTGACGAAGGAGCATCATTGTAGAACGGAACTGTGACCAGCTCAATGCTGTCTCGTAGAGCCCTCCGTGCTCTGATATTTTGTTTCATTCTAATGGTCTATTATGCTTGTATAGAAATCTCATGGAATTAATCGGCGTTGAGCCTCTCATAAAAATTGAGACATGCTGTCACATGCCCAGCCTTCCAGCTTGTTCAGCCATCAGATGGGAATTGGCCGGGCTTGGTGATACCCGGCGGATAGCGGGTCTGGGGTCGCCGGCTCCGGGATCAACGATCGGCAAAGAGCAAGTTAGACTTCAAGCTCGAAAGGACGAGAAGAAGGACGCTTGCGCGGTTAGATGGGCGTTTGCATAGCCGTCTGCGCCGTACTAGAATATGCGATAGAGTTGATCGGCTCCCAGTGCTCCATCAGGATTGTGGGTTACGATACAGGGAGTTCATGATGCGGCTTAGAGGTGGACAAGAGCCTGTGATCGGCTCCAAGAACGGATATGAAGATTATAATCGCCTCAGTTATTATTGGATAATACATATGAACTGGGCGGTCTCCGGCATGACATTTGGCAGAACCACAATTGGGGTGTGCATACAAGGGCATAGGGGGTTGGGGTTTGGTGAAAAGCTTCACATTCCCCCTCGTTCAAGGGCTACCCCAAATTCCCTCAACCGCGCGCAGATGAAAAATGAATTCCGAAAAAACAGTGTTTTGAAGCCCAAAAAGATCGGTGACCGAGCATCATGACCTCGGAGGATCGCATGTGCGAAGGGATATGTCCGTTCAGCGGCGACCGAAGGTAAAGCCGCTGGCCCGAGGAACTGTAGCGATTAAACCCTGGGAAGCGAGTCAGAGTTTTGGCCAACCAGAGAGCATCTTTTGTCATTGATTGTGAGGTTCCGGGGCATGATGGGCGCCTAGACCGTTTCGGGGCCCACGATGCGGAAATTACATCATGGTCCGGGGCTCACGCCGTAACGGGGTGCCCGCAAGACCGAGGTAACAGCAACTGCCTCGCAACCAGAGGGAAAAAAAGAGAATCAAATCGTGGCTTCTGTGGAAGAAGATGAATAATTTACTGTGTATGAGATGAGAATGATGTTGATATAAAACAATATATAAAACAAGACTGTAATACAATGAGATAATGTCCTTAAAACCTCTACAACACTTTGATACCAATTTAAATCCAAAAATAATAATACATAAACTTTACGTCCGTTTCTTGCTTGAGCTAAATTATAAAACCCAATTGCTGCATTAACCCAGATAAACACATGACCAGCTGAAGAGCATAAAATCCTTACCTGCTCGGCAGCACATTCCCCCACCTTCTTCCTTCAACCCACCCGAAAAGCTTCAACTTCTTCAGTTGAACATTCGCAATCACCCTTCAAGCATACATCGAGTCACTCATCGACCGATATTGGGTCGTAAGTCAATTATAATACCCAACCGTCGTCGTTGATCACTCTTTGCTAACGGCAGTCCCCTCACAGCACCATAGTCGCAATGCTTGCTACACGCCAGGTTCTGGGCAACATGTCCCGGAGCCGCGCCCTTGCTGGCGCTGCCTCTGGCTTCCGCCGCATGGCCACAGTCTCAGATAGCCCTCTGGACAAGAAGGTATGCCTCAAACCAATGCATTGCTGTCTCTTGATTCCACGATACGAAACTTCATCACTTCCTCTTTGCATTACCTGTCAGGCGCCGAACGTCATGGCGCATGGGCCAGTTCGGCTGCCAATCCACCGGCAATGCCGAGGCCTGAACTGCGCGACTTACAGCTCAATGGCAACCAGAGAATATGAAGTCCGGGTTATGGACTTGGGAAGATGCAAGACATGAGATCCGGGAACAATTGTGCTAATATGCCTCGCTGGACAGGTCCGACAGAACAACTGGGAGGAGGGTAACTACATCAACTACAAGAAGATGTCCGAGAACCTCGACATCGTTCGTGCTCGTCTGAACCGACCTCTGGCCTACGCTGAGAAGATTCTCTACTCTCACTTGGACGACCCTCATGGCCAAGACATCCAGCGTGGCAAGAGCTACCTCAAGCTGCGACCTGACCGTGTTGCCTGCCAGGATGCCACCGCTCAGATGGCTATCCTTCAATTCATGTCCGCTGGCATGGACAAGGTTGCCAACCCCACTACTGTCCACTGTGATCACTTGATTGAGGCCCAAGTCGGTGGTGCCAAGGATCTTGCCCGCGCTATTGACATCAACAAGGAGGTATACAACTTCCTTTCTACTGCCTGTGCCAAGTACAATATCGGTTTCTGGAAGCCCGGCTCTGGTATCATTCACCAGATTCTCCTCGAGAACTACTGCTTCCCTGGTGGTCTTCTTATCGGTACTGATTCTCACACTGTCAATGGTGGTGGTCTCGGTATGGCTACTATTGGTGTCGGTGGTGCCGATGCTGTCGATGTCATGGCTGATCTCCCCTGGGAGCTCAAGGCCCCCAACGTCATTGGTGTCAAGCTCACTGGACAGCTTAACGGCTGGACTGCTCCTAAGGGTAAGGATGACCTCCAGCTTTTCCTCTTGACTTTGCTGACCCATTTTCAGATATTATCCTGAAGGTTGCCGATATCCTCACTGTCAAGGGTGGTACTGGTGCTATCGTTGAGTACCACGGTCCTGGTACCGACGCTATCTCTTGTACCGGTATGGCCACCATTTGCAACATGGTAAGTGACTCTTGCTCTTCCATCAATACGATTGTTGGCTGATATTCTCCAGGGTGCTGAAATCGGTGCCACCACCTCCGTCTTCCCCTTCAACGACCGCATGTACGACTACCTCGCCGCCACCAAGCGAAAGGAGATCGGTGACTTCGCCCGCCAGTACGCCCACGGCCTCAAGCCCGACGAGGGTGCCGAGTACGATCAGCTCATCGAGATCAACCTCTCCGAGCTCGAGCCTCACATCAACGGTCCCTTCACTCCCGATCTGGGTACTCCCATCTCCAAGTTCAGCCAGGCTGTCAAGGAGAACGGCTGGCCCGAGGAGCTCAAGGTCGGTCTTATCGGATCTTGCACCAACTCCTCTTACGAGGACATGACCCGTGCTGCTTCCATTGCCCGTGATGCCCTCAACCACGGCATCAAGGCCAAGGCTGCTTTCACTGTCACCCCCGGCTCCGAGCAGATTCGTGCCACCATCGAGCGTGATGGTCAGCTCCAGACCTTTGAGGAGTTCGGCGGTATCGTCCTTGCCAACGCCTGCGGTCCTTGCATTGGTCAATGGGACCGACGCGACGTCAAGAAGGGCGAGGCCAACTCTATCATCTCTTCTTACAACCGTAACTTCACTGGCCGAAACGACGGCAACCCCGCCACCCACTCTTTCGTGGCCTCCCCTGATCTGGTCGTTGCCATGACCATTGCCGGCTCCCTCCACTTCAACCCTCTCACCGATACCCTGAAGGACAAGGACGGCAAGGAGTTCAAGCTTGCTCCTCCCACCGGCGATGGTCTTCCCAGCAAGGGCTACGACCCCGGTCAGGACACCTATCAGGCTCCTCCCAGCGACCGTGCCAGCGTCACTGTCGATGTCGCCCCTACCTCCGACCGTCTCCAGATCCTGACTCCTTTCCAGCCTTGGGATGGCAAGGATGCCAAGGATATCCCTATCCTCATCAAGGCCAAGGGCAAGACCACCACTGACCACATCTCCATGGCCGGTCCTTGGTTGAAGTACCGTGGTCACCTTGACAACATCTCCAACAACATGTTGATTGGTGCCATCAACGAGGCCAACGGTGAGGCCAACAAGATCAAGAACGTCACCACTGGTGAGTGGGGTGCCGTCCCTGCTGTTGCCCGTGACTACAAGGCCAAGGGTATCAAGTGGGTTGTCGTTGGTGACTGGAACTACGGTGAGGGTTCTTCCCGAGAGCACGCCGCTCTTGAGCCCCGTCACCTTGGCGGTCTTGCCATCATTACCCGATCTTTCGCCCGTATCCACGAGACCAACCTGAAGAAGCAGGGTATGCTTCCTCTTACCTTCACCGACCCTGCCGACTACGACAAGATCCGACCTGAGGACAAGGTCGATGTCCTCTGCACCCAGCTCGCTGTTGGCAAGCCCCTTCCCCTTGTTGTCCACCCCGCCGACGGCAGCCCATCTTTCGAGATCCCTCTGTCCCACACCTTCAACGAGGCCCAGATCGAGTGGTTCAAGAACGGTTCCGCCCTGAACACCATGGCCAAGGCCAAGAAGAACTAAAGAAGGAATGAAATAAAGTAAAGAAGAGCAAATTGATATTTTGGGTCACATACGGCGTACATCCTGATGTTCTCGATTGGGTTTCGAGGGCAGACAGTAGAGGGGCTTTTCAACGGATGGTATATGTCTAAAATGTTGAGCGCCCATGTCTTTTACATATTTGCAGCAAAGGAATAGCCATGCTTTTATTAGTTGTAACAAAATTCTAACTGTTCAATACCTCTTGTTTATAAGTGATGCATCTGCTTTAAATTCACGATGTGCCATGGTGATGTCTGGTATCGATCTATCGTCCTAGCTTGTTCAGATACGAAGCTCGAGCAATGCTGTAACCGCCTCTTCAGGCTCATGTTTTCGATGCCACCTAATACCTACTACCTACCTGTAGCACCTTGAGCATTTTGAACTTTGCGTGATGCCTACGTCCCAGAGACAAGTACATCACTCAGCTTTCATTAGTACCTAAGGTAGTTAACTGTCAGCTGTGGCTGTGCACTGATCACGTGCTGAGATAACTTAGCAGCCACACCTCGACCTAACCTAGGGTCAAGGGTCCGTTGTCCAGTTTGACTTGCCATTGTCCTGCGACTGTTTCTTAGGGCGTGGAAGTGAGTTGCGATCTCAACCGGTTTTTTCTTATTGTCAAGAAACTCGTATTAGTCCTCTTGCTTCTTATCTTATTATCCCCTCCGTGTCGTCGGTCCTTTCATTCCTTTAAAACGGTGATCATCCGGCTGCTCCGAGCAGCTCGAATCTATTAGACATGCGACCCCGTCTCCAGAACTTCAACGCTTTACGAGCCCGATCATATCTAACACGGTTACCGCTCTTCACACGACTCATCATCGTCGCTATTGTTGCTCTCGCAATCGCATCGCTACAATCAGTATGGAACTTGCGAGAATGGGGCGCCCTCATCCCTGAAGAGATTAGCATTACAAATGGTACTACCAAGCGACATTGAATCTTTGCGCATTTGCTAACTAGACTTACTCATAGCATATCGATTGTCGACATTCCCGTTAATACATCTTAACATTATCCATGCTATCCTTAACCTCGCGGCGCTTACTCCTTTAATGGAGCGATTCGAGAACGAACATGGCACCTTAACATCCCTTGCCTTGTTCTTTGGACGTAAGAAACCTCAAATATGTTGAAGGATTATGAGTTGACTCGCTTTATCTAGCCCTGACATCGATACCGGCTGTCATGTACGTTCTGATCGAGCGATATGTGTTCCACGTAAACCATGGCGTTCTGGGAGCGAGGTACGGCGACGAGGAAATTGTTAGGCAGGAACTTGGGCTAACATTTGTTCTAGCATGTGGGTATTTACTCTACTGGCGATGGAGTCTATTCAAACCTACAAATCCAACCCTCATTTCGTCGTCGGTACTGTCCATATTCCAACGTGGACTACCCCCTTAATCATGTGTATGGTTGTGAGGGCATTGGTACCTGGTACTAGTCTTCTTGGCCACCTATGTGGAATTGCAATTGGATACGTTGGTAAGTCTTACAGTCACTGTCGTGATGGAAAGGAAACTAATAGCTAGAATAGCTGGCTTCGGGTATGCTAAGCTGCTCGCCCCCCCTGAATGGGGTCTTCGATGGGTCGAGAATCGACTCAACCTCCTCAAGATCCTCCCTCACTATGTCAGCATCGACAAGACAACATATGGCCGATTTGGTGTGCTGCCCACGACCAACCGCCCTGGTCCCAGTGGCAGCGCAGCGACGGAGCTAGTTGGCACAACCCAGCGTCTCGGACCTTGAATGAGCGTACATGGTGCGCGTGTAATTTTGTGTAACTGTAATGGTACGGGAGTGCTTGTTGCACGCTCTTTTTTTTTTTTTTTGAATTGTACTATAGAAAGGGTATTTCATCTTTCGTGGAGTCTCTTGCGTTAGGGATTGGCGTAGCGATTAAAAGCAAAGGAATGAATGGACGTCCGAGCGGGTTCATCTAGCTGGTCATGATCCTTTCTGCTATGAATTATTTCAGGTATCATTATAATGGATGAAACAATAATAAAGATAGAGGACGAAGATTGTTACAGTTGTCATTATGGTTGCATCCGTTGTCATTGCTTTATGATGTGTCTACTGTTGCAGTGATTTCTTGATTCTATTACGCTACCATATGCCTACAATAGAAGATAACCCATGCCTGAACACTATTATTGAAGCACACTACCTAATGTTAAGCTTGGTTCTAATCTCAACGACTGTTTGTTTGATGCTGTAGCTCTCGATCGACATGAGCCCCCGGTAACCACATAGACTGCCCCGCATTCACTGCAGGCGGCCCGCAATCCAACCCCTGAAGCCGGGGGGAGCTTCCATTTAATGGAAAGCTGTCATGACGGTACGTACCCTCTTTAATGATTGAATCTCATTGTTTCTACGGGAGGCTAAGCCAACGATAACCTCAGCCTCAACCTCAACCTCAACTCAAGCATCGAGAGACCAAGTCTTTGATTGATCACAAAGACATTGGCTAAACGATGTCGCGACTACTCTGTATGCAGTCGTCTCTCTCATCCCCTATTCTGACCGTTGGCTGATGTTCTATAGCTTCAGCGCTGTCGCTGCGTCGCGATCCTCGTATTCTAAAGCTCCCCCCTTACTTGTCTTTCCTCTGCATCGCGATCGGTGTAATCTGGCTCTTTCTTCTGCCATTAAACGAATATTCGCGTCGAACATACATATCAGAGAATGCCCTGTTGCCAGGTCAAGTGCATACATATTTTGGAGGAAGCGAACAAAACATCTTCCGCGCTTACCGACATGAGGTTGACGATGTAGTCGACAAGAACAACTATGAGTGCGTCTTGACATGGAGTTGGGAAAATACAGCAATCACTGACCTCAATTGGTTACAGGATCAACGACAGGCTCGACAAGATTCTCACGGGTGTTGGATTAAAGGTTGGGCGTCAAAATTACACCTACCACTCAGCTGGCCATGAGTACTCGGGACAGAACCTCTACGCAATCCTGCAAGCTCCCCGTGGCGATGCCACTGAGGCAATTGTGTTGGTTGCTGCATGGAAGAACGTTGAGGAGCAGCTCAACCGCAACGGCGTATCTCTGGCATTGACTTTGGTCCGTTACTTTAAACGTATGTACCCCCTGAAAATCAAACCAAGCGATAGACGTTGACAAGCATAGGCTGGTCACTCTGGTCCAAGGACATCATTCTTGTTGTTCCTCCCGATAGCAAGACAGGCACGCAAGCTTGGGTTGACGCATACCATGATGCTCATAACCCTGATCTTGTGGCTCCTTTGCCTCTCAAGTCCGGTGCTCTTCAGGGTGCCCTTGCCATCGACTACCCCCAAGAACAAAGCTTCAAGTCTGTTCATGTGATTTACGATGGCCCTAATGGTCAGCTTCCTAATCTCGATCTTATCAACTCAATCGTCAACATTGCTGGTGGCCAGATGGGTATTGGTACTTCTATTCAGAAGATGACAGAGCACAAGGGTACCTACCCTGATCGTTTACAAACTATGTTGCGTGGTATGCTCAACCAAGGTCTCGGATATGCAGCCGGTGCTCACAGCAGCTTCATCCCATATCACGTTGATGCCGTGACACTTCAGCCTTACGGCGAAGGATGGCATGATGAGATGGCCATGGGACGCTTGGTTGAGGGGTCGTTCCGAAGTCTGAATAATTTGCTTGAGCATCTGCACCAGAGTTTCTTCTTTTATCTTCTGATGCAGACCGATCGCTTCGTCAGTATCGGTACTTATCTTCCCAGTGCTATGTTGATTGCTGCCAACTTTACCATCATGGCTATCTCGCTCTGGGTGAAGAGCGGCCAATCACCGGCGACGCAAAAGCCTAAGGAGAAGACATCTACCACATCTGTCGAAGCAACACAAGCCGGACGGGATCTGTTTGTTCCGCTCGGTGTTGTTGCTGTCTGCCAGGGTCTCGCAGCTGTGCCTCTGTACATATTCAACCACCTTCCCGCTGGCGTAAGTCCTCACCCATATCATCATCTTCCAGTCTTATACTTATTACCTCTAGTTGCTCTCACCCGCCTTTGCTGGATTCTCTGTCATCTCGGCTATCCTGCCCTTCGCGATCTCTCGTCTCCTAACGCTTGTCACTAAGCCCACCATGCAGCACTTCCAACTCACCAAGTCTTTCTCTCTTCTCGTTCTCGGCATGTGCCTTTCTACTCTTGCGACTCTCAACTTCTCCCTTGCTTTTCTCATCGGCGTACTCTCAAGCCCTCTCAGCTTTGTACAGCCGGTCAAGAACCCAGGCCTTCGCTGGTCTCTAGCAGGTCTCCTCAATGTCGTGTCGCCACCTACAGTCTTGTACGCAGCGGCCCAAATCTGGGACATCAGTATTGCGGACCTGCTGAGGGAGGCCAGCTTCGGCTGGAACGTCTGGGGCATGTATACGCCCGTTGTAGTATGGTGCCTTTGGTGGCCAGCCTGGCTCGTAGGCATGGTCAATGTCTTCGGGGAGGTTACTGCTTGAGGAAAATCAGGGGCTCGGACTGTAAGATAGGCAGCAAAGCATGCATTAAGCCACAATAATGGCGGTTCTGATTTTTTTTAGTATTAAACAAGGGCACATAGATTAGGCAAAATTTAGAATTAATAGTCTTGACATGGGCAAAAGACCATCATCAGCCCACAGTAAAGTTTCTATTCGTCTATACTGTACATTTGTTCATTTTGATCGCCATACGTTCCCCAGACCGTACTCCTGTCGAGAGCTCGTCTACGCAGCCCACACATCCTTGCCAGCCGACTCGATCCAGTTGCCGAGTTGGTTGACGCTTGAGTCCCAGTCAAGTAGTCGCTGGCGCATCGCGGCGATTTGCTTCATGTCGAGCACCTTGGGCTGAACCCAGGTAATTTGAGCAACGCCGTCCACTTGGTCAATAGTTCCCCGCAACAGACCGAGGCTGAGAGCCTTCATGATGAGATGCTCGATCTCTTCGGGTCGAACCTTGGTCTCCTGAGCGATAGTGGCAAAGGTGAGGGTGCGGTCGTGGGGAGGACGGCGGAAGACAGCCTCAGTCAACGCGGAAAGGTAGATCTTTTGTCGAAGATGCGTGGCGTTGTTCTTAAGAAGCTTGTTGGACTCGACGCGATCAGAAAGCTGGTCATAAGCGTCAAGATCTCCACGGTTAAAGGCAAATAGCAGATCACGCATCCAAGCATGCTCGCTCTTGGCGAGGACGTCAAGGATGGGGTGGAGCAGAAGCTCTCCGAAGTTGTAGATGCTTGTTGAAACAAGGGCAGCAATGCTGAGGTGGTAGGCTCTCTTGTGTCGCTCCTCAGGTGTCATTGCGTTGAGGTCGATGCAGGCAAGGTAGAGGAGAGCAGTGCGGTAGTAGTTGGAGAAGTCCATCTTACGCTGAAGGAGGGGTCAGCGGGGTTCACCAGATATCCAAAGTCTGAGATGAAGGACATACCTGATAGTAGATGGCATTTGCATCATAGAAAGCAGCATGGACCACATTCTCTACAGAGTCGAAAGAATCCAATATCCGCTCGGCTGTATCAAGGTCCTTTCGCGCAGCATCTAGCTCCTCCAAGTCCAGCTTTGCTTGGGCGACAGCAACCAAGGCATAGACATAAGCATCTTGGGAGTTCTCGTTATCAACCTTCTTGGCGACTGATTGCAGGAAAGAAAGGCGCTGCTCGTCTTCTGTGTCGTTCAAGAACCATCGGTTAGCAACCCGCCGGCTTCGGAGCATATTGCCTTTAAATCTCACCTTCACACTCTGTTGCTGCTTTCAATGCTAGGTCTACAAGCTTCAACTGGTTGATCTTGTCGGCAAACTTGAGAATAAAGACTCTGTAGAATGGTAGTCGTTGAGGGGCGCTCTCTGGGTGGCTGAAGAACTCGACAAGGGCGTCAGTGAGCTGGTGCCAAAGCTTGCGCTCCCAGAAGTTCTCAAAGTCGAGAATGAGAGGCTGGAGCTCCTCGGGAGCTTCATCGCGCTGCTCGGCAAGAAAGTCGGAAATGGTCTCGTTGCTCATGATGGCGGGATCCGTATTTTAGGTTGGTGGAATCGCTGGGTATTGTATGGGTGACGTGCACAGCAACTGAAGCTAGCTTGACTGCAGCCGTAATCTATTGGCGCGTACTGCTGCACCGAAGCTGATTTTTGCGAATTATGATTCCCAAAGGCGTGAGTATGGCCTCTCCTCTATTGGATCGTATTGTCGTCGGGCGGCCGTCGAGATAATCGGTGAAGCTGGTATGGTTGTATGTAGAGGTTGATAGTTGCTTCAGTGGAGTGTGGAGGGAGGTCCTTAGCTCATCAATGAGGCTACCAGGCAGCCTGGTCGTCGCAACGTAGGGGCGCACGGGCCATTTCGACCTCTGGAGGAGCACTCGAAAGGCGCTAACCAATGACAAGCTGCAAGATTTCAGTGACCCATCACGTGATCTGCAATTACCGTTCCCCGAGGCTCTAACTTACTTGGCTAGCATCACCAAACACTGCTATCGAGACGACGAGACGTTCAACGGCCAATTGCGAGGCACAGCAGCGTTTTGTCACGCAATCTGTATATTCGCAACAATGGCTTCGCCTCTCTTTGCTGCGCGGGCGGCCCGAAAGGCTGCCTTCAGTGTCGCCGGCAAGCGATACCTATCCGATATTTCCATTACTCGAACTGGCAAGCCTATCATACGTGTTGAGGGAGGCCGGTAAGCTCAACCACGGCCCATTGACACTATTCGGATCTCCTCTAATGCTATTTCGCTTCTAGTTCATCCATCGGAGGTACCATGATCGAGCTACGATGACCACGAACAACACTGACGAGAGGAAACTAGGCCATACTGTTACCGTATTTGGCGCAACCGGCCAACTAGGACGATACATTGTCAACCGACTGGGTGAGCCGACCTGAGCCAGGAATTGGATCCCAGTAATGGGCAATTGGAATACTGATTCTGGCATTAGCCCGTCAGGGATGCACTGTCGTTATTCCCTACCGCGAGGAGATGTCCAAGCGTCATCTTAAGGTCACTGGAGATCTTGGCCGTGTTGTCTTCATTGTACGCCTCAATTCGTCCTGATTAGTTCAGGAACCTTTCAGTAACTCTCTTACTAGGAGCACGACCTTCGAAATACCCCTTCGATCGAGGCGAGCGTCCGACATTCCGATGCCGTTTTCAACTTGATTGGCCGCGACTATCCTACCAAGTATGTCTACGATACAGACCAATGGATAGGATGGGAACTAAATAATTATCAGGAACTTCTCTTTGGAGGATGTGCACGTTGAGGGAACTGAGCGAATTGTCGAGGCTGTTTGCAAGTACGATGTCGACCGCTATATCCACGTTTCCTCCCACAGCGCCAACTCTCAGTCCGTCTCCGAGTTCTACCGAACAAAGGTTTGTGGATCGTCGGTTTGGTCAATGGAGGGAAATGCTAACAAACGACTCAGGGTCGAGGTGAGGAGGTTGCTCGACAACTTTTCCCTGAGACCACTATTGTCCGACCTGCGCCCATCTTCGGTTTCGAGGACAACTTGCTGCTGAAGCTTGCTGGTGTCACCAACCTCTTCACTTCCAACAACATGCAGGAGAAGTTCTACCCCGTTCACGTAGGTTTCTCCAGAGTGCTTAGGGTCAACGTTGCTAACCGCCACAGTCTATCGACGTTGGTGCTGCTCTTGAGAAGATCTTCTATGACGACACAACTGCTGGCCAGACTTTTGAGCTTTACGGACCCAAGAAGTACAGCATGGAGGAGATTTCCGTAATGGTTGATAAGGAGATTTACAAGCAGCGACGACACATCAACGTGCCCAAGGCCATCCTTAAGCCTGTTGCTGAGATCCTAAACAAGTTCCTCTGGTGGCATACCTTGTCAGCCGATGAGGTTGAGCGTGAGTACCTGGACCAGGTCATTGACCCTGAGGCCAAGACCTTCAAGGATCTTGGTATTGAGCCTGGTGACATTATCAACTTCACCTACCACTACCTGGTAAATGCCCCTATCATGGTTGTGAAAGTCACAAACTGACACCCTTTTAGCAAGGATTCCGAAGTCAGAACTTCTACGATCTCCCCCCTGCGACAGAGAAGGAGAAGAGGGAAGAGAAGAAGTACATCCATGTCTTGGATGAGCTGTAAAGAAAATGAATTTAAATGTTTTGCTTATTGCGAATGCTGGAAAGGCGGCTGGGGATTCACGGCTGAGCGGACAAGTCGACAATAGTCCGTGTATATAGGACCGCATAGACTAGAGAGTATGCGACTTCGAACAATTGTACAGGTTTTCTTTGGGTTGAGATGATTGATATCAGATAATATGAAGGTTGAGAGAATCGAATCAGTCCACACGTGGCTACCCTGTAGCTAGCTAGCTAGCTATCCATCATCGCATATGCAGTTCTTTGATAGCGAGAGTCTAGACCGTCGAGGACGTAGTGGTAGGCAGTAAAAAGGACCCCGCCAAAACCCTCACACAAAACCTTCTAGGTATCACATCGCATTGGAGTGACCGCATAGCAAAATCGAAAAAGATACGATTTGACCACAACATTCCGATGTCTTTTGATGATGAAGAGCCCATGTAAGAGATAATAGTCTACAAAACATCCATGTCACCCCAAGTTACGTGGGCAGGGCCCAGTTTACTGACTTTGGCTGGTCTGGTCTCTTCAGAAGCCTCTCGAGTCACGCCTTGGCCGCGCTGGCCGAGTTCCACGCCGAAAAGGACGCCCATGAAAAGACATTTGAGAAGCTGAGGACCGGCGCCGCTCCGAGAGCTGGAGCCGGACTCGGCGTCGTCGAGCCGGAGGACGAGGACCCTGTCGCGGAGGATGCGGACAATCAACCGCTGAGCATGGCGGCCTTTACGGAAGATTGGAACGAATCGCAGTTTTGGGTACGTAAGGCTCCTCTCGTCCAGTTGTCTTGCGCCTCCTGGCTCTGGCGGTGGAGATAGATGGCATCGCGATTGGCTTCTGGGATAGAGTCTCTCTGCCTTTGCCTGTCTGAAGTTGGGTATCCATTACGTACTGGACTGGTCTTGGCACTACAACAACTTCATGATGTTGACATCGCGAAAAGAAATGCATAACTTACTAACATGGGCCTGACGATCTAGTTCCTCGACGAAACAGCCTTTGCTCTGGCCGATCAGCTCCTCGATGGCGCATCGTCAAGCTCGACTATTGGTGTAGTCTCGACACCGAGTGTCTTCATTGCGCTCAAGAACCGTCTTGTAAGATCAACCCTGACTTTTGTCATGCCCAGGGCTTGATATGTAGACAGAACTCAGAAACTGACTGGGACACACAGAGATTCTGGGCTATTGAAGACCGACCTAAGCTGGTCTTGCTCGAACATGACCATCGTTTCAGCGTCTTTCCTGAGTTTGTCTTCTATGACTTCCAGCGACCTCTCCAACTTCCAGGTATGACCGCTTTGCTAGTTGAAAACTGCCTTTGGCATATGCTGATATTATCGCCTTAGCTCATCTGAAGGGCAGTTTGGATAGTGTTATAATTGACCCTCCATTCTTCAGCAATGACTGTCAGACAAAGTGTAAGTAATGCTCACAGGCGTCCTGGCCACTGTCCATAGGATGTTACCCCATCCCGTATCACGATCTACACCCTCCAAATTCAGTACTAACATATCACCCACTAGTTGCCCTAACAGGCCGCTGGCTCGTCAAGCCAAAGTCGCCTCGTGTGATTGTCTGCACGGGAGAACGAATGGCTACCATTGTTGACAAGCTCTACCGTTCTCTTGGGGTCTATGCGACAACCTTCGAGCCTGCTCACGCGGGTTTAAGTAACCACTATTACTGTTACGCCAATTTCGAGAGTTCAACCTGGGACTGGCGATCTGATGAATCAGATTAGAGAAGCTGAACGGGAGATGCGAGGCATTCAGAGATGACAGCCACTACTGGAACCGCCTCAAGTTCGGGCCTCGGAAGTATACAGGAGACCGGGAAACGAGTCACATCGTACAATGACTTATGGATTATCTGGGGATATGCCAAACCCAGTGAAGTTCGTCACAGATAGACAAAGTGATACATCTGAAGAAACCATGGACCGCCCTACTCAGTAGGGTGCCACGGTATTACTGAACTACATATATGCGCCGAGCAATGCTCCATACTGCGCTCAACCTGCAGCTAATATATGGATCCAGTCGACTTACTGATCATGATCATTAACGCCTCTCTGGCTCTCCTCATCTAGACCCCCGATCGCCTAGGCCAGCGAGCGAATGATGTAGAAAAGGAGATAGGCCTGCGCCCCAAGGACATCAGACAAGCTCGCCAACTCGACTTTGTGATCATTAAACTTGAACCACTGAAGAGACATGTCAGCTTTGAGAAAGTGTCATAAGGAATGAAATTTACCTGGTCGCCGACCCGACAATATGATGTGTAATGGCCAGTGTCGATCTCACCCACATGAACCACAACACTAAGGAGGTCATAGGTGCATGATCGCTCCAGCTCAAGGCTCTCTCGACTCTCGTGGTTGCGAACGCGATTGGTATACGGTAACATGTTGAGCTGAAGAGGGAATTTGACTTCATTGTCGACTTTTGACGCGGCACGATCGTGGCGGCCATGTCTGTACTCAAAGCGCTGTGAAGAAAAGAGTTAACTTGGCTGGCGGACCAACACCAACACTCACAAGCCACCGACTACACTCACCTTAAGCTGTATCGACAGAACGTTTGGCAGCCGCTTAATGCTGGTATGTCGTTTGGCTTGTTGAGTCCCGTTGCAGTTGTTGCACCGATACTCGCACTTATCATACTTGATGTATTCTTCGTCTAAGCAATCCTGCAAGGTTAGAGAAGGCTTCTTCTGACCAGTCCTCTTGCTCTTCTTCTGGACAACATTTTCGAGACCTAGACTTAGATCAAGGAACGACTGGATGGAATTACTCTGGCCTGAGCAATTCTGGCATGTCGTCGTAGTCTGCATCTTGCCGTAAAATGTCTGATGCATGATACAATTGCAGCTATGTTCGCTGCCGATTTCCGGCTTCTTGCCATCGCCATTCCGTTCATGAAGCTCTTCAGCCAAGAACTGGAAGAACTCATGAGCGTCTTGTTCTTTGGTGGTAACAAGATTCTCGAATGCCTTCTTCTCGGAGATCCAGAAACCTGACAAGATATTGGCAGCAGTATAACCGTTGGTGTTCTCCAGGGCGTAAAAATCTTGGAACATATCGTCCATTGCACAGCTCAGGCAGTGAGAGACATGGCAATCATTGCTCTGGTGACCATCGCTTAGGTAAAAGTTCCTGAGTAATGGGTTGTGCAAGAAGCTTTGGAGAACAACGTTCTGATAGCAGGTCGCACCGGCGTTGTAGATGCCGCGCAGGCCGTTTGCACGACAGGAGGCGGTCGTAGTATTGTTAGTAATATACCGAGGGTCATCCTTCATAGAGTCTGAGAAGAGCTCATTGTGTTTTCTCTTGCGACCTGGTCAACAGTTAATTTCAGGCGACAGAAAACTATCCACGAGCGACGCAGCGGTCAAAGACACAGCCATTCGTTTTCATTATGTATCGCGTATGGACGAGCCTTGACTTGATGCATCTCCGCACACAACCGCTTACCAGAAAAAGAGCCAGTCCCTATCTTTCTCACCCGAAGCTCCTCGAGAGTCGGGTCCCAGACAAAATCGTCGCACATCTGACAGTACAGGCAACCGCTCCGAGAGTCAACATCTGCGCCAGGGTTAGCAAAGCAGGCAGCAGAAAGCAGGAGCACAAGGTTACTAACAGAATCGGTGCTGTTTCTTGGTTCCATGTTTCAATCGATCTTCCTCGGACACGGTCATGGGACATTGTAGGCAGAGGTAGTTCGAGGTAAGGGTTGTAACTGGTCGGCCCTCTTGTGTTGAGGTTTGGGGGACGATGGGTGTCGCATCGAAGATGTTGCGGAGGATCAACTTGTAGTGCGTGATCGAGCTGTTCATGACCTCTTGGTTCTTGCTGAGAAGGAGTTGTACATGCTCTAGGGACAATTAGACGATGATACAGAGGGACAGAACAGTGGGTGGCCATACCACAGCCGAACATTGGTGATCCGGGGACCGGAGATTTCACCTTGATGTTCTTAGGTGAGGCCGGGGTTGTCGGTCGCCCAGACATTGTGAGGAATCAAGTCTCCGCGGCTAGAGGTTTGCTACAGCAATTGAGGCTCGTGGTAGACTGATGAAGCTGGTTGATGTGGCTGGTAAAAGGGAGCTCGATTCGTGATCCAGCGGATGTGGCCAAGAGTTACTGTACGGACAGTACACTCGAAACCCCACGTATAAAGACAGGCTTGCTTATTCTTTAATTCTTGATCGGTTCGTTGTACGTTCGTTCGCTCGCTCGCTCGCTCGTTTATTTATTCGTCCCTTTGCCTGGCGGGTGATGCGATGGTGTACAAGGCTGAAGGATGCACGCGAGGCACAGAGTTGCATGAATATGCAGTGCAACCAACAAACAGCAAGCCGAAAGTCGGACAATTGGTGGCCAGCCTCAAATATCAAAGATTAATGAACTGTAAGAGGCGAAGGAGCGTCGAGAGGTGGCCGCTAAGGAATTAAACAATAGAGATGAAAGGATCAAACTCAATTGTTGCGCCTATTGATTGTTCCTTCAATTAATAGAATAGATTAAGTAAGTGCATGCATGCGTGCGTGCATGGTTGGGTTGGATGGAAATAGAAGCGCAGGAGTGGTATTGGAAGCCACTGTCACTCACTGTAAGGCAAGATACTGACTGTGATTAGGAGAGATTACAACGGGTGCAGACTCCCTAAAACTTAGTGTACCAGGTACCTTGTGGTGTAAGATTGGCGGGTAGATACATCGTCAAGTCATGGAGGCGCTCATGAAAATTATACCCATGTCATGCAGGGCGATAAGATAACGATAGCCTACATTAGTACCTTACCCAGCCTGGCACTAGTCTCACCAGCTGAACCTCATATTAACCGCGACCACGGCGCGTCTAACAGGCACATTGACTGATAACGTTGTAGTTGATAGTCACTTGAGAACAGTTTTTCTCTGTATCTGAAATCTCTAGTATAGTTTCTGATATGTAGTATCAAATAAGAGTATGCCTAACAACTTATGATGTGCAAAGTGATGCTGCCTACTCTCTCCCTCTGTCACGTCAATATGCACTTAGAGGAGGAGTAACGTTCGTGCCGAGGTCTATTCATTTTTTATTGAATAGGTAAGCAGTTATATTGCCGGATGACGACAGCCAGCTCCCTCTCTACCTCTTGTAGATCAATATCCTCTTCCTATTTCTATCATCTTTCGTCCTTGATCTACGCAGACATCTCTCAACTTTGAGCTTATTTGGCTACAGCAGCAACGCGGCTCACAGTCTCCACTGTCTACCGAACTCCCGACCCGGCTTTGCGGCATCCCGGCTCCGGACGCACCGATAGTTTCGTTCATACGGGTCTCCGTTCCTCCACCTTGAATATTACACTACCAACAACTGGAGCACCATGGCAACTCAACTCATTGCTCTGCCAGCTGTAGAGCGTCTCAGTCCTGCAGTCATCCGCATTCTGGGCGCCAATCCGGGCAAATTCACTCTCCAAGGCACAAACACATATCTTCTCGGTACAGGTCGTCGCCGGCTTCTCATTGACACTGGCGAGGGCCGTAACGCTTGGATCTCGTCAATCCGCGAGACTTTACAGCAGGAGAATGCGACTATAGATACCGCGCTGATCACGCACTGGCATCATGATCATACTGGTGGTATCAAAGATCTCTTGAGCATCTCACCACAGACGAGGATCTTCAAGCACACTCCGGAGGAAGGGCAGCATGGAATCAAGCACGGACAGCGCTTCCAAGTGGACGGCGCTACGTTGACAGCAGCGTATACGCCAGGACATACAAAGGATCATATGGTGTTCGTTCTCGAGGAAGAAGACGCAATGTTCACAGCCGACAACGTCCTCGGTCACGGGACTGCGGTATTTGAGGACATGATCACGTATCTACGAAGCCTAGAAGAAATGAAACCTCTGTTCAAAGGCCGAGCATACCCTGGACATGGGTCGGTGATTGAGAATGGACCAGCAAAGATTGCCGAGTACATCGCACACCGAAAACAACGGGAGGATCAGGTCATTCAGACGTTGAGAACGGGACCTGGCGATGTGGAAACTCAAGAATCTGCATTGTGGTCGGCATGGACAGCGACAGATCTGGTCGAGGTGATTTACAAAGATGTGCCTCAGAATCTGCACCCAGCAGCTCGTGGCGGTGTTTTGCAGATACTGGGAAAGCTGGAGAGCGAAGGTCGCGTAGCTCATGACGGTGACGAATGGAAGCTGCTGGTAGATGGGCGGGCGTCTCTATGAGTTTGGGCTACAGTGGTGGATAATGGATAGACCATATTGAGTCAGTGGTGTATTTCCGAATTGCCGCGATAACGTTGGTAGTTGTTCATCATTCATTACCCGAAAGGCCATTGTGAGGAACCATGTTTGCTCGGGAATACGGACTTTTGAACAACATGGACTGGACTGGGTTAAGTTTGTGGCATGATTTGGGCATGCCAAGAGCTGAGTTTTGTAGCAAGTTTGTACGGTAAACTTGGTAGCGAGATGAGGCAGGGCCTTCGGCAGCGTCGGATCATTCACATTAATCATCCAAGTCTTCGATGTGATATTATGGATGGACCTTGAGGATGGGGAATTTACTACTGACTTGACTTGGCAGGTGGGGATCGCCAACTGGGTTCTGATTTTGGGAACACACCCCTGTCCGCTAACGCAGCCACTCTATCAAACAAATGGAACCCACGGCATTGGCCATGTTATCTACAACTGACATTGCTTCTGATGATGAAGTGTGAGCAGATCAGTCCTCTTGATGCTGTAATGCTAGGTACTGTACATAGACTACCTACAGCTTCAGTTCGGCCGATTACGGAGACTGGCGGCAATGCAATGCAATGCAATGTCGTCACATCAGATCCCAAGCTCCCCATGCAAGTACAGTACAAGAGCTACCTACCTACCCAGCTGTCTTTTGAGACTGCAACATTAAACCCGTCGTTTACGGATAGAGGTACATGTATTTCATGCAGCCACAAACGGTTCAATTTTGTCCGAATATCATACGACAGACCGTAAAAAGTAAGAGCTCGATGATGCATTATTAACCATTGATTATTACTTTGCCTTACAGCCTCGGTGCTCAAACTGCGGAGTGTTCGGGAGTGAATCCTGGCGTATAGCATACGTATAAACATGCGTATACCTGACAAGTAGACGAGTTGACCACGAGTTACCGCTCTTGGCGAGATCATTGTATTCACTCTTATTTGCTGGCTCGGGCTTGTAACCCAAGACAGCTGACTCCTTTGGGTGTAATACACACGATGGATGCAAGTCAGCACCATAGATAGACACGACAACTAAGCGGGCGGTGAGCCAGCACATCGTGAACGATACGATAATTCTGTCCTAGACTGGAATAGAAAAGTTTCTGCTTATTATTATGCACCTCTTCCTTCAACCGAGTTGTGTATTATAAAACGAAGCAATTTGTCAGCGGAGGGCGGCATCTAGGGTAATCTGATATCATAGCGGTACTCATAGCCGTCCAACTTGAGCAAATATTCCTTCTCTCTCATGACCCTTGTATTTTACGCCCGGCTTCAGGCCCTTCCCTGCTCATGGGCATGGTTATGTGATGCCTTGTGACCATCTTGACAGCTCAAGGTTGGTGGGTTGTGACCCTGTTCAATGGAATGCGTCTCTGTCTTTCTCCTTGACCGGCATCATCGGGCCCACGGAGACGGAGATAATGATAAAGCCTGCAAATGCCGTCAGGCAGGTACTTGAAGTCTGGTGCTCAGACCTACAGTTACAGTTACATTTCTTGATCTTGATCAGAGATCCATGATTGCCAAGACACTTCGGTATGAATCATCCGTAGTCATCGATGTCCATAATAATAAGGAAAGTTTCCGTGAAAAGTTCCCCTTTCGGATAGCACAGACTAACTATCAAGCGCATGTAAGTTAAACGCACGCATGGCGTATAGTCTAGAGCGTAGCAACTACGCGCGGTCGTTGTGTTATATGCCGTATGCTTTCTTTGTCAGCCCTAAACGAATATTTGACCACACTAGACGTCATATCCAGCCTTATCGTTTACACTGCACAGACGTAAAAACTTTGTAAGTCAAGAGCTGATGAGAAAGTGTGCGGAATTGTCGGCGTAGTTGGGTTGAAATTGTGTGGAGATGCTGGACCGGGATTATACCACATCAGAGAGGTTGAAGCCCGCTGTATCCAATGAATGACGATGTAGCTTTACTTTACAGCGGGATGAGGTAACTAGCGCCAAAGCTGTCGGCATTAAAGCTCTCCATGGTGCATGATAATGCCTGTAAAGACGGAAGCTCTCACGTGGATTTCGGCATTTTGCTTGATACCAGTCCGTGCTTTGATATCGGTGATGGTGATGGAGGGCCTAAACAAGTCAGGTTTGAGTAACAATAGATGAGAAGCCACAGTTGGTGCGTGTAGAGCTTATGATTATGACTGAATATTCGTAATTCACTTGTAAGCCAGTGGAGTGAGTGAGTGAGTGAGTGAGTGAGTGAGTGGCTGACTGCCCGTTCATCAGATCCGAGGCGTGGTACTGTTACCAAATGTGGTGAAGGGTTGCGATGCTTGCATTGCAGCAGGAGGTTACAGAACAGAACAGCACAGCACACACACGCACAAGTTCTTGTGACCAGTGACCAAGATCTCTATACTCGGTGAGAATAGGAATGGAAGAGGAGGATCCATCCATCCATCCATCCACGCATGGCCCGTGATATCCACTTGATCTCCGCCGAAATGCCTTGACGTTCTTCGAGAAGATGCCTTTTCCAAAGTTTCCGTGCCGATCGATCGATCACGCTGACCATGAACGGACTGGAAACGTAACTATTCGGAACCAACAGATCCTCAAAGTAAGTACAGTACAGCACATGGGCCCCGCTGACCACGTTTAGCAGGGCCTGTCCTGATGATCTAGGAAGTGCATGTACATAATGCACAGTGACCTCTACGATGCTACAGTGGTGGGTGTACTGAAACTGTACTGTGGTTAGATGGCACCCCCC